>SJYV01019505.1:16788-26887 GCA_006410875.1 Neotragus pygmaeus
AGCCCCGTCTGGACTAGCGCCTTCCCTCGGGCCCATCTGTCCACTCCCCTCTGGCACAGGCCCAGAGAGGGCAGGGGTGCGCCCAGGGTCACACAGCAGCGGTCAGAACCCCAGGGCCCCCCAGTGGGCAGGGGCGGGAGGGCAGAGCCTGAGGGCGGAGGTCAGGGTCCTCAGCGGGCAGCTCCTGCCCGCCCAGCTCGTAAATCGCCACGCAGGTAAAGGGTTTCATTTCCTCTCGTTGGCTCATTCCGTGTTCTTGCTGCCTCGTAAATCTGCCGGTTATGACTCTATCTTCGGCACTTTTGCGATGGCCGATAACGGCTGAGGAAGGGGCAGGCTGGATGGATCCCGGAGCAGGTTTTAAACAAACACGCGCATCGGAGCTGTAAATAACTCTGAGCAGAGGCGGGAGTGGACACCACCTCACAGCTACTGGGTGGGGGGTACCACCGCCTGCCGGCGGGGCCCGGGGCTCCCTGCCCCAAGGGGATCAGGGGCCAGGGTGGGGAGGGGGCTCGTTTCTAAGTCACGAGGAGCAGAGACCCACCAGGGCAAACGTGCAGTGCGTGTGTGCACGTGTGTGCCGTGTGTCTCCGTCTGGGATGCCCGGTTGCCCCTGGGGCTCTGTGCCCCTCCATAGGATGAGCGCTTGTTCAGTGGCTGAGGGTTCAGGACTGGAGCCCAGCCTGCTCGGCCCCCAGCCCCCACATCTCCAGGGCACCCCCTGCTGCCTGCACCCCTGGGCCAGCCGCCTGCTGANACTGGAAACCCCCTTGGAACCAATCTTCTTTTCTTAATCCGTAACACAGTTCATGGCATACTTTGTTTTTGAACAGGGTAGGGCAGGAGAGGACAGGAAGCCAAGAAATGATTAGATACGAAAGATTTCCACTCTATGTACAGCAATAAAATCTCCTATGTTTTTAGGAAGCCAAAAAGGAACCAGAAACAATAGATGGGCACAGAAAAGAGTGTGCTGCAGGAGGTAAGGAATGTTCTCTTCCAACCCCCCACATTAACTTTTATTCTCTGCTGGTAGGTTTTACGGGAGAGATCTTTCTCAGTAAAGAAATGACAAGCCAACTCTTTGTGACCCTGTGGACTATAGCCTACAAGGCTCCTCTGTTCATGGGATTCTTCAGACGAGAATACTGGAGTGGGTTGCCATTTTCTTCTCCAGGGGATCTTCCTGACCCAGGGACTGAGCCTGAGTCTCCTGCATTGCAGGCAGATTCTTTACCATCTGAGCCACCTGGGAAGCCCCCTATAACTCTGCATCTGTAGATAAGACCAGCCAAATAGAACTAATTTTGATTCAATTTGTATCATTTTCAGAATGCCATATTTACATTGCATTGCCTGTTAAGCCTAAAGGTCTGGTAATAACTAGTGCCCTATTGTGAACTAAAAGCTGGGCCAGTGTAGGGACTTCCCTGAAAATCAGTGGCCAAAACTCCACACTCCCAGTGCAGTGGGCCTGGGGTCAATTCCTGGTCAGGGAACTAGATCCCACATGGCACATCTAAGAGTTTACATGCCTCAACCAAACATACTGCATGCCTTAAAGAAGATCAAAGATCCTGTGTGCTACCACTAATATACCATGTAGCCAAATAAATAAATATTTTTTAAAATGCCAATGTTAGTAGTGATTTCTCAGCAGCTCTAATCTAAGATCTTTTTTATTGTCCCATCTAAAAGCAAATAAGCCAGTATTTAAAGAATGAGTTTTAATTTGCTTCTCTCCCCATCTTCCTGTTAGGATGGAACAGTGGATAGAGTTTTTGGAAATCAAACACTATGCTCAGTCACTCTGTTACTTGTTGTGACTTTGGAAAGTTGTTTAACCTGAGTCTTAATTTCGTCGTTTGCGAAGTGGAAATGATGAGTAAAAAACAATATGATAGTGGTTTAGTCGCTCAGTCATGTCCAACTCTTGCAACCCCATGGACTGTAGCCCCTCAGGCTCCTCTGTCCATGGTATTCTCCAGGCAAGATACTGGAGTGGGGTGCCATTTCCCTGGTAGCTCAGCTGGTAAAGAATCTGCCTGCAGTGCAGGAGACCCCTGTGTGATTCCTGGGTCAGGAAGATCCTCTTTAGAAGAGATAGGCTACCCACTCTAGTATTCTTGGGCTTCCCTGGTGGCTCAGCTGGTAAAGAATCTGCCTGCAATGTGGCAGACCTGGGTTCAGTCCCTGGGTTGAGAAGTTACCCTGGAAAAGGGAATAACTTCCCACTCCAGTATTCTGGCCTGAGAATCCCATGGACAGTATAGTCCATGGGGTCACAAAGAGCTGGACATGACTGAGCGACTTTCACTTTCAAAAATCAATGTACCCTTTATGAATAGATTGTGCTAAGTACTAGGCAGAATTTTTCATGTGTATAGTTCCATTTAGTTCTCCCCAATGCCTGTTTGAAATAGGTGAGCTGTGATTCAGTTTCATAGCATGTAAACTGTAGGTAAGAAGAGAACCTACCACAGAAGGCTGGCCGTGAGGACTGAGTAAGTGATGTAAAAAGCACTTAGAAAAGTGCCTGATGAAAGTTCTCATAAAAACTACTATAGAAAAATAGAAAAATCATCCTTATTTTTTGGATGGTTTGATGAAGTTGTGACTACTTGTTCCAAGTAACTTAGTTATAAGGATCAAAGTGTTGACTGAAAAAAAAAAAGCACAACCTAAACTTTGAGAATTACATTTTATCTGGTAGATTTATTAAGGACTTAAGCCTGGGCTATAGCTTCTCAGCTCTGAGGAACTGCTCCAAAGAGGTAAAGGAAGAAACAGGATATATAGGAGTTTTGCCAAAAAACAAAACAACAAAAAAACCACCAGGCCATCCAACATCGAAAGACTACTGCTAATTTTAAAAAACCTAGACATCTCAAGTTAATGAATTTAGCACTTTTCTGTGCATGGGAAGATATGAGTCTGGACTTATTACAGTCATTCCTTTTTTATGCACCTTAACTGTCTAGGGCCAATATCCTGCTTTTCTCCATCTTAAATCCTCGATGGCTTGATGGCAACATCTTTTGTTTACTGAAATGACAGGTGACATTCTTTGTCCACAAAAGCTAGGATTTAAACTAGGTTTTTTCAACTCATCTAATGCCCTTAATAACTAAGGTTGTGTTCTTTGCAAAATAGTGAAGAGTATCATTAATATGTGTAAAGAGTCTTGTTCTGGGACTGGCCTGTAGTAAACCTGTGGGAAATGATTGGGATATCATATTTATACTGGCTACCTGATGTGAAGAGCTGACTCTTTGGAAAAGACCTGATGTTGGAAAAGATTGAAGGAAATAGGAGAATGGGGTGAGAGAGGATGAGATGGTTAGATAACATCATTGACTCAGTGGACATGAGTTTGAGAAAACGAGATAGTGAAGGATAGGAAGCCTGGAGTGCTGCAGTTTATGGGGGTGCAACAAGTCAGACATGACTTAGCCACTGAACAACAACACTCATGTTTATTCTTACTGTTATTGTTACTATTATTATTATTATACTATTAATATTATTACTACTACTAGGAAAATCCCATGGATGGAGGAGCCTGGTAGGCTGCAGTCCATGGGGTCGCTAAGAGTCGGGCATGACTGAGCGACTTCACTTTTGCTTTTCACTTTCATGGATTGGAGAGGGAAATGGCAACCCACTCCAGTATTCTTGCCTGGAGAGTCCCAGAGACAGAGGAGCCTAGTGGGCTGCCGTCTATGGGGTCTCACAGAGTCGGACATGACTGAAGCGACTTAGCAGCAGCAGCAGCAGAATCATTACTCTTCTTGTTGCTGCTTTTAAACCCTTGATATGTAGGAGGACCAGAGTACCAGAGGAAGGTATGCATTTAACCATGGAATCAAATTAAATAAAAATTCAAATACAGGAAGAACAAACTGGGCTGTCCCTTGACTCTGAGACATCTTCTGGTTTCAAAGACTANATCATTACTCTTCTTGTTGCTGCTTTTAAACCCTTGATATGTAGGAGGACCAGAGTACCAGAGGAAGGTATGCATTTAACCATGGAATCAAATTAAATAAAAATTCAAATACAGGAAGAACAAACTGGGCTGTCCCTTGACTCTGAGACATCTTCTGGTTTCAAAGACTATTCACATGCTGAAATGTGAGCTAGTAATTTTAACATCATCATAATCCCCAAAGGATAACATAGCACAACATTATCTTATATTAATATTTAAGCAGATGTATTATTAGCTGAGAGACATCAAGGGATCTGCCTGCCAATGCAGGAGACAAAGATTCAATTCCTGGATTTTGCCTGGTTGGCAAGATCCCCTGGAGGAGGAAATGTCTACCCACTCCAGTGTTCTTGCCTGGAGAATGGACAGAGAAGCCTGGTGGGCTGTAGTCCATGGGGTCACAAAGAGTCAGACATGACTGAGCAACTGACCTTGCACGCATGCATTATTAGCTGGTAAGCTTCTCAGACATATGTCAATGAAATGCGTTTGTTTATTGGAGCAAGGACATAACAACATTTGGTTGAATGTGCCTTTAGCTATTAATCCTTTTTAACCAAATACTGTTCTATCATCCTTAATAGGTGCTGCTCTTTCCTCTCTTCCTGTGAAGTCAGTTAACTTTAGACAAAGTGACAAGTAAGTTCTTCCTCTTACAGCATGCTCACATTTTTGCGTTCCTGTTGAACTATGTTTGAATAAGTTCTTTCTCTTATTCTGTAGCAATTCTGCTAATGAGAAGGAGGTAGAGGTAAGTTTCAAGCAAATGTTTTTTTCTTTAATAAAAAAAGTGTTTCAGAATCACTTGCCTATAGTTCCTGTATGCTTTGCTTTTTCGTAAGCTGTCGTACATGTGTTGTCTTTTGGCTTGGCCATGACAAAGTACAGGTAAAGCTCATGCATGCTAGCATTATGTCACTGGGAGGAGAAAGATATGGTTCAGTGTAATTTGGTATTAAGCTAACATATTTAACTATATCCAACGTTCTCCCCTCACTGTCACATTATTTTGACAATAGGCTGAATTTCTCAGATTATCTTTGGGATTTAAATGCGACTGGTTCACCTTGGAGAAAAGAGTGAAGCTTGAGGAAAGATCCCGTGACTTGGCTGAAGAAAATTTGAAGAAAGAAATCACTAACTGTTTAAAACTGTTAGAGGTAAGGACTCTAACATTTGGGAACTACAGGTTTGTTATATTATTAATAAAGTTTTCAAAACTTTGTGAGTTTATTTGTATAACTAAAACTATCACCAGGTGCCAAACCCTGTCTGACTCAAATGTGAATTAAATAGGAGGTAAGAAGCCACAAGCAAGCTAAGATAAAAGGTTCACCAATAGAGGGGTGTAAGCAGTAAAACCAATGTGTTTAAAGCAGTTATGTGAATCTTCTGCCATCCCTCTAGATCTTCAAATAGATTTCAGGTAGAAGAATAAGCAGAAAACAATTTTAAGCTTCAAAGAAGATAATCCAAAGGCCATTTCCATTGAATTAACTGAGAAAAGAGGATGGTGACTGATTTCAGTCTTGATAGACAATGCGCAGACCCTTCTGGAAGGTACACAGAAATGTAATAACTACTATTCTTCTATTTTGTGAAGTCACCATAAATAACAGATGGGTTGGAAAATTAAAATGGCTAGTTTTTGAAAAAGAAAAGTAAAGAAACCATGTTCTGTTTTTATTGTGGTTTGAAAAACACATAATGTAAAATTTACCATAACAATATTAAGTGTACATAAGTTGTGTTGAGTATATTCACATTGTTATGAAACAGCTTCAGAACTTTCTCATCCTGCTTACTGAAACTCTATGTCCATTAAACGACTCCCCCTTTCTCCTGCTCTTAGCCCCTGGTAATCACCATCCTATTCTCTGTTTTTGTGAATTTGACTACTTTAGATAGCTTATGTAAGTGGAATCATACAGTATTTGTCTTTTTGTAACTGGCTTATTTTTCTTAACATAATGTCTTCAGAGTTCATCCATGTTGTAGCATGTGGCAGGATTTCCTTCCTTTAAAGCTGAATAAAATATTCCACTGTATGCATAGACCACATTTTATTTATCCATTTGTTTATTGAGGGACATTTGAGTTGCTTCCACCTCTTGACTGCTGTGAACATTGAACATTTTTGCTATGAATATTGGTGTGCAAATATCTCTTCAAGACCCCGCTTTCAATTCCTTTAGAAATATGCCCAGATGTTGGATTGCTGGATCATATAGAGTTCTATTTCTTAAGTTTCTGAGGAGCCAACATACTGTTTTGCACAGCAGTTACACCATTTTACAGTCCTACTAATGATGTACCAAGGTTCCAATTTCTCTATATCTTGGCCAACATGTTATTTTCTGATTTCTGATAGTAGCTATTCTAATAGGTGGAAGGTGATATCTCATTGTGGTTTTGACTTGCATTTTTGATAATTAGTATTTGAAGCATCTTTCATATGCTTACTGGCCGTTTGTGTATCATCTTTGGAGCATGTCTATTCAAGTCCTTTGCCACAATAAAAGTAATAGATATGATTTGCAAGTATTTTCTCCCGTTTCGTGGGTTGCCTCTTCATTCTGTTGATTATGTCCTTTGGTGCACAAAAGTTTGTAAGTTTGATGTAGTGCTCTTTGTCTACTTTTGCTTTTGTTGTCTATGCTTTTGGTATCATATTCAAGAAATCATTGCCAACTCCATTGTCAGGAAGCTTTTCCGCTATGGTTTTCTTCTAGAGTTATCTTCTGGCATTATATAGTTTGGGGTCTTCAATCCATTTTGGACTGATTTTTGTATATAGTGTAAAATAAGAGTCCAACGTTACTGTTTTGCAGTTTTCCAGCATCATTTATTAAAGAGACTATTCTTTCTCCATTTTGTAGTCTTGGCACCCTTGTCAAAGATCATTTGACCATTTGACCATGTGTAGGTTTATTTCTGGGCCTAATATTCTGTTCTATTTGTCTGTCTTTGTGCCAATACCATACTGTTTCAGTTGCTGTAGCTTTGTAATGTACTTTGAAACCAAGACCTGGGGTACCTTTAGCTTTGTACTTTTGTTTTCAAAATTGTTTTGCTCTTCAGAGTCCTTTGAGATGCCATATGAATTTCAGGATGAATTTTTCTGTTTCTGCAAAAAAAAAAAAAAATCCACTGGGATTTTGATAGAGATTATATTGATTTGTTAATTGATTTGACTAGTATGGACAGTGAGACAAATGGCTTTCCATCAGGAAAGGCTTAGGAAAGCCATCATCTTGGATCAATGGCACAGGTTTGAGATAAATATTCATAAGGCAATAAAGGCCTACTTACCTGACCAGCCTAGGCCCACCTTGTCATCAATGGAAGAGCAAATATAGTGGTCAGAGTCAAATATAATTTGAGTATATTCTTACTACTTTTCTTAAAAGTTCAAACTATGTTCTTCATATATTGCACTCATTTATAGGAATGACTTCTTTACCACTGCCAATTAATTATATCCCATCCCATTAATTGTAGAAGAAAGGTATAAACACACATGAAGGGGTGGCAAATTTGGGAAGTTAAAGTGGAGGAGATCAAAACTGTATAACAGATTTTATGAACAGCTCCATAGGTCTACTTGATAGCCAACAAAGATCGTAATTTTTCAGTAGCATTCTTTATTTGTCTGTACTGCTGCTTTTTACTTTCCACAGAGATAATAGAGTCATCTGCATTTACAACATAGGCAACATTTAGAATCACTTGCTGAATACTTGGGTTTGATACTTTCTAATACTTTACTTTCTGTGCAGTCTCTAACTTCTCTTTGTGAAGATGACAGCCAGGCCCAGGAAATCATTAAGAAGCTGGAGAAGAGTATAACGTTCCTCAGCCAGTGCACAACACGAGTGGCCAGTAGGGCTGAGATGTTGGGAGCCATTAATCAGGTAATTTGTCTCCATTTCTCTAGTTACAATGAAATTACTGAAAGGATTTATTATCTGTAACATTATGGATTGTATTTCTAGGAAAGTATTCTATTTGATCATTTCAGAATATTTTTGGTATTTTGTGCTTTTAAACAATGCAGCAATAAAGATCCTTGTTTATAGATTTTTTTTTAAGCCTTTAAAGTAGTAGTTTATTTAATTGTATCCAATACGATATTCCTAAAAGTAATACCAATTAAGCATGGGAGAAATAGCACATATTCCTTATTCANTAACAGTAAATATCAATTAAGGTGTCATAAAATCTAATGACACTATATAATTATACCATTTGAAGTTTTAAAATCATTTTTATAAAAAGAGTAGTAATTCTCAATAAAAACATCTTGAAAAATGTGTTTTTTAATATCAAATACTGTTGAATCAGGAACAGTTCCATAATGGTATTTGTTACAATGGAATTTGTCTATATTATGAAAATGAATAGTATTTTCACTACTAGCCTTTAAAGTAGTAGTTTACTTAATTGTATCCAATACGATATTCCTAAAAGTAATACCAATTAAGCATGGAAGAAATAGCACATATTCCTTATTCAAAAAAATTTTTTTTCTTTATAAATATTATAGATCTTCTTATTCTTATTCAGAGAGAAGTAGACTTTTTTTTCCAAAATTTCTTTGTGGGAAATTCTGGGAAAGATTTTAAGTTTTTGAATGTATACCTAAACAGATGTGTTATATTCATATCTCTAAATAATATGTCTACGCTATCACTTAGTGATTTATTTACAGTTTTAGGTATTTGTTTCTTACTATGAAGATGAATATTTTGTTCTTTTATCAATCTCTCCTTCCTCACACCTAAAGGTCTTTCACTTTATTGTTGATCTCTCTTCTTTCCTGACCAAGTTTAAATTCCATGGTCAAACACTATATTCACTCTCTTTCATGAAGTCTCAACACTTTTACCTCTCTCGTTTTATTCATTTAGAAAATCTTCAATCTTGTTTAATACACTTCTTTTCCTGCTCATGCCTGCATAGCTGGAAAACCTCACACCCTTATGCTGACTGAGTTCTGTTGAAATTCATCACAAATCTTAAGTGGTCCTTTGGGCTTCCCATCATCAATATCATACTTTCCCTTTCCCCTGAAATCCCCATCCTGTCCTCTCCTATATTGTCTGTCAAATGATGACTTTGCTTCCTAATTCAATAGGAAATTTGAGACAGTCAGAAGGAATCTACCAAAAGCTTTGAACCTACAAGCATCTAAACACTTAACATTGCCTTCCTTCCTAGTACCAAAGATGAGTTTTCTCTGCTATCCAAGGCTAACCATCCCACCTCTATACAAGAGCCCGTTCCTTTCAGTTTGCTCAGAATCTGGGGCACAATTTTCCCTGCCGTCTTTCCTCTCCAGTTTTTCCCCACTCTATCAAATCAGTCTCATCAGCACACAAATACTTAAATACTTTGTTTTTAAGACAGGAAAAATAACACAAAGCAAACACAAAAAATCTTTCACTCTTTCTCCTTTGATTTCCACCCTGTTTCTCCGTTCCCATTTTTAGCAAATTCCTGCAATAGAACTGAACTCAGTTTCTAATCTCTCTCCTCCTGTCATCTCTGAAATTTACTCTAGTCTGCCTTAACCTACTCTTTTTTCTTAACCTGTCTGCTACATTCAACATGGCTAAGCTCTTCCTCCTCCTGGAAACACTCTTGACATTTGGCTTCCAGGTACCACAGTCCCCTGGTTTTTTTTGTCTACATCATGGACCTTTCCAGGCTCCTTTATGGGTCCCACCCTTTCTCTCAGTCTTATTAATCTTGATGGACCCCACGGCTTTACCTCTACACGTCTGGTCTCCATCATCACGCAATCCCGGTACTATCCCATCTAGACAACTGATGACTCACCAATTCACACACTTATCTTAAACATGTGCCATGAATTTTAGACTAGAATCTGCTACTGTTGACATAGCACTTCCACTTGGAAGTTTGATAGACAGCTTAAACTTAACATGTCCAAAAAGAAACTGCTGATGGAAGGGAAGAAAATATTTGAAGATCATATATCTACTAAGAGTCTAGTTTCCAGAATATGGGCTTCCCTGATAGCTCAGTTTGTAAAGAATCTACCTGCAAAGCAGAAGATCCCGGTTCAATTCCTGGGTCGGG
>SJYV01019507.1:0-14453 GCA_006410875.1 Neotragus pygmaeus
AGTTTAGCTTCAACATCAGTCCTTCCAATGAACACTCAGGACTGATCTCCTTTAGGATGGACTGGTTGGGTTCCTAGCTTAGTCTTTCATTATCAAGGGGGATTTCTTCTTTATCAACATCTGTCAATTCTGTGTGCAGTTTGACATCCTTATTGAGATGTAATTCAGAGGCCATACAATTCCCCCACTTAAAGTTCATGATTCAGTGGTTTTAGTATATTCGCAGAGTTGTGCAGCCATTACCACAATTAATTTTAGAATGTTTTCATTGCCCCCAAAAGAACCCCATACCCCTTAGCAGTCATTTCCCGTTTCCTAGGCAACCACTAATCTACTTTCTGTAATTTTATTCGTTTTTAAGTGCATGCTTGTTATATTGTGGGCTAATAGGATTGTCATGTTTTTTATGGTACATTGAAGACATTTTGAAATGCAGTTCTAACATTTTTAGAACTAAAAAGAGCCCTTCGATCATTTAACGCTTATTTTTAACGGAAAGAGAGGACCAGGGAAGTCAAGTGATTCCTCTGGGGACATTCCCATTCCACATCTCTTTACCAAAACACAGTAGAAAAAGTATCTTATTAACACTTGTTTCTTCAGTAGTTCTTATTTTTGAGTGTTTGCTGAAACCCTTTCAAATTCAAATTCTGGATGTGAGATATGATCCTTTGAATTCTCTGCTTTAGCTAATGGATCTTTTTATTCTTCTGTGAATATTTCTTGGGTCTTTTCCCTTTAACTTTCTCATGTGTTAAAAGTCATGTGTTAACCAAAGTTTATCCAGTATATTATTACATTTTCTGTTCAGGTTTCCTTTGGAAAAATCCTTACTCTGTGGTGAATAATAAGAGTTTTATAGGATAGTCTGTCTGATTTTTATATGTGGTCTTCTGCGGTACCCCTGAGGCCCCTACCTCATTTTACATTAGACCATGTAATCTACCAGATTTCACCCCTTCCAAGCCTCTTTTCAGTGTGATTTTTGCTGCTCTTTCCATCTACCGGTGGAGGCTTATTTCCCCATTCCCCTCACTGTGGCAGAAGTGATATGGTGCAGATTTCACGGTTTCGGCTCTGAGAGTCCTCCTGGACTCTTTGCTCCTTTTGAATGCCGGTCCGAGAGCTGCTGGATCATATGGCAAAGGAAAGACGCCTGTGGAGAGCGGAGGAGCTCCAGCTGGGTGTTGGCACAAGTAGCAAACCATAAGCTGAGGCCGGAGTGGTGGTCCTCCTGCCCCTCTGAGCCGCTCGCTGAGTGAAACTGCATGAGTGAGCTCAAGTGAAAACAGCAGGCCCACAGAAATGTGAGAAATTTCAGAAAATCGTGTTGCTTTTGAGTCACTGAGTTTGAGCTGGTTTGTTGTGCAGCAGTACATCTATATAGATGTTAGGTCTGTAGCAATGTCGAGATGACTACAGAGTGTGATCCAAGTGGAGTCCTTAACTCAGCGCTGAGCACAGAGAATCCCGCAGTAAAGGGTGACGGTTAATGGCTGAGCATGATCATTCTAATGTTACTGTTTTGGTTACCGCTGGCCTTTTTATTTCTCCTCCTCCAGACATAGTGTCATTGCTTTCCATTATCATCCCCTCTGTCAAGGTGAAGAATTTGGTGTCATTAGTCCTAATTGTCTGGCATTTTTTCTTTCTGATTAATCAGTAGCTTAAAACTTTTAAAACTTCTCTTATTGTGAAATAAAACACATATATTAATAGTGCACAAAAGCATAAATATACAGCTCTCAACAAATTATAAAATGAAAACCTGTGTAGCACTCAGGTTAGCAGGTTTAGAATTGGCAGGTCTCATGAAGCCTGTCTCATGCCCTTCCTGACCATGTTTCCTTCACAACTAGAAGTAGCCGCTAACTTGATTTAATACTAATCACCTCTTTGCCTTTTTTAAAAATAGTTTTTACCATCTCTGTATGCATCTCTAAACAAAGTGATTTTTCTACATTATATAAATGGAGTAATATAGTGTGCCTTCTTTTGTGTCTGATTTTATTTGCTGAATATTATTTCTAGATTTCTCTGTACTCTTAAGAGTGTTTATTTTCATTGCCATGAAAAGTTTCATTGTAAGACTATATTTCTGTCAGATGTACTATTGATGGGTATTTGGGTTATTTACAGTTTTGGTCAATTATGAATAATTCTGTCAAGCACATTAAAATATACTAGAATAATATATGTGAAAGTTTTTTTTTTTTTAGACAAGCATGGAAAGTACATACCTAGAAGAATTTCTGAGTGATAAAGTCGTGATTACTTTTTATAAGTCTCATAGTGAAGAACATTGCCAGGTGATAAAAATGATGGATACTGTAACATGATTATTCTCACCTGAAGATTAGAACCATTGGTTTACAATATCTTTGCCAAGCTGGTTGACCACAAAGGCAGTTCAGGTCTTTGGGGACAGGGGTGTGATGAGACTTAGGTGGAAGGGGGTCAGCGTTTAGTTGAGGGGTTGAAAAATGAAAGTCACTCAGTCGTGTTCAACTCTTCACGACCCCCTGGACTGTAGACCACCAGGCTCCTCCGTCCATGGGATTCTCCAGGCAAGAATACTGGCGTGGGTTGCCATTTCCTTCTCCTGGGGATCTTCCCCATCTAGGGATCGAACCCAGGTCTCCCACATTGCAGGCAGACTATCTACCGCCTGAGCCACCAGGGAAGCACAGCTGAAGGGCTAGAAGACGCCCGGAAGGAAGTCTGTGAGTTAATCTGGTGTCCTGACGGCTCAGAGTCAGACGGCTTTTCAGGAGTTTAATCCCGTTCTTTACACTGTCGTCCCCCAGGTGAGTCTGCAACAGTGGTTCATCTTTCCCCCACTTTGCGGGGAAGTCTGGGGAGACTTGATCCTTGGCCATATGGTGATAGCAAAGGATGCAGCTCTTTTAAGATTCCGATTTCCTAAGGGACAGGAACTAACACTTTATCAAGAGAAGGGAAAATAATCTTGTTAGAAATGGAGAATGGGAAAAAGAAACATTCTGTTCAACCAAATTAAAGACTCTGTATCTGCTAAAAACAATGGTGGCTATAAGAAGACTGGGCATCGCAGGCCAAGGCAATTTGGGTTTCTTTGCGTGTCACTGTACAGAATGTGCTCGGTGTGGGCCAGGGCGCTGTAATCAACACGGTGCGGCTGAAGAATGGTGCCTGTGTGCCCCATCACGCAACTGCCCTGCCGAGGCGCCTTGCCAAGACTGCCGTGGGAATTGTTCCTGTGGGCCCTGGCTCATCCCGGAAAAGGCAGAGGGGTTTGTATGCTTTTGGAGTTTTCCTCCGTGACTATCTGCAAGTCCAGCACTTGAAGATTTAAGTGATATCGTCTCTCTCTTACAGAATGTAGTTGATGTGAAGCATTTGGATGCCGAATGAGGGTCCCATCAGGATAATGAGGGAAGGGTTGAGGAGTCGCTGTTTTCATTGGGGGATGCTGGTGGATAGGGCTGTTTCTGTATCTGGTCTGTGTGTCTCCAGTTGAATAAAGTAGTATTTGTGACAGGTCCTTTTTGAGGATGTTTTTAACATGCAAAACAACTTAAATTCGCTTGCTTGAAATTAGGATTTAAAGTTAGGATTAAATTAGAATTTCTGTTGAATATTGGGATTCGAAGCTTGTCATTTCCACAGGCATAAAACTAGCTTATTATCCACTGACAATCTAAGTCCCTGGTTGACTTGGTTTCTTGTATTATTTCTGAACGGTCCTCGAATGTATGGATTTGGTGATGGCTTTTGTGCTGTAGCTTTCCTGGAAAACAAAGTGAGCTTTTCATGGCTGAGTAAACACATCGATGCATTATGAAACTGTCAGACTCTTGAACAACTGGCATAAGCTCTGTTATTCAAATGTGACTCTTTTGAATGGCTTTTGTGTCAGCTAATGCTTTAGTATAACCCACATAAAGAAATTTCAGAATCTTTCCTTAAGAAATTAAATTTCAGCTCTATGATCGAAGAACTCCAAAGGATTAGTCCTTTTGTTGAGCACGCTCATTATTATATATAGCTAATCGGTAGCATTCATTTGATGAGATTCACAGTTCATTTAAAAATATCTTTTTTGTTAAAAAGTAAACTTGTTCCTGCATTTCCCTTGTCTCTTAGCTAACTTTTCCCCCTGTGTTCTCTTCTCAACAGGACATGTGCTTTTCCATCACGTACCTGCTATTTTGTCTTCTTTTAAAATTATATTGGCATCGTCAATCTCTTTGAAGTTCTCTGATGTTTATAGTAATCGTTGGTTGCTTAATATTAAGTTCTTAATAACACACTAATCATTTCCCTTATTTGATATGCTTTTCATTTCTAGTGATAAGAATGAAGAAACATATTGTGCACCGTAGCTGCTTTTTCTTATTTTCAATTATGTTGCAAGAACAGATGCCCAAAAGTATTGGTACAATGTCAGTGGACTTGAAAATTTTTTATGTTTTGTATTGCCCAATTGGTTTCCAAAAGATGATGCCTTCTTTTTGATTATGTAAGTTACAATCCCTTTTACCAAAGGAAAAAACCGAGGAAACTTATTAAATGTTGGCAGCCTTCATAACTATCATTTGGAGTACCCTGTTGTCTTAGTGGAGATGTTTTCTTTTGTAAATTCAATTTCTATTTTTAGCAAGGTAATATATGCAAATAATTTTTTTAAATCCCATAAATCTCTTGTCCTCCCCTCCCCCACACCAGTGTCTTGCTTTTGAGAACCCCCAGCTCTGGGATTTTTTATAACATTTGCTTCCACATTGCTAAATGGCTTGCTTTTACAATTTGATTTTTACCCAATACTATTTAGTTATTTACTGATTTCGTTCTGTGGAAGATGAGTCTTTGGCACTTAAGGTTTCTTTCCTATCCTCTCAATACTGACATAATATAAAATTTGTTTTTAACAATATATAAATATTAAAATATTATGACTGCATAAATATTGTTCATAATCAAATCTTGTATTTTGACTATATATCTTCTTTTACTCTGTATTTTTTTTTTTCCTGGAATTATTAACTCCTTCCTTTTTTTGCTTGCTTTGTTTTCTGTATTTCATTTTCTACTTTGTCACCAAGTAAATTTCCTGATACTTCCAGACATGTCAGATCATCCCTCACATGTGTTTTTATTTTTATTTTTCCAAGCTCTCCTCTGAGAGCCCTTGTATTTTCTTCAGTGTAAACTGGCTACTCTTGGGACCTGCTGCTTGGCTGCCGTCTTGGAATGCCTTCACTGTTTTAGCCTCTGTCTCCTTCTGTTGGTTGATTCACTGGTTTCTGAATCTCAGATCTTCCTCCTTTTAGAGTTGCTTTCACATTTTGATGGCTTCTTGGGAAAAGTGCAAGGAAGATAACTTTTTTGAGACCATGTATGTCTGAGAATGTCTTTTATTCATTCATCATACCTGATCGATAGTTTGGCTGGGTATGTGAGTTTGGGTTGGAAATGTTTTCTTGGAATTTTGAAGGCATTGCTCTGTTGCCTTACTTTCAAGGTTGCTGTTGAGTCCAATGCCATTTCTGAGTCCTAATCCTTTGTTATTACCGGCTTCCCTTTCTCTCCACCCTTTGGCCTCTGGAAACTTTTAGAATCATCTTATTTCTGGAGTTATGAACTTTTATTATATTCTTTGGTGTTCCTGTATGTTTTATTTCATTCATGTAATTGGCCATGTGGTGGGCCTTTTTAATTGGAAGCTTATGCCTTGCAGCCTGTATGTTTCTGTCTTTGGAATATCTGTTCGTCGGATGTAGTACCTTGCAACCTTATCCTCTAATTTTCCTTTTTTCTTTCCCCTCTTCTGTCTCTCCATCTCTTTGTCTTTCTGTGTCCCTTCTGGGAGGTTTCTAGCCTTATTTTTCACCTCTTTTGTTGGCTTCTTACCTTGCTGCTGCACTAGTGTTTAATTCCTTAGAGTTCATTTCTTGTTTTATGGCTGCTTCACCGCCTCTTACTTGTCCGTGTCTGAAGAACCTTGGCTTTGTTTAAATGAGATTCAGGTACATGGATTAAAAAAGAGAACTGAAGCTCTGAGTGCCTGAATGGGACTGATAACCTGGGGCTTCCCTCTTGTATAATCTGTGTCTGTAAGTCTGTCTGTTTTCTTGCTGAGAAACCTGGCTGCAGGGAGTAGGGGGTAGATCTCATGGAGCAGGCTCTGACCCCCTTCCCTGTTTCTGGTTGTGTGCCTCATCCCTGATTTTAGCTGGTCTTACAGTCAGCTCTTCTGGAGGAAATTTCCAGTCCCCTGCTTAGTTGTGCAAGCCAGAGGAGGGGCTGTGGGGACTTAATTGTCTTTATATCCAAAGTGAAAGTCGCTCAGTCATGTCTGACTCTTTGTGACCCCATGGACTATATAGTCCATGGAATTCTCCAGGCCAGAATACTGGGGTGGGTAGCTGTTCCCGTCTCCAGAGGATCTTCCCAACATGGGGATTTAACCCAGGTCTCCCACATTGCAGGTGGATTCTTTACCAGCTAAGCCACAAAGGAAGCCTGAGAATACTGGAGTAGGTAGCCTATCCCTTCTCCAGTGGATCTTCCCAACCTAGGAATCGAACCCAGGGTCTCCTACAGTGCAGGCAGATTCTTTACCAACTGAGCTCTCAGGGAAGCCCCTTCTTTTAGAGATACCTGGACCTAATCTCCACAGGCTACTTACCCCACAGGCTTAAAGTTCAGCTTTGTTTTGACTCTTCTGTTCGCTGCCATTTTATTCATCTGTTTCCTTGCTTCAAGGATTTTGTCACAAGTCTAGTTTGCTTTTCACCCCCTCTCATCTTGAATTGTCTTCATCCCTTTATTTTATATTTTTATGTCTATGTCCATCTCCCTATAAATTCCTGTAATGCTATTTTCGTACAGTTTTTAAAGGGTGTGGGGCAGAAGGCATTTGCCCTGCGTGCCATGGTTAAGGCAAGGATCCAGTGCAGGCTCTTTTTTAGATTGACCAAAAATATTTCCTTTTCTCCTACACACACTTGTGGGATATTTATATATTTTCTGATGCACAGGAATTTCTTTTGAAATGTTTAAGAAATATTTTATTCTAATTTTCAAATATCTTTACTTTACATAGCAGATGTCATACCAGTTTCCGTAAGTAGAAAATATGACCACCTACTGGATACTTTAAAGGAGGCATTACTGTTCTCACTGAGTTACTTGTTCATTGGGAAAATTTTTTAACTTTGAAACAGTCGTTGCTTGTGCACAGGAATGTCTTGTGTTCCTCGTTTACCCCAGTGGTGACATTGTCACATGACTATGGTACAATATTAAGATCAGGAAAGTGACATTGGTACAGTCCTTGATAATTTTTAAAAGACATTTTAAAACATTTTATTATTTTATTTTTGGTTGTGCTGGGTCTTTATTTGCTGCGCGGGCTTTGCTCTAGTTGCAGCAAGTGGGGGCAGTTTTCTGGCTGTGGTGCCTGGTTTTCTCATTGTGGTGGCTTCTCGTTGCAGAGCGCGGGCTCTAGGGCGCACAGGCTTCAGTGGCTGCGGCACGTGGGCTCTCGAGCCCAGGCTCAGTAGTTGTGGAACTCGGGCCTTGTTGCTCCACGGAATGTGGGATCTTCTTGGATCAGGGCTCGAACCCATGTCTCCTGCACTGGCAGGCAGATTCTTTACCACTGAGCCCCCAGGGAAGACCCTGGAAGGCATACTGTTTTACATTCCATATTGGCAAAAAGTTTGCGTTGCAAATATCTGTGAGACCTACATGAACCTGTTTTGTCTTTCAGCAATTTTTCCAGCTAGTCAAGTTGCGAAAGCTTGGACTGAGCGATAACGAGATCCAGCGACTCCCTCCAGAAATAGCCAACTTCATGCAGCTGGTGGAGCTCGACGTGTCCCGGAATGGTAAGAAGAAAATGGTTCCACGTGAACTGTCCATTTGTCTCTTCTGATGCTGATGTTTGCAATTTTTAGTAAATGTGGCTGGATGAATGTTCAGGAAGAAAGCTATGTATACGTTTTGGGATGAAATTACTGCCATTATTGAATAGTTTGCCCCAATACAAATGTTAGGTGCTGATTTTCTCCCAGTCAGTTCACCCGGATTCACAGCGGTGGAGAGGGGCCTGAGAACTCGGCAGCTCTCCCCTCATTTGATGGGAGGAGACACTGAGGGCTGGGAGCGTGGTCCCTTGTCCAGACCTCAGGGGGCTGCTGTGGTGGGAGCCGTGCTTGGGGAAGGGCTGGTCTCTCCTGGCGGTGGCCTGGCCCCTCAGCTGCTCCCTCAGGAGCCTGCCTTTCTGCTGCAGTGAACAGACCTGCCTGCCATCTCAGGCATTTCTGTCCGTCTCATTATTTCTGACTACACCCTAGGTAGGCCTGCACACTTGAATTTGTGTGGCGTTTTTGTGAGTTTATTTTGATTTTCAGATTTCGCTGTAATGTTGCCTCCTTTTAATGGAACGGTCTGACAGGGTGTTTATATCGTGTTTAACCTTTCACTTTTAAATGGGTACCTGGTTTCACCTTGGGTCTTATAGCCTTAGAGCATTCCCAGGGTAGACTGGTCCCGTGGCATGTTGGAACATGTTTGATTAATTACCTCAAGGTAAAGTGGCAGCTCCCAGGAGCCCTGTCTTTAGCGGTGGAATTCTGTTCTTGCGAGGACTCTGGTTTAATGTCCTGAGGATAAGCCCACACGTACTCTGTTGTTTATAAAAAGGATTATCTGTTTCTGTCTCACCTATTGCACACCTGCTTTGTGTTTTTGCTTTGCTTTCGTACAAAAATCTGTAGGTTCCTTCTCAACGACCCTAAGGTCTGTCTCTTTCAGTCTGGTGTCCTCTGCAGAAGCCCCCAGGTCTGGATATAGTATTTTCCTGTGGGTCCTTGTTATAAGGCAGCAGTGATAATCAGTGCTTCATTGAAAATGTGGAGAAGAAAACAGTGATTTACCCCTCCCCACCTTTTCAAATTGCCGCTCCCTCTCAGATCCTGTAATTGGAAACTGTCTTTAGGCCACGTCATATGCTTTTGTCATAGTGGCTATGTTTGTTTGTCATGAGAATTACTTCTTCCCTTGAAAGGACTACAGAAGTGAAACAATTATTTGGGGGGCCTGTTTGCTGTCTTCTTTGGTTGCAGGAGAGTCGGCTCTCCCAGGTGACGGATTTGGTGGTGAGGATGGGGGTGGAGCCGGCGTTCTGCCCGCGGCGCTGGCGCCTGCACCCAGCACTGCACTAGGGCGTTCGCGGCCCCTTTTCCGTTGGTGGGTGCTCTGTCCCCCCCTCCACGCTGGCCTGCTGTCTTCGCAACCAGCCTCTTCAGCCTCTGTCTGTTGTGGTCTTCTGCCCTCGTGGTGGCATTTGACGGCCATTACTAAGTGAGGCCTGGTTGACCCAGCGCATCTTTCTAAGGCAGCCGTTAGCCCCAACTCCAGGTCATCGGCTGCCCTAGACACTGGCTGTCCTGCAGCACGGGTGGCTGGCAGCGCAGAGTGTGGTCACGCTCCCCTTGCCCTGCTGTGCTGGGGGGACGTCCGGCAGCCCCCCGTCTGAGGTCCGGCATCTCCCCGTCTGAGGTCCGGCATCCCCCCCGTCTGAGGTCCGGCAGCCCCCCCGTCTGAGGTCCGGCATCTCCCCCGTCTGAGGTCCAGCATCCCCCCCGTCTGAGGTCCGGCATCTCCCCCGTCTGAGGTCCGGTATCCCCCGTGTCTGAGGTCTAGCATCTCCCCCGTCTGAGGTCCGGCATCCCGACTGTCTGAGGTCCGGCATCCCCACTGTCTGAGGTCCGGCATCCCCACTGTCTGAGGTCCGGCATCTCCCCCGTCTGAGGTCTGGCCATCCCCACTGTCTGAGGTCCGGCATCTCTCCCGTCTGAGGTCCAGCATCCCCAGTGTCTGAGGTCCGGCATCCCCACTGTCTGAGGTCTGGCATCCCCCCCTGCCTGAGGTGCACGTCATAGAAACTGCTTGCTCTCGTCTCAGCAGTGCTCTCAGTGGTAAAGACTGAGATGGCTGTGAACTCTGCAGTGACTTTGAACAATGACCGCTGAAATCACACAATCCAAAGAAATCAGATAGCCTTTCTGAAATTGGTGTTAAGAAGGAAAAGAAGCAGAGGTCCAGAAACCCCCGAGAAAGAGGAGACGTATTGGCTTCAATTACTTGGGAGCCGAGGAAAAAACAGAGCTGGAAGGTTGCAGTCCCGTTACTGACTCTCGTGGGAAGATGTGCTCCGTATGAATTCAGCATCGTCAGGGGCCAGTTGTACTGGTTCCCACGTCAGCTGTGTCTTTCGAAACATTGAAAGGAAGAAAGAAGGGCTACGTGCCTCTCCTCAGGCACCCATTTATACTTTCCAGCATGGATAGGAGGACGTGAGCTGTCACTGAAGCCCCATCAGGACCCAGTGTTTGGTTTCCTGGGGAGAACCTTCCCTCCTGCAGGTCTGGACTTTGGTGATGGATCCTGAAGGTCTGCCCCCTTTTTATCAGGCTCTTGCTGGGGGACTTAACCGCCTGCTTCTCCTATTAGCAGAGGCTTGCTCTGGTGTATGTGCACGCGCGTGCATGCACACAGTGGGAGGTGGTGGAGGAGGCTTTTTTGTGGTTGTGAAAAAGCTGCACAGATGACAGAGCGGAGAAGGGTCACGGTTTTACCATCACCAACAGGATCTTGGGTCTTGAGCTGTTCCCAGACCAGGCAAATCTGCCCGTGTCTCCTCTCATTTTTTCTGGCTGATCAAATCCCATGAGTATGAATTTCCTAGACAGATCAATCAAAGTGGTAGAGTCTGTAGCCTGAGAGGCCACATGGGGACCCCCACTTTTCGCAGATGTGGGTGTTTGTAAGGGTTTGGGGCTTGTGTCTGGGGGCGTGTGAAACTCTAGGCTCCTGTAGCCCCGGAGAGGCAGCCCGCCCAGTGATCAGGGTCCCCTCTGTCCCTGAGCTGTCGCTGGGCCACGGTCAGCGTAGAACCTTGCCTGGCGTCCTCAGTCCCTGACTGTCCAGAGAGCATCACTTTCCGTGGACGGAGGCACAAGAGAGGGTGGTGTCAGACCCCTGAAGCCCTATGGATGCTCGTCAGGCTTGATTGTGCCATGGATTAACCGCAGGATTTTGTTAAAATGTGGATTCTGATGCAGGCGGTCTGGGGTGGGTCTGGGGGTGCTGCATTGTTCAGAAGCCCCGAAGGGATGCCAGACACACTGAGGGTGGGGTCTTAGCTGTCCCCATCCGCCGGCTTTCTCCTAACATCCCCTCAGCAGCTTCCTGTGGCTTTCAGCACAAATTCACTCAGCTTCTGTGTCCCCACGTGGATGATGGTAAACCTTCAGGGTTTAACCTCCAGGCTAAAGGGTGAGATGCTAGAGCTGACTGCACAAGTTGGCTTTGATTCCAGGAGCAAAATGAGCCCTTTCCTGATGTTCCTTGCTCAAGGGAGGGGAACAGCGCTGTAGGTTTCAAGTTAAGGTCTGATGCAGTTTCCTGTGGTGAAGAGCACACTATACTTTCATGCCTGGACTTCATATCTGTTTCCCTGTTCACTGATTCTTAGCGGTTGGAGGCGAATGTTCTCTGGACATGTGAGAAAAGGCACTATTCCACAGTACTAGCTCGCTGTCCACGAATCGAGGACGGACTTTCTTGCTGCATCATGAGTCTTATCCAGAGGGTTAGCAATTCAGATTTTATAGTCCATGCTGTAATTTGACTTACATCACAGCACTGTATCATTATCTATTTAGTTCAGTACCCCCCCCACCCTAAAATGTAAGGCCTGTGCCACCAGCACTGCTGGAGACGATTTTAAGTCGCACTGCAAATCAGCAGTTTTTAATATTGAATCAAAGTGAGGAAGTTATCCTTTTCATTAAACATTTTTTTTACTCCCTTTAGGTTGCTTCCTGTAAAACTTAATAGCTATATTGTATTGATTGTTATATTTATCTTTTATATCTGATGATGATAATAGCTTTCTTCCCTGGTGGCTCAGCTGATAAAGAATCTGCCTGCAATGTGGGATACCTGGGTTTGATCTCTGGGTTGCAAAGATCCCCTGGAGAAGGGAACGGCTACCCACTTCTGTATTCTGACCGGGAGAATTCCAGGGTCTGTATAGTCCATGGGGTCACAAAGAGTTGGACACAGCTGAGTGACTTTTACTTTCATTCATGTTAGTGATTTTAAAAATAAATCTTACTCAAAAAAGTTAACTTAAAAGAATGAAGTAAATAATAAAGAACACAGGTGCTCCACCAGGATGGCACACATCATAAAGGTAGAACAGGGATGGATGAGTTGAGGAAATGCTGTTGTTATTCACATAGCCAGTGAAGGCTTGAGTTTCTTTCTTTTATGGGGCAAATAATGCTGTGTGTGGAGCAAACATGGCCAGAGACCTCGCATCCGGAGAATTACTTTGCAAACTTGAGTGAACAGGAAACTAAAAGGTGGGTTTAATACGAACCCTCACTGGCACCAGGACAGCACTTCACACTTAGCAGAGGGACAGCTGATCCAACGGAGAAGGTGATGGCACCCCACTCCGGTACTCTGGCCTGGAAAATCCCACGGACGGAGGAGCCTGGTGGGCTGACATGACTTAGCAGCAGCAGCTGGTCCAATCCACCAGCAGGATCCTCGTCCCACAAAGTCAAGAGCCGGACGTGTGCTGAGTGCTGGGGTTAGTTGCCCTCTGTCCGGCTGCAAGACGGGGATCACAGCCCGTGGTTGGTGGCTGCGGGCTTGTTTAATGACATCTGAGGCCAATTTTGAAGCCTGCTGGAATGACCTGGTGACATCGAGTCTTGGTGCTTCTCAGTGGCTCTTTCTGGCAAGCAAGGCATCCCAAGTGCCTAGAAGTCCCTTCTCAGTGATGAACAGTTGGCCCTTTGGGGGTAATGACTACATACGTCCACAGCCCAAGTGTGGCAGAGGCCACTGCCCACGCAGACTTTAGGCTTGCCACAGCCAGACCATCGTTCCCTCGTCCACCTCTGCCTGGTTCGGGACCAGGCTTGGAGCCCTGCTCCATGGCTAGACTTCAGCCACGCTGTCGGTCAGTGCATTTCTTCATCCCAGTCACTCTGGAAACGGCCCAGGAGACTCCCCTGGGGGAGACGCCCGGGGAGCCCCTCTGCGGGCAGGTGCAGAGCGACAGGCCTACCTTTGCTGTCTCTGTGGGTGCTGCCACGTTCCTGCCGCAAGCCCTTCCTCTGTCTTTTTACCTTTTGTTAGGAAGAGGGGTTCACAGTAAAAAAAATAGATATTACTGTCTTCTACTCATTAAATCCCGATAATAGTACTTATTTTCAAAGTGAATATGGAAAGAAAATTTGGCATCTGTTTTCTGATCACCCTTCCATGCCACAAAGACTTTTTTGGGGGAAACTTGTTTATTTTTTTAAACTAAAACGGACATTTTATTGATTGATTTGGCTGTGTCGGGTCTCAGTTACCACACGTGGGATGTTTGTTGCAGAGTCTTCGTTGTATCATACGAATCTTTCTTTGTTGCATGTGGCTCAGTGGTTGTGGAATCAGGCTTAGTTGTTCTGCGTGTTGTGGGATCTTGATTCCCCAGTGATGGATTGAACCCCTGTCCCCTGCATTGGAAGGTGGATTCTTAACCCCTGGACTATCAAGGAAGCCCTGGGAAGCCTTGTTTAGATGTGAGGGTGTATGGGAATCATTGTGAACACTGAAAGTTGGAATAAACTTTGCAAATGTCCCTTTTCTTTTGTGCCGTGGAGAAACATCAGTGGTATTTTATCAAATTATTAAATTTGAAGGGAAGTTTTGAAGCAGTACTTCTGCTCAAAATGATTTTGCAGCTCTTTAAGAATTTGTTGGTTTGAGATCCACAGACCAGTGGTTTCACATCCTCAAGTGGGTTGGTTTTCAAAACAGCCACCTTAGATAAATAAACCAGTTTTATAGGAATCAAAATCTGCCTCAGGTTGCAATTAAAAAAAAAAACATAGAAGAGTTGTTAAGTAAGTAAGTAAGTGAAAGTCACTCAGTCCTGTCTGACTCTTTGCGACCCCATGGGCTATACAGTTTGTGGAATTCTCTAGGCCAGAATACTGGAGTGGGTTGCCTTTCTCTTCTCCAAGGGATCATCCCAACCCAGGGATTGAAATGGGGTCTCCTACAGGCAGGTGGATTCTTTACCACCGAGCTACAAGGGAAGCCCCAAAGAGTTGTTACTCTTTATTAATTCATATGGTCATTGTCTTCTTCTCAGAAAACTTGTGACTGTTCTCAGTAAGTTGTAGGTTTATATAACTTCCTCTCTCTCTCTCTCTAATTATCAGTTCGTAATAGAGAAGCTGCCCCCTGAGTTTGAGGTCAACACCTTTGAATGTATTTTGTAGGTTAATATGCTCTTCAGGCTATCCTGGGTTCTCGAAATGCTTAGAGCCTCTCATCCTCATCCCCTCTCCACATCTCTCCCCCATTCAGTTTATTCACTCAGTCCT
>SJYV01019515.1:0-13155 GCA_006410875.1 Neotragus pygmaeus
TATATACTAACAATGGAAAATAAGGAAGAGAAATTAAGGAATCAATCCCATTCACCATTGCAACAAAAATAATTAAATATCCAGGAATAAACTTACCTAAGGAGAAAAAAAAAAAAAAAGAAAAGTGAATGTTGACGATTTAGTCTATAAAAAAGAAAGCTAAGGAACTGTGTTTCATTATTGTTTAGTCACTAAAGTCATGTCCAACTCTTTTGCAACCCCATTGACAGTAGCCTCCCAGGCCCTTCTGTCCACGGGATTTCCAAACAAGAATACTTAGAGTGGGTTGCTATTTCCCTTCTCCAGGGAAACTTCCTGACCCAGAGATTGAACCTGCATCTCCTCCATTAGCTGGTAGGCCTTTACCACTGAGCCACGTGGGAGGACCTTATGTTTGGAAGAGTATGTAAAAATTTCTTCTGAAGTGAATTTAAAAGAAAATTAAATAAACTGAAAGGAAAAGAAGGAGAGAAAAAGGAAAGCAGGAGTTAAAGTATAGGCTTTCAGCACTGCAAGAGTACTACATAGAACCAAAAATGACACAAGAGAGATGAAGTAGGTCTCCTTTATTTTCATTTTTTGATTCATATTTATAATCCTGAAATTATACATGTTTGTATTTATCACTAATATTTAATAGAGAGGTGAAGTCTGAATTTTGAGTAAACAGTTGGCATCTACTACAGGAAAGAGTTCTTGGCTCCACTTCTGTTTGCCTACATCTATTTCCAACTTGGATCCTTTCTTGGCTTCCTTCTGTGCTGCATGTACACAGAAGTTAAGCAATTTTATTCAAAAGTTGTTTATTCAAGTTAATATCTGGTTAAGGTACAGTAAATTCACTATTTGTGTGTATGTGTGTGCTATATTTAAGACTAATACCTTATTGTATGAGGCAAGTTTTAGTCCATATTTTCCAAAGAGGTGCTGATGCAAAGGCTGAGCTACCAAGTTAACTGTCAACAACCCCTCTTTCTTTTGTTTAAGTGCTGGTTCCCACTTCTCCTGCTGTGACTTTGACTGTGCTTTCCATGGAGACAGCATGATGTCTTACCCTTCAGGGAGCCCTCTTTTGTCACTCAGGTTGGTGAGCCTGACTCCTGACAGGAGGGGAGAGGATTAACTGCAGACTCTCCTTCTGCTCTCAGTCAGCAACTAGCTCGATCACTGCCTCAAACAGATGTTTCTGTTTAAGATCTTTAAGAATTATAATTGGGTGGAAAAATTGCATGTTTCACTTAATTCAATTTGCTAGCTGCATTCATTTGTTGGAAACTCATTGAAAATCCACATAAACATGTTGGTTTGAATAAATGAAGGGTTTGTGAGGTACACGATTCTGTCTAAATATCAATAAAATATATTGCACAATAGTTGACGATAGTAAATGCAGCTTAACTCATTGAAAGACTTCTTTGTGAACTTATGCCTAATTCAGTTGATAACAAAGGTCTTGATGCAGAGTCTAAAGTTCTCAAAGTCAAGTAATTCTATGTGCTTTGCTGCTGCTGCTGCTAAGTTGCTTTAGTCGTGTCCGACTCTGTGTGACCCTGTAGACGGGCTTCTATCAGTTTCCTCTGTCCCTGGGATTCTCGAGGCAAGAACACTGCAGTGGGTTGCCATTTGCTTCTCCAATGCATGAAAGTGAAAAGTGAAAGTGAAGTCTCTCAGTCGTGTCCAACTCTTAGCGACCTTATGGACTGCAGCTCTTCTAGCCTTGAATATTAAACAGCCAATAAAACTTAATATTATATTTAAGTATAGGGTATACATTTATATGGACTTCCCTTGTGGCTCAGGGATAAAACAATCAAAGAATCTGCCTGCAGTGCTGGAGACATGCATTTGATCCCTGGATCTGGGTGGGATGGAGAAGGAAATGGCAACCCACTCCGGTATTCTTGCCTGAAAAATCCCATGGATAGAGGTACCTGACAGACTACAGTCCATGGGGTTATAAAGAGTCAGATATGACTTAGCAACTAAACTACCACCACTATACATTTGTCAGGCAAGTGTCTAATTTCCTTTGTTGTATTGCTGCAGCAAAGATTTGAAACTGTGGACCAGTGTTACTGCTCATTTACAGCTCAGGGTCTTATTCGGCAAGCAAAGGAAAGTACACCTTCAAGGTTTGAGGTGAGGTTGACCCCAAAGGAGTCTCTTCAATATGTCTTGGTTTCCTCCTTTTATTCATTTGTCTCCTCCTCTCCTGAGCCTGTCTTATGTAAATCGGGCTAGCCAGGAGGGCTTTTTGTTTCAGCTGATGTTCTCACTCCAGTGTCCTGTGATTTTCTTTTGTTCCATTTTTGGGGGCTTTTCCTTTTCTTTGTCTTTTAGCCATCACCATTTTTGACTCCTTCTTCCTATTGTAACTACCTACCATGTTAAATCGGAGAAGGCAATGGCACCCCACTTCAGTACTCTTGCAAATACATACTATATTATTACATTTATTTAGCTATATGATGTGACATACAAAAGAATAATTAAAAGTATAAAATATAATTTAATGATTATTTCTATATATATAGCACATTTATTTTATGCAAATAACTTAGTTATTTTCATTGACTCTGCATTTTATTAGGCACTAAAACCAATGTAAATGGATATATAGGAAGAACCCAACATATTTTAAATAGTAATTTATGTGAAAGAAACTAAAGAAATTATATGCTTGAGAGATGGAGTCTTTTTTAATGTGATCTGTCATTTTGAAATTTTTATTAACAGATGAGAGTTGTGTACCAACACGGCAAAGTCCCCATTAACTGTACCACTCAGAATTTTATATTTTTGCCATGTTACATTTTTTTTAATATTTGCTTGAATTTGAACCAGTATAACACCTTAATTTATCAAAATAGTGTACAGTTATATTTATGGGTGACTTGGCCATTTTGAGCAGTAGGACTCAATAAGAATTTTCTTTTGGATTTTTTATTAGATGCATGTTTAAGATCATTCATTATGTTTTTCATATTATTAATATGAAGAGAAAAACAGTACTATAACTTAGAATTTTAGAACACATTAAGAAATTCTGTGGAGCCATAATCTTATAGTTGGCCTTGGAGTTAAAGCTCAGTGTTTAAATAATTCAATAATTTAACATTAGGATTTTACCTTATGAAACTGTTGTATTTATAAACATTTTCTCTGTATTATTTCAGGGATAACTTACAATTAAATTAGTTCTTAAAAAGTTCATTTGGAGAGTTAACTATAAAGTCAGGAACTCAACTTTAATTTCCTTCATTATTTTGCATGTTATATATCAACAAAATTATCCATCTTGCTGAATGAAGAATAGCTGTATATAAGGCACATAATTTTCTTATTTAATAAATACCTTGTCATATAAAAAACTTTATAGTGCATATTAATAAGTTCAAAACACATGGGGAAATCTATTTTCTCTTTAATAAAGTCATAAAAAATCTTTCACTGGACCAGCAGAAGTGACACAGTGACAACCTAAATAATTATAAATATTAACCTTTATTCAAAGCATATCATCTTTCAGATTCAGCAGGAAAGAGGGTGCATTCCTAAAATGCTTAATCAGAAATACGGCACTCAGAATTTTTCATAGTAAAACATCATAAAGTTTACTAGTGAAACACTAAAAAAAACATTATTTTTAAATTCATTCATCAGAATCACAGTCTGTCATATTTCTGATCCTTTTACAGATTATAGTCATCATTTTTTCAGTCTGTTTCAGGTATAGTAAACTCTTCAGTCTAGACCATAAACCTCAAAAACACATACAACTCTGCTATGAATAGGTTTTCTTCTATTCATATCTTCCTTTCTATCTCTCTGTCTTCCATTTCATGAATCTATTATAGTGTCTTGGGCCATCTGCCTACACCCTTCTCTATACTCTCAACATTATCAAAGAATTCTGACAGATTTTGAAAGTCAAACACATTAAAATTTTCTCTGTCATTAATAAAGACTGCTACTTTGAGACAAATTATATCTCCTCTCCCCTTTCCTGACTCCAACACTTAACTCCTTAATTATTCAGGCTAAAAAATAAAACAAAGACTAAGGAAAAGAAGAACTGTAATATAACAACATAAAAACTAGCCAATATCTGTAGAAGAAAGTTAAATAATAGAAACCTAGATTCTTCATATGAGAAAGACTACTTTCCCTTAATGCAGAAATCCCCTTATGTAATATCCCGGGGTGGGGGGGGGGAAGGTTAATAGTCCTTACTTGAACAATTCTAGCAGTGGGGAATCCACTACTTTATTGAGGAGTTCATTTTACTGCTGGACAGCTTTAAAATTGGAAAGCTACACCTGATACTTGCTCATTTTTCCATATGGATGATGAACAAATTACACAGCTAAGGTATCTGACCTCATCCACACTCTGCACAGGGCTGAACTACTGGGAC
The DNA here is from genome assembly GCA_006410875.1 of Neotragus pygmaeus. NCBI lineage: Eukaryota > Metazoa > Chordata > Mammalia > Artiodactyla > Bovidae > Neotragus > Neotragus pygmaeus. Next base: position 4,418 of record SJYV01019515.1, read on the forward strand.
TTGTGTGCTTTGTATTGCAGAAAATTTGACAGCAAAGGGCCATGTTGGGTTCACTGTTCAAAATGTTCATATATAAAAATATCTACAGGAATTCCCTGATGGCTTAGTGGTAAATAATCTGTCTGCCAATGTAAGAGACCTGAGTTTGACTGCTGGGTCAGGTAGATCTTCTGGAGAAGGAAATGGCAACCCATTTCAATATTCTTGCCTGGAAAATCCCATGGACAGAGGAACCTGGCAGGCTACAGTTCATGGGGTCACAAAGACTCAGACATGGCTTAGTAACTAAACAACACTAACAACAAAAGTATCTATATAGATTATTTGATTTCAAATCTTGTAAAGATGATAAAATACATTCTTGATAACTGAATTCATACTCAGAAATGAGATCCTGGCCACACAAGTTGCTAACCTCTTTTTCTTCCTCATCAAATGTTAGTTGCTCAATTGTGTCCAACTATTTTCAGGCCCATGGACTGTAACCTTCAGGCTCCGACATCCATGGAACTCTCCAGGCAAGAATACTGGAGTGTGTTGCATTCCCTTCTGCAGAGGATCTTCATGATCCAGACATGAAACCAGCCTCTCCCACATTCCAGGCAGATTCTTTCCCATCTTAGCCACCAGGGAAACCCTTCCTCTTCACCAAGGGTGCAGTGAAACTCTTTACCCATGTCCCTGAAGTAATAGTTCTGGTTTTTGCCTTATTCAGTATGATCTAAAAATACATTTGCTTCTTTTAAATGAAGTCTACTAGTCTATTTATTCTGCCCTTGCTTAAAGTATGATCTTTTATACTAAGCATTGTGTCTTTAAGATATAACCTTGCCTCCTCCAGTGTACCTGGCTGGATGCTGACTTGGGGTGTGTAGGGCTCCCATTCTGACAGAGCTTTAGAGGCTGTGAAGATCGAGGGAGATAAGCCTTGAGGAGTGTGGGGATGAAAGACTTTTTACAAAGTAAATCCAAACCTGCTTAGTGTTCTAACTCAAAGCCCTTTAACACATCTCTTAAACATTGGGTCACTGTAGCAATGTGTGCTATGTGTTCTATGCCACTTCAGTCACATTCGATTCTTTGCATCGCTATAGATGGTAGCCTGCCAGGCTCCTCTGTCCATGGGATTCTCGAGGCAAGAATGCTGGAGTGGGTTGTCATGCCCTCCTCCAGGGTATCTTCCCAACTCAGGGATTGTACCCCCATCTCTTAAGTCTCCTGCATTGTGCATTGCAAGGGGGTTCTTTATGACTAGTGCCACCTGGAAAGTCCAATGTATCCATAATGATCCTCAAGAGTCATTAGCTGAGAAAAATATGATCTTTTATAGAGGACTAGAAAAACAACCCGAAGATCTCTAGCAGTTAAGGACAACAGTTGTTGTCTTGGTTAGAAGATATTTTGGATGGTTACACATAGAGTTTTCATTTTAAACATTTTCATATGCACACCATCCTGTATACCTTCCAATCAGGACACCAAGTACCAAATTGAAGTATCTGAATTTACATAAAGTAAGTGTGTATATATATATATAAAGCCTGTCCTACTTGTAAGAGACAAAGGCCCAGTATACAATGGAACCAGTGTTGGTTCTATGCTTACACTTATGTTACTGAAGCCCTTACTAGTTTTTAGCTACAGATATTACAAGACTACAATACAATAAAAATTGGATAAGTGAATTGATATTTGGCACAAAATTAAGCTGAATAGATATTTGACACTATGTTAATTTTGACACAAAACTAAATTGAATCATGGAGAGTTACCGTCAAGGAAGTAAGTTCAATCTCTCAATCGTGTCTGACTATTTGCGACCCTATTGAATGCAGCAAGCCAGGTTCCCTGTCCATTACCAACTCCTGGAGCTTGCTAAAACTCATGTCTATTGAGTCGGTGATGCCATCCACTGTCTCATCCTCTGTCATCCCTTTCTGCTCCTGCCTTCAATCTTTCCCAGCATCAGGGTCTTTTCCAATGGGTCAGTTCATTGTATCAGGTGGCTGAAGTACTGGAACATTAGCTTCAGCATCAGTCCTTCCAATGAATAATCAGGACTAATTTCCTTTTGACTGGTTTGATCTCCTTGGTGTCCAAGCACTGACCTTTTCCAATCCTATGGCCACTCCTGAGTTTTTCAAATTTGCTGGTATATTGAGTGCAGCACTTTCACATCATCGTCTTTTAGAATTTTAAATAGCTCAACTGGAATTCTATCGCCTCCACTGGCATTGTTTGTAGTGATGCTTTCAAAGGCCAACTTGACGTTGAACTTCAGGATGTCTGGTTCTAGGTGAATGATCAAACCATCATGGTTATCTGGGTCATTAAGATCTTTTTTGTATATTCTTCTGTGTATTCCCATCACCTCTTTTAAATATCTTTGGTTCTGTTAGATTGATACCATTTCTGTCCTTTGTTTTGCTCATTTTTGCATGAAATATTCCCTTGGTAATGTTAATTGCTCAGTCATGCCCAGCTCTTTGCAACCCCATGGACTTTTAGCCAATCAGTCTCCTCTGATCATGTGATTTCCCAGGTAAGAATACTGGAGTGGCTGGAGAGGTTCCCTTGGTGTCTCTAATATTCTTGAAAAGAACTCTAGTCCTTGCCATTATATTGTTTTCCTCTAATTCTTTTACATTGATCACTGAGGAAGTCTTTCTTACCTCTCCTTGCTATTCTTTGGAACTCTGCATTCAGATGGATATATCTTTCCTTTTCTCCTTTGCTTTTCCCTCTTCTTCTTTTCTCAGCTATTTGTAAGGCCTCCTCAGACAAACATTCTGCCTGTTTGCATTTTTTCTTTTTGAGGATGGTTTTAATCCCTGCCTCCTGTACAATGTTATGAACCTCTGTCCATAGCTCTTCAGGACTCTCTATCTGATATAATCCCTTGAATCTATTTGTCACTTCCATTGTATAATAATAAAAGATTTGATTTAGAACATACTTGAATGGTTCAATGGTTTCCCTTACTTTCTTCAATTTAAGTCTGAATTTTGCAATAAGGATTTCATGGTCTGTGCTACAGTCAGCCCCCAGTCTTGTTTTGGCTGACTCTATAGAGCTTCTCAATCTTCAGCTGCAAAGATATAATCAATATTTTGGTGATGTCCATGTGTAGAGTCATCTTTTGTGTTGTTGGAGAAGGGTGTTTGCTGTGACCAGTGTATTCTCTTGGCAAAACTCTGTTAACTTTTGTCCTTCTTCATTGTGTACTACCGTGTCAAATTTGCCTGTTACTCCAGGTGTCTCTTGACTTCCTACTTTTGTATGCCAGTCACTTATATGGAGAAGGACAGCTTTCTTGGTGTTAATTCTAAAAGATCTTGTAGGTTTTCATAGAAACATTCAACTTCAGCTTTGTCAGCATTAGTGGTTGGGGCATAGACTTGGATTACTGTGATACTGAATGGTTTGCCTTGGAAATGAACAGAGATCATTCTGTCATTTTGAGATTGTACCCAAGTACTGCATTCTGGACTCTTTTATTGACCATGAGGTCTATTCCATTTCTTCTAAGGGAAGAAGTAGATGTTCATTCGAATTAAAGTCACCATTCCATTCCATTTTAGTTCAGTTCAGTTCAGTCGCTCAATCGTCTCCGATTCTTTGCGACTCCATGAATTGCAGCACGCCCAGCCTCCCTGTCCATCATCAACTCCCGGAGTTCACTCAGATTCACGTCCATCGAGTCAGTGATGCCATCCAGNAAATTCCATGGACTGAGGAGCCTGGTGGGCTACAGTCCATGGGGTTGCAAAGAGTCGGACACAACTGAGAAACTTCACTTCATGTTTGTCTATGTGCTCCATTGTCTACAATTCTATTCAGATAGGTCCTTACCTCTGATTGTATAAATTTGTAATGTTTTGCTACTTCTAGATGATGCTGATAAATTAGACTATAAAATCTTTTAAAGGAAGTTGTTCTGCTTGGCTTATAGAGATAAATATGCACTTATATAAATTGAATATTCTTAATATTTCCAGAAAATAGGGAAATTGTACTTTAATGGGAAAAATGTATTTTTATAAAAAAAAGTTTAGAAATATTTTAAGAATTCAAGAGAATATAATTTAGATAAGTCTGGAAAATGAGACTACTTAAATATTTTTGTTCAAATGAAAACAACTCTATGTTCTCTTGATTTATCAGTGCTAAACCTAATGCAAGTGTACATTTTTCTTTTTTGTGTGTATGCTTTTACTTGAAGAAATACAGTTTACTCATCAAATAAGTTAGCATTACTTCTACTTAATGTTCAACATTATGAAAAATGTAAATCTGTATTTTGAATCTCTCTTCAAATTAATTTTATTTCAATAGTAATTTGCTTTGTAGTTGTCAGCTTGAAGAAAATTTCCAAGATCTTTGGGTGACTTAAATCCTTGGACTGATACTAGATCAAGTTAATTAGTGCACATTCACTAGATATGTGGATCATTTCTGGGTAAGACAGAGAACTGAAACATTGATTACTAAACATGTGTTTCAGTTTATGTGCTTTTNATCCTTGGACTGATACTAGATCAAGTTAATTAGTGCACATTCACTAGATATGTGGATCATTTCTGGGTAAGACAGAGAACTGAAACATTGATTACTAAACATGTGTTTCAGTTTATGTGCTTTTGTTTATTTTTATGTTACCTAGATGCTCAACAGATCTTTGGATCTGTTGATGGCTGTGTATATTGTTGCCACTTTGAATAGTTTTTTCTGAGGGATGTATGTGTCTTCAGGAAGCTATGTTTTGTGTGTGTTTGGGGAGGGGAGTGGTATAGGGTGGTCTCTGCTACTCCACTGTAAATTGCTGCTGTCTGACAGTTTATAATCATCTACCTCCAGTTTTTTTTCAGTGAAATAGAAGTTACTTTAGTTAAAAGTTCTAGTTACTATAAGTAACTGGGAGTGAACTAGGATTAATAGTGACAGAAACAGACAATGTTGTATGTAAAGTGACAAGATGTGTTTTTTTTTAAGTGACAATAGTTTTGTTCCAGAGTAATGTGGTTGTTCCACAATAAGAAGTAGGATGAAGATGGACAAAAATCTGAATGTATATAGTAATTTGTAGAAGGTTCATAGAAAGGGAATTTTGTTTACTTTGGATAATGCTGCTGCTGCCAAGTCGCTTCAGTCGTGTCCGACTCTGTGTGATCCCGCAGATGGCAGCCAACCAGGCTCTGACGTCCCTGGGATTCTCCAGGCAAGAACACTGGAGTGGGTTGCCATTTCCTTCTCCAATNCACTTTACTAGTTCACTGATTCCTAAAATGTCTATGTTCACTGTTGCCATCTCCTGTTTGACCATTTCCAATTTACCTTAATCCGTGGACCTAACATTCCAGGTTCCTTTGCAGTATTGTTCTTTACAGCGTTGGACTTTACTTCCATCACCAGTCACCTCCACAACTGGGCACTGTTTTTGCTGTGGCTCCGTCTCTTCATTCTTTGTGGAGTTATTTCTGCACTCTTCTCCAGTAGCATATTGGGCACCTACCAACCTGGGGAGTTCATCTTTCAGTGTCATCTCTTTCTTCCCTTTTTATATTGTTTATGGGGTTCTGAAGGCAAGAATACTGAAGTGATTTGCCATTCCTTTCTCCAGTGGACCACATTTCATCAGAACTGTCCACCATGATCCTTCCGTCTTGGTTGGCCCTACATGTAATGGCTTATAGTTTCACTGAGTTAGACAAGGCTGTGTCCCAAGGGATCAGTTTGCTTAATTTTCTGTTGTGGTTTTCATTTGGCCTGCCCTCTGATGGATAAAGACAAGAGACTTGTGGAAGCTTCTTGATGGGAGGGACTGGCTGTAGGGGAATCTGGGTCTTTCTCTGATGTTCAAGGCCATGATCAGTAAATCTTTAATCCAATTTTCTGTTGGTGGGTAGGGCTGTGTTCCCTCCCTGTTGTTTGGCATGTGGCCAAATTATGATAGGGGTAATAGTGGGCTCCTTTAAGAGGACTGATGCTGTGACTGTTGTAGTCTCTGCTCATATCCCCATGGAAGGCCACTGTTGACTGATGCCTCCAGTGGAGACTTCTGGACACTTTCAGAACAGTCTGGCTCAGTTTCCTGTGGGGTCATTGCTCCTTTCTCATTTCTCCTGGTGCACACAATGTTTTCTTTGTGCTCTCCAAGAATCTGTTTCCCCAGTCCCATATAAGTTATGTAATAAAATCTCACTGGCCTTCAACGTCAAATTCCCTGGGGGTTCTAAGTTCCTTTGCCAGATTCCCAGATTGGGAAATTCGTTGTGGGCCCTAGAGCTTTTGTAACAGTGTGAGAACTTCTTTGGGATAATTGTTCTCCAGCTTATGAGTTGTCTTCTTGGTGGCTCTATGGTGGGGCTCACATGCCGTGTCTCCCAGGTCTGCCACAGCCAGAGTTCCTGTCCACGTGACAGGCCACTGCTGACCTGTGCCTCAACAGAAGACACTCAGACACTCAAAGACAAGTCTAGCTTAGTCTTAGAGAACACTCTTAAAATGATTTCAAATGAATGATAACAAGTGAATCACTTTTCTTTCTCATTTAAGCATTTTGATATTATAGTTGTCTTTCCAAACAATTGTGCAAAAACAGTGTGAAAAATAAAGACATAACTTTCTTTAAGTGACAGGAGATTATTTATGCTAGCTATGTCTTTGAAAAGGAGAAGACATATTAAAGGTTTAAAAAGTAGAAAAATTAGCATTCAAGTAGTGTATTAAATTCAGAGAGAAGTTTCACTAAATGAATAATAGCATATGGAGCATGTCATCAAGGAGACCAATTAAAAATGTCATCCATCAAAAATATTGTCATCATTCTAGTGGAACAGAACTAAAGGGAAAAAAAAAAACAAGAGAATACAAGTCAATGTTTTCTTCATTGACAAAGTTCAGACATTATTATTTTTTAATCTTAATATGGAACATACAAACTAGACTCTCAGTTGGTATAAATTCCTAATAGCAATCTCACCCTTGCATATACAATTTTTAAATTTACATTTTCCTTATCAGAATTCTCATCTAAAATATGCAGTCTTGTATTTGTATTCCCCCATTGTCTTAATTATCAATTTAAGAATGACTACATAAAATTCTGAATTTTCTTAAAGCAAACTGAGATTTACTTTTTCATTTTTAGTATTACTATAATAGATTGATATACAGCCAGATTTACATACTGATATAATCTTTTCCACATATTAAATACAAGTATCTTTCTTCACTTTGTAAATGCCTCCACTGTGTCTCCAAATATTTTTAAACACCTAAATATTTAATATTTCTGGTTGAAACATCTTGATCTTCCTGTTAAAATGTAAATTCTTCTAATTGATAATGTATTAGAAACTAATCAGCTGTATTCTCTATTAGGATCAATTTATTGAATGGCTTTCCAGCATCACTAGTGATTGAGAGAAACTGTAACGTGGGTAAAGGTAACTTCATTGTGTAGAGAGCATTGAGGATGCTAAAAAGCGGAGAGTTTTGCTCATTTCTAGGCAAATATAGTCTATAGGCAGGTAATAAACCAGAAAGGAACCTCTGTGAACAGAAAATGGATGGAATATCATATTGATTTAATAGAGAGGCAAGAGAGTCCTCACAGATCTTTGCTAGATAATGCCACCTCTATTCCTGGCTTTGATCCAGATGAATGAGTAGATCAGTGAGTCAATGCCTAATCTCTACAGCACTAGCCAAAGGTTGCCTAGTCTTGGCTTTATCTCCAGAGACCACTATCTTAACAGTGAATCTCTTCATTTTAACATTTTTTGCAATCTGAATAGGTACAGAATTTCCTGAATTATCAAGTGCTGGTTCCTTTCTGCTTACCAGTTCTTTCTTTGATTTATCCGTTTCTCTTATATTTTACTATAAGCTCAAGAAAAATCTAGACCATACCTNACCACTATCTTAACAGTGAATCTCTTCATTTTAACATTTTTTGCAATCTGAATAGGTACAGAATTTCCTGAATTATCAAGTGCTGGTTCCTTTCTGCTTACCAGTTCTTTCTTTGATTTATCCGTTTCTCTTATATTTTACTATAAGCTCAAGAAAAATCTAGACCATACCTCCCATGCTTTGCTTTCACGTTTCCTCAGCTGAATACCCAAATTCATTACTTACAGGTCTACTTTCCACAAGATGGTTGGAGACAATCTGAATAAGCATTTTTTGCCAGTGTATAATAAAGATCACCTTTCCTTTAGTTTTCAATAAAATGTTCTTCAGTTCCTTCTGAGCCCTCACGAGAAGCACTTTTAACATTCATATTCTTTCCAACAGTCTGTTTAAAGCAACCTATGCTTTTTCTATCTTATCATCAATATTCTTCCCGCCTCTACACATCATGTAATTTCAAAGCCACTTGTACATTTTTAAGTATTTGTTATAGCAGTCCCCGACTTCCTGGTACCCAAATCTGTAATTTGTTGCTGTGATTGCTGTACCAGAGTATTCCAAATGTGATCACTTAAAACAATAGGCATTTATTATCTTACTATTTGGGAGGCCAGAAATCCTACACTGAGGTCTTGGCAGGGCTGTACTCCCTCTGGAGTATCTAGGAGAAATCTTCCTGGCTTCTCCCAGTTTGTGACTGTCATCATTCCTTTACTAGTGACCAAGCCTCTCTCTTCTCTATCTTCATATCACCTCTGTATATCTAATCTACCTCTACCACTTTCTTATAAAGATACTTGTGAAGGCATTTAAGGCCCATC
>SJYV01019516.1:0-42650 GCA_006410875.1 Neotragus pygmaeus
GACCCAATCAAAAAATGGGCCAAAGAACTCAATAGGCATTTCTCCAAAGAAGACATACGGATGGCTAACAAACACATGAAAAGATGCTCAACATCACTCATCATCAGAGAAATGCAAATCAAGACCACAATGAGGTACCATTTCACACCAGTCAGAATGGCTGCGATCCAAAAGTCTGCAAGCAATAAATGCTGGAGAGGGTGTGGAGAAAAGGGAACCCTCTTACACTGTTGGTGGGAATGCAAACTAGTACAGCCACTATGGAAAACAGTGTGGAGATTCCTTAAAAAATTGCAAATAGAACTGCCTCATGTATTTTTCATACCAAAGAGCATATAGAAATTGATTACATTTGCACAGCACTTCAATATAGAATGCTGCTTGAAACTGACTTGTGATTCCACATTCCCTGGGTTCTTCCTCACCTTAGGAGGTAAGGAGATAAAGCACTTTCCACACACGCAATCAATTCCTGGATGCAGTGGCACATAACTTGGAAAATCTACTCTTCTAAGCATGGGGAAAATGTAAAGATGGAAATGAGATTTCTTAAAAAATACCTGTGTCTTTATGAAAGTCATATGTAACCAAGCAAACATGCACCAAACTTTTCAGTTTCTTTGAGTTCTCAAATGGATTTTAAATTGAAAATATTCTGTTTGTTGTGTTAATTATAGAGATACAGATCTGACCTCTTAAATAGTCCCTCATTTTTTAAACTCACATGGAGTGAGAAGAACGAGTGAATAATAAAAATCAAATTGAACAAGGAAAGCTCACATCTCCCTGTTTACTGTAGGGCCCCAACATGAGCAACCAACCACTGCTCCTGTTCTATGGGGCCCAAGGCTCTTATCAGCAGAGCTGCTGCTGCTGCTAAGTCGCTTCAGTTGTGTCCAACTCTGTGCGACCCCATAGATAGTAGACCATCAGGCTCTCCTGTCCCTGGGATTCTCCAGGCAAGAACACTGGAGTGGATTGCCATTTCCTTCTCCATTGCATGAAAGTGAAAAGTGAAAGTGAAGTCGCTCAGTCGTGTCTGACTCTTAGCAACCCCATCGACTGCAGCCCACCAGGCTCCTCTGTCCATGGGATTTTCCAGGCAAGAGTATGGAGTGGGGTGCCATTGCCTTCTCCTGTCACACCTGAGCATCACCAGCTAATCTTCTCTGCTGAGGCAGGAGCACTCAGACCACAGGTGCAATGAAGTTTGGTGGAACAGACAGATGTTTCAGGTCCAGCTCTTAGAGACAATCAGAAATCGGAGAGAGGAAAAACACACTTTATTCTCGCTAATATCTCACAAGTCTCCAACAGGATTCTCTTCATGGGCTTTAGTGTCACTGTGTTTTGCTGCACAACAAACCACCTCAAAACTTACTGTTTAAATATCTCATGATACCTCTGCTCAGTGAGGTGAAAAGGGGCTCAGTTGTACTGGAATCCCTCAATTTATTCACTTAATTAGTGGGGTTGACTGGAAGCTGAGGCTCAGCTGAAATCTCAGAGGTTCGGGCTCATTGCTNCACTGTGTTTTGCTGCACAACAAACCACCTCAAAACTTACTGTTTAATTATCTCATGATACCTCTGCTCCATGCGGTGAATGGGGGCTCAATTGCACTGGAATCCCTCAATTTACTCACTTAATTAGTGGGGTTGACTGGAAGCTGAGGCTCAACTGAAATCTCAGAGGCCCAGGCTCATCTCTTCTTCGGACATTCTCAGGAGTGACCATGGCCCATGCATGCGATCTCTCTGTGGCCCTGAGGAAGCTGGGCATCTTACACTGTGCCTCGGGGCTTCCAAAATCACAGAAGTGCCAACTGCCAAAGAGTCGCCACTCTCGCCTCAGAACTGGCATGATGTTAGCTTCTGCTCATCTGTTTACTACAGTAAGTCATGCAGACAGCCTGGACTCAGTGTGTGCGGGGGCTACACAAGGTCCCGATATCAGGGAGCAGGGCCACTGGAGGTAACTTTGGCCACTAGATCCACGTGAGCTGATAGAATAAATACATTCCTTGTGGCAAACTGGCACCAGAGCACTAATGAAGCACATAGACCTTAATAATCATCAAGGTCAGGTCAGTTTACTGCTCAAATAGCACACTTCCACTTCCTCATCTCTATACTCCTTGCAGCTCCCCTAATCCAAGCATTTAGCACCTCTGACTTAGATAACTGCAAAGGCCTCTTCACTCTCTTCCTGCCTTTATTCTCAACTCTTTGAATCTGACATCTACATGACCACAGAGATTATATATATATATATATATATATGAGAAGAAAATGGCAACCCACTCCAGTATTCTTGCCTGGGAAATCCCATGGACAGAGGAGCCTGGCGTGCTGCAGTTCATGGGGTCACAAAGAATTGGACATGACTTAGCGACTGAACACCAATAACAACAATAATAACAACAATAACATATAAAATTAGTTTGCGTCCTGCTCATCTTTGGAGAACGATGAACCATTAAAAATTGTTAAGATCAAATGTTATATTAAGAATTACAAGGCAATGTACAATTTTTCCCTGAATTACTTCTAGTTTTCTCATTCACCGTTTTCTACCATATACTCTAGATGTACACGAGCCACTTTAAAATAAAACCATTTATGCTAGTATTAAGCTCTTTCCTTAATCTGAACCTTTGCAGATACTGTCCTCTTTGGTCAGAATGGTTTTTCCCAAGTACTTGTTTAAAACGCTTATATGTAACCAAACTTTACAGCCCAGTTCAAGCAATATTATTTCTTTTTTTAATATAAATTTATTTATTTTAATTGGAGGCTAATTACTTTACAATATTGTATTGGTTTTGCAAAATCTTAGAGGATAATATTGCTAACTTTTAATTATAAATATTCTTGAATCTGGTCCCCTCTTAAGATGGTTTGAAAAGAATATTTGCTACTGAGGGCCATCTTACATTTATATTCATTCAAACTGTTTCCTACGAGGCATGAAGAGATTCCTTTTAGTCCACAAACCAAAGCACGGTCTGGTTCCCTTCTTTTCATTTAGCAAATATCTCCTTCACAGCACAAGACCTGGAATAGGCTATAGCAAATACGATGGTGTGAGTTGGGAAAGGGCAGCCTTCTCCAGTGGGTAACTATTCTGTCTTGGTTTTACATCCTTCTGTGTAAACTGTGGCAGGGCACCTGATCTTCAAGAAGACCAGGGAACTTTTAAAACATCCAGAAGTGCTGCTCCAGACCCCTTGCTCTTTTAGCGTGGGAGTGGAGCCTTCACCAACATAGCATTCCTAGATTTGTCTTCATTTGAAGTTCAAATCCAACATGACTGAAAAGGAAAAGTTATCCCAATGATGTGCATTTCAAAGAGCTTTGTTAACTCATGGGATTTTCCTTTACCATTACATCCTAAACCTGCTTCTCTTTCTGTTTCTATATATAAAGTAATTCAGATTCAGATTTACTTTTGACTTTAAAGAAGTTTTGAGATGTCTACCATTTATATAAATGCATGGCAACAGTTCAAAGACATTAAGGATCCTGTAGTGAGTTAGAAGGTGGGCCCCAAAAGATCCAGTCACATCCTAATCCATGGAAACTGTGAATGTGAACTTATTTAACAAAGAAACTTTTCACACGCAATTGAGAAAAGGGTATCAAAATCTAATCATACTGGATTATCTTGGTGGGGCCTCAATGCAGTGACAAGTGTCCTTTTAAGAGACACACAGGTAAGAAGGCCTTGAGAGGTCTTCTCGATGGAGGAGGAGGTTGGAAGTATACAGTCACTAGCAAAGGATGACCTGGAGCCACCAGAAGCCAGAAGAGGGAAGGAAGGATTCTCTCCTCATTTGGAAGGACTATGTTCCTGCTGACACCTTGTTTTCAGACTTCTGACCTCCAGATTGTTGGGAAACAATTCTTGCTTTTTGGAGCCATCAAATTTGTGATAATTTGTAATGGTAGAAAAAGGGCTACTGGGGCTACCACAGTTTTCCAAAGGTAACATTTCTAAAGATACAAGCAACTCCTGATTGTTTACATTCATGGAAGGGCATTTTTAAATTAAATTAAAGAGTAATTAATTAGATTACTCTTTGGGACCTTTGCATTCAAATTCTCACATAAGTAAACATACACATTTATTTATCATTCAACAAATGTTTGAGTAACCACTATTTACCAAGTATTACTGGATCAGCAATTTTTGATCCAGTCACAGAGGGGCAGCATCTGCAAACACAGACACTCCCTGGGGAAGATGGGCGGGTATTTACAAGGTAGTAAGTCTGACTGGCTGTCTCAAACTGTAGTCACTCCTTTCTATTTTCTTTCCAAAAGGCAGTATAGGCTACATTTCTATAGGTCTGGAAGAAGCTGATACAAAGGAAACCCTTTTAGGAGCAGGCAGATTCAGCAACTCTTCCTGAAGAGGAAGAAAAGGGAGATGCTACTGTTAGCACCAGTGTTGATCTTATGGATACAAATATCACGTGAGTTTGATTGCTCCCAGAAAATTCAGCACGGAGGAATCTTATCTGCAGGCAACTGTAGGAGTGGAATTTTCTGACTGAGAGCCAGATGTTGAGAAAAACATAACTAAAATGTGGGAGGGAGACAGAGGGAGTTGGGGAAGGAGACATGGAAAGAAGGAGAAAATACACAAGAAGAATGAAAGAGACCATTACAGCTGAGAGAATAAACATCTAATCAGACTTTCTTTGTTACTTCTCATTGCTTTTCTGAACAGAAATGAATGGACAACAGATAAAGTATTTTCCTGAATTATTGCTTCTGCAAGAAGGGGAGAACTTCACCACATACTGCAATTCCTCAAGCACATTTTACAGCTTACAATGGTATAAGCAGAGCCCTGGGGGAAGTCCTGTCTTCTTGATGATACTAGCCAAGGCTGGAGAAGTGAAGACGGAGCAGAGACTGACAGGTCGGCTTGGAGAGTCCAAACGGCACAGCTCCCTGCACCTCGCAGCTGCCCAGCTCTCAGATGCAGGAACCTACTTCTGTGCAGAGGCACAGTGCTCTGGAAGCACCTGCTGTCTGTCCCCAAACCTCACTGTGGGCTCCAGGGTCGCTCCTCATCTCTCCTCAGAGCAGGGGCCAGAGAAAGTGGAAGTCATGATGTCCATGAAGAAATTGAATTTTAATAAAAAAAAATCCCCAGATTCGGTGTCATTGAAGAATTCTGTCAAACATTGAAAAGGAATTAGCATGAATTACACACAGTTTCTTGCAGACAATAGAAGGAAAATAATTCTTCACTCATTTTATGAGGCTAATATTTCCCTGATGCCAAAATCAGACAAAGACCATAAAGAACTGAAAACTACAGGGAAGTATCTTTTATCTGGAAGATAGACCCAAATTTCTTAAAATATTTTAACAAGTAAAATTCATTGATATGTAAAATGAGTAATATACCAAGTACAAATGTAATTTCTTTCAAGGGTGCAAGACACTTTAATATTGAAAATCAATGGATAGAATTCACCATATTAGCAGGGTAGAAAAGAAGAATCATATCATCATATTAATCTAGTCAGAAAAAAAGGATTTGCAAAAATTTGGTAGTCAGTTACGATGAAAACTCTGAGAATCACAAGAATAGTGGGGAATTTTCTCTATAGCTAATGGTATTCTTACTAGTAAAAGACTATAATTTTCTCTAAGAAAGAGAAAAAAGCCAGAGTGTCCATTCTTGTCACTCTTTCGGTGCAGTGCTAGATGTTGGAGCAAGTGCAATAAAGAAAGTAGATGTAACAATCTTATAGAGTTGAAAGAAGAAGTAAAACTGCAGCTATTTGCTGGTAACATGATTACCTACTATGTAGGAAATACAAAGAATATTCCCCTAAATTTATATTAGGGAAATCCAAATTAAAGCCACAAAGAGATATCACTTCACATATATCATAAGGGCTAAAATTAAAAATACCAACAATACCAAGTTCTGGTAAGGCTGCAGAGAAGTTGGATCACTCATGCATTGCTGGTGGGTGAATAGCCCAGTCATTCTAGAAAACAGTCCAATAATTTAAAATACACTTAAATATTCACTTGCTGAATTCTTAATACTGGAAATAAACCAGTGATCTTCACTGAATGAACAGATAAATATCCTGTAGTACATCCACACAATGAAATACTATTTATACATCTTTCACAACTTCAAGAGGGCTATTTTGCAACAAATCATTTTAAGTTGAAACATAGGAAGTCAAAAGTTCGTTTAATATGGAAAGAAAATTTTAAAAAGAGGGGAGATAAATATATACATGTAAAACTGATTCACTTTTCTGCACTGCAGAAACTAACATTTTAAGCAACTATACTCCAATAAAAATCAATTAAAATTAAAAAAAGAAAATCCATCTAATATATTTAACCTAGCTTCCCTTAAATGTGACCAATACTTGCATTAGCCTACAGTGGGGAAAAAAATCATCTCACACAGTCTATTTTATACTAAAATAATGAAAACCTTATGCTATGTATTAAATACTGTCCTGAAAGTGAAAATCAGGATGGTTATATGGGTATGAAATGGCTGTAAAAGTGTTAGTTGTTTACACTCATGATTTTGAGGCTGGCCAGGAGCTCAGCTCATTCTTGCTGCCCAGAATCACCAGGAAACATAATACTGCATGTTGCTAGCCCAAGAAAAGATAAAATTTCAATATTCCAAGTATGGTTTCTACTGAAAGCATATCATTTTCTCACTACTATAAAGTCAAAAATTCAAAATTGAATTATCATAAGTTGGGGACAGTGTGTAGTGATTAAAAGAAACAGACTATTGATATATGCAGTAGTCCAGATGGGTCTCAGGATGTTATTCTGAGTAAAAACATCAATGTCAGAGGCTACATGGTATATGATTACACTTATTGGATTATTATGACTGTATATGTAGTGTGATTCTACTTTTACAACATTCTCAACAGGACAAAATATAAAGATGAAAGATCAGTAGTGACCTGGATTGTAAAGAATTGCAGGCCGCGGGAGGGTGTACAAAGAGGGTTTCTTTAGAGAGATCAAACAACTCTATGTCATGATTTTAATGGTGGTAACAAGAGGCTGCAGCCATGAAATTAAAAGACGCTTACTCCTTGGAAGAAAAGTTATGACCAACCTAGATGGCATATTCAAAGGCAGAGACGTTACTTTGCTGACTAAGGTCCATCTAGTCAAGGCTATGGTTTTTCCTGTGGTCAGGTATGGATGTGAGAGTTGGACTGTAAAGAAGGCTGAGCACCAAAGAATTGATGCTTTTGAACTGTGGTGTTGGAGAAGACTCTTGAGAGTCCCTTGGACTGCAAGGAGATCCAACCAATCCATTCTGAAGGAGATCAACCCTGGGA
This sequence comes from Neotragus pygmaeus, assembly GCA_006410875.1. NCBI lineage: Eukaryota > Metazoa > Chordata > Mammalia > Artiodactyla > Bovidae > Neotragus > Neotragus pygmaeus. Next base: position 7,367 of record SJYV01019516.1, read on the forward strand.
TCTCTTTGGAAGGAATGATGCTAAAGCTGAAACTCCAGTACTTTGGCCACCTGATTCAAAGAGTTGACTCATTGGAAAAGACTCTGATGCTTGGAGGGATTGGGGGCAGGAGGAGAAGGGGACGACTGAGGATGAGATGGCTGGATGGCATCACTGACTCGATGGACTCGAGTCTGAGTGAACTCTGAGAGTTGGTGATGGACAGGGAGGTCTGGTGTGCTGCGATTCATGGGGTCACAAAGAGTCAGAAATGAATGAGAGACTGAATTGAACTGAACTGAACAAGAGCCTATACATGTGATAAAGTTTCACAGTGCTATGCATCAAAACCAGGGTGCATATTAAACTGAGGTATCAGATCGTGATCTATATTTTAATAAAATTTTGGCAATATAAATTTCCTGGTATGTATATGCAATTATTATATTAGCATATATATTTTAGAATATCAAGCTGCTCTTCAGGCTGCTGCAAGCCTTTGTGGTCTCTTCTTCTTAGTTACAAATAATTGTAAACCAGGACATCAGCAGATTTCAGGGATTTTCAAGGGTTGTAGATATGGGGATGGTCTGCAAAGTAAGTTCTTTAGGGTGATGAAATGATTCTGTATCTTAATTTTAGTAGTAGTAACAAGAACCTACAAAAGGGATAAATTTCACAGCTGTGCATAAAAAGGTAGATATAAAAACGTGTGGTATATATAATAAAATGATACATATAATATAATGATCTGTATAATATATGTATTATTCTGCTCTCCAGACTACTCTGGGCATTTGTGGTCTCCCCTGCTTCCTTGTAAATAATTAGAAACCAGAACATCAGCTGCCTGTCACTCAGAGCTGAAATGGGACAGAAGAGTAGATGGTTCAACTACATATAAACTCTCCCCCCTGCATCACTCATTAATCAGTTCTTTTGACCTTAAATTTTAAGAGCTGGCACTGTTTTGGAGACTGCGTCTATACTTCCTTTTCTACTTGCTTATTTACTTTTGGTTCTTTTAAATTAATTAATTTATTAAGATGATGAAAGTAAGTGGAAGATTGAGAGACACACATTTCATGATCATGCACAGTAACAACACTTCAGTCATCAGCCTCTGTGGTATTGACATTGACTAAGTGTTTGAACAGGACTGGAAAAGGCCAGTTTCACTCAGTCCCAAGAAGGGCAATGGCAACGATTGTTCAAACTATTATGCAATTGTGCTCATTTCACATGTAAGTAAGGTTATGCTTAAAATCTTTTAAGCTAGCTTTCAGCAGTGTGTGAACCAAGAACTTCCAGATGTACAGGCTGGATTTCAAAGAGGCAGAGGAACCAGAGATCAAGTTGCTAACATTCATTGGATCATGGAGAAAGCAAAGGAATTCCAGAAAAGCATCTACTTCTACTTCATTGACTATGCTGGAAACTTTGTGTGGATAACAACAAACTGTGGAACATTCTTAAAGTGATGGAAATACCAGCCCACCTCACTTGTCTCCTGAGAAAACTGGATGCAGGTCAAGAAGCATTAGAATCGGACATGGAATAACAGACTGGTTCCAAATCGGGAAAGGTGTCTTTCTTTCTTTTTTTTTTTTTTAATTTATTTCACAAGCTCCCAAGAAAGGTGTCTTTCGAGGCTGTATATCGTCAGCCTGCTTATTTAACTCATATGCTGAGTACAACATGTGAAATGCCGGGCTGGATGAATCACAAGCTGGAATCAAGATTGCTGGGAGAAATATCAAAAACCTCAGATACGGAGAAGATACCACTCTAATGGGAGAAAATGAAGAGGAACTGAAAGGGCTTTTTGATGAGTGTGAAAGAAGAGAGTGAAAAAGATGCCTTGAAACTCAACATTCAAAAATCTAAGACCATGGCATCTGGTCCCATCACTTCATGGCAAATAGAAGGGGAAAAAGTAGAAGCAATGACAGATTTTACTTTCATGGGCTCTAAATTCCCTATGGATGGTGACTGAAGCCATGAAATTGAACGATGCTTGCCCCGTGAAAGAAAAGATATGACAAGCAGGTGGGCTAAGTCGCTTCAGTCGTGTCCGGCTCTGCATTCCAATGAACCGTAGCCCTCTAGACTCCTCTGTCCATGAGATTTCCCAGGCAAGAATACTGGAGTGGGTTGCCATGCCCTCCTCCAGGGGATCTTCCTGACCCAGGGATTGAACCCACATCTCTTATGTCTCCTGAATGTGCAGGCAAGTTCTTAACCACTAGTGCCACCTAGGAACCTTAAGATGACATATTAAAAAGCACACATCACGTTGCTGACAAAGGTCTGAATAATCAAAGCTATGGTTTTTCCAATAGTCATGTGTGGTGTAAGAGTTGGACTATAAATAGGGCTTAAAGCTGAAGAATTGATGCTTTTGAACTGTGGTGCTGGAGAAGACTCTTGAGAATCCCTTGGACTGCAAGGAAGACAAACCAGTCAGTCATAATAGGAATCAACTGTCAATATTCACTAAAAAGACTGATGTTGAAGCTAAAACTCCAATACTTTGGCCACCTGATGCAAAGAGCCAATTCATTGGAAAAGACCTTGATGATGGGAAAGATTGAAGGCAAAAGGAGTAGGGAGAGGCAGAGGATGAGATGATTAGATAGCATCATTGATTCAATGGACATGAATTAGAGCAACGTTGGGAGATACTGAAGCACAGTGTGGCCTGGTGTGCTGCAGTCCATGGGGTCACAAAGAGCTGGACACAACTTAGCAACTGAACAACAACAACAAAGTGTTTGAAACCTGTAGATACAACTTCTGTAGGAGAGCATTACAGCATTATGTCACAGAAAGATCTGGCATACTTATCTTGAATTTATTTTACAAAGACAAAAGTATTGACCCACTAACAAGTGAGACTGAACACTTTAGACCAATGACAGAAAATGTGACATCAGGACAATCCTAGGATACATGATCTAATAAATACAATTCTACGTGTGGAGGGGACAGGACTAAATATCCTGATCTTCCTCAAAGTTTAATAAATGAGACTTAATTTCAAATTTCAAAAGAATATTTTATTCCTGTTATAATTTCATTCAAAATTTAAAAGTGAATAGACTCTGAAAGTCAGATGGACTGATTTTTTGTCATTTATGGTGAAGATGAGAGTGAAAAAGTTGGCCTAAAGCTCAACATTCAGAAAACGAAGATCATGGCATCTGGTCCCATCACTTCACGGGAAATAGATGGGGAAACAGTGGAAACAGTGTCAGACTTTATTTTGGGGGGCTCCAAAATCACTGCAGATGGTGACTGCAGCCATGAAATTAAAAGACACTTAGTCCTTGGAAGAAAAGTTATGACCAACCTAGATGGTATATTCAAAAGCAGAGACATTATGTTGCCGACTAAGGTCCATCTAGTCAAGGCTATGGTTTTTCCTGTGGTCATGTATGGATGTGAGAGTTGGACTGTGAAGAAGGCTGAGCGCCGAAGAATTGATGCTTTTGAACTGTGGTGTTGGAGAAGACTCTTGAGAGTCCCTTGGACTGCAAGGAGATCCAACCAGTCCATTCTGAAGGAGATCAGCCCTGGGATTTCTTTGGAAGGAATGATGCTAAAGCTGAAACTCCAGTACTCTGGCCACCTCATGTGAAGTGTTGACTCACTGGAAAAGACTTTGATGCTGGGAGGGATTGGGGGCAGGAGGAGAAGGGCCGACAGAGGATGAGATGGCTGGATGGCATCACGGACTCGATGGACATGAGTCTGAGTGAACGAGAGATGGTGATGAACAGGAAGGCTTGGCGTGCTGCAGTTCATGGGGTCGCAAAGAGTCAGACACCACTGAGTGACTGAACTGAACTGAACTGAACAGACTGATTCTAAAATTCATGTGGAAATGCAAATCATCTAGATTAGCTAAAACAACTTTGATGAAGAGCAAAATTGAAGGGCTATTGCTATCCAATTTCAAGACTTATTATAAAGCTATAATAATGAAGATATTGTGATATTATTATAGACAAATGGATCAATGGAATCATATAGGGTTCGGAAATAGACACACACACATGTACCCAACTGAATTTTTTAACAAAGAAACAGATGGCAATTTAATGGAGAAATAATAGTCTTTTCCAAAAAAAAAATGGCGCTAAAGCATTCATATGCAAAAAAAGCTAATTTTTATCTATACTTCAAACAATATAGAAAAATGAACCAAGTAGATCACATGAAGATCTAATGTAAAAGCTAAACTGCACACTCACAAAAATTAACTTGAAATGGATTAAAGACTTAAATGTGAGACCAGAAGCTATAAAACACCTAGAAGAAAAGTCTCCTTGAGATTAATTTTGGCAGTAATTTTTTGTTCAGTTCAGTTCAGTCACTCAGTCGTGTCTGACTCTTTGTGACCCCATGAATCGCTGCACGCCAGGCCTCCTCCCTGTCCATCACCAACTCCCGGAGTTCACTCAGACTCACGTCCATCGAGTCCGTGATGCCATCCANGACCCTTGAGAGTCCCTTGGACTGCAAGGAGATCCAACCAGTCCATTCTGAAGGAGATCAGCCCTGGGATTTCTTTGGAAGGAATGATGCTAAAGCTGAAACTCCAGTACTCTGGCCACCTCATGTGAAGAGTTGACTCACTGGAAAAGACTCTGATGCTGGGAGGGATTGGGGGCAGGAGGAGAAGGGGACGACCGAGCATGAGATGGCTGGATGGCATCACTGACTCGATGGACATGAGTCTGAGTGAACTCCGGGAGATGGTGATGGACAGGGAGCCCTGGCGTGCTGTGATTCATGGGGTCGCAAAGAGTCGGACACGACTGAGCGACTGAACTGAACTGAACTGAGTATTGTAGAGGGAAAGATTTCATGTCTGAATTTCAGTTATTAGGTGACATATTTTGATATGGTAGACTCTAGCCATTAGTTTTCTCTATTGTGTAGTCACATGCACTTGAGGAAAGTTAAAGGATAACTAAAACGATTTTTTTTTAATCACAAATCTCTCACTATTATGACTTTGTGAGCCAAGTACTTGAGTGTGAACCTGGAAACTTAGCAGCCATAAAGTCTTCATCACCAGAACAGAACCATCTGCTCTGATAAAGGGGACAAGATCTTATACAAGAGGTTGTTACTGTGAGCAACTATTTCACTTAAGACATGTTCTTCAAATTTTACCAATGGAATAAAAGAGAAAAATGGGGAAAGGAAGTTATTTTTATTATTGATTTCACCTAGGTCTTCACAAAAGACCTTCAAATATTTTCTTAAATATTTGAAGCTAATACATCTTTTCCCTGCGATGGTTAACCTGTGACTGCCCTATAAGCTCGTTCTCATGTAGCTCATTTCCAAGTGTGTAGGCGTGTGTGCGACCCCATGGACTATAACCAGCCAGGCTCCTTTGTTCATGGAATTTTCCAGGCAAGTATCGTGCAGTGGGTTGCCATTTTCTTCTCCAGCGGATCTTCCTGACCCAGGGGATTGAACCTGCGTCTTTTGCATCTCCTGCATTGGCAAGCAGATTATTTACCACTCTGCCACCTGGGAAGCCCAAGAGCAGTGGTGTATACTGTTTGTTGACTACTTGTTCTCTCTCGCTCTTGCTATGCTAACCTTTAGCCAGAGTGTGGTTCTGATACTTCACCCAACTGTGGACTTTGGACATAACGATGTGACCATATTTGACCAATAAAATGCGAGTGGATAGTTATATCCTGGTTAAAACTAAATATATTTACATGATATGTCTTTTTATGTTTCTTCCCTGCACATACCAAACAGTAGCTGTCCTTTCAGGTTTTATTCCATAATGTGAAGCAGACACAAGTTTCAGAATGAAGAGGCAACTCATGGGAGCAGACCTGAATCCACTTGTAGGCAAGAGCAGAGCCACAGTGTTGGAATGGCAGCTGACCCACAAGTAACACACAGTGGGCCATTCATTAAGCTTTCTTCCTGGAGCCACTGAGACTGTGAGGTTCTTTGTACTAAGTCTTATGCTGGTCAAAGTTGACTGATATATGAAGTCACATCAATCCTGTCTTCTAAATATCTCTCACATTCAACCACCTCTTTTTAGTTCCCTTGTTACTATCCTGGTTCAGGTTCTTGTAATCTCTCACCAAGTTGGTTGGAATAACTTCTTAAATATATCCTTTACCCTTGAGCTCCTACCACTCCAAACTCTCTAAAGTAATCATTCTAAAACACAATTTGGATTAGATTGCTATTCTATTTCAAGACCTTCTATAGCTCACCATGGCCCACAAGTGAAAATCAAGGTTTCTGTGGCCATCTACGGTATTACTTCCAGGAAATTTTCATCCTCATCCCCACCACTACCCCCAAGATTTCTAAACATCAGACATAATGAACTCATTTTAATATTTTCTTCTCATATATATTATTCTTTTCTCAACTTTGCAAAAGCCTACTCAACCTTCAGGACTCAGTAAATGTTACACTTACTTTTTAAAAGATTTTCCACCTTATATTTATTTGTCTTCTTCCTTTTTTAGTATTTTGTACACAATTTTGCAATAGCAATATTTACAATGTTATGAATATTGTTTGGTTTTTAACTCTTTACTAGCACAAGTTCCTCAAGGATAGGGGTCATTCCATGCTATTCTTTAATCTCACCTGTTATTACTGTCCCTGACATACAAGGAACATTCAGCAGATGGGCCTACAGCTTGATCACAGGGTGCTTTTAACATGTGCACTGATGAATGAGAGCTGGTTTGTGAAGCTGGATTATACAGGTGGACTGGAAACCTTCCACTGTGGGAATCCTTGAGGACGCCTTGACTTCATTACATCCCTCACACCAACACATATCTATATTTCCCACTCCTATGTACTTAAACCATAATTCCCAGAAGACAATGTGACTCCATCCAGCCATATGAATCATACAGTCTTACAGAAGTTTGCCTCCATATATTTGTGGCTTTTAACACCAATAGTAAATGAAATGGTGAATGAAAAAATTTTCATGTTTCTATATCATTTATATCTCCTTTGACTCTGTATTCTCTTAAAATAGCCAACCTACCACATTTGATGAGTCATGGTAGGGGACAATAAAGAAAATTTGTATCATTAAATGAATCTTCCTCGACCCTCTGCATCCTAGGTAAAACATTTCTGTTTTACACATATAGTTTATGTTCTCTCCCATAAAAATAAAAAAGGTGTCTCTCTTACTTTGAAATGGTACCCCTCTGTGCAAACACACAGTATTCTGTCTGAATTCTCTGCACTTCTGGCCACTGATCATACAAACTTTAGTCTGACTTTTCAACATTTTCTTGCTAATTCCCTCCCAGCATTTAAAATATTCAAGCTTTCTCATCTTAAAAAATATTTAATATTCCCACAAACCCATATGTGCCTCTCCAGCAACAAATTTTTTTTGCCATCTGTTCCTTGCAAGATCTATAAGATGATAGATATCATTCTATTATTTTTTAAAATTTTTAATTGAAGGATAATTGCTTTACAGAATTTTGTGATTTTCTTTCACACATCAACAAGAATCAGCCATAGTTATACCTGTGTCCCCTCCCTCCCAGAGCTCCCTCCCATCTCCCTTCCCACCCCAGCCTTCAGCCTGTCTCAGAGCCCCTGTTTGAGTTCCCTGTTCCCTCAGCCCCTTTTCTGTCTTACAGCAAATTCCCATTGGTTATCCATTTTACACATGGTGTTGTACATTTCTGTCACTCTGTCCATACACCTCCCCTTCTCCCTCCTCTTCTCCTACCTTGTCCATAGGTCTGTTCTCAATGTCTGTTTCTCCATTGCCACCCTGAAAATAAAGTCATCAGTGCCTTCTTTTCAGATTCCATATATATGTGTCAGTATACAATATTTATCTCTCTCTTTCTGACTTACTTCACTCTATATAATGGGCTCTAGTTTCATCCACCTCATTAGAACAGATTCAAATGTATTCCTTTTTATATTCCATTGTATATATGTACCAGTTTCTTTATCTATTCATCTGTTGATGGACATCGAGGTTGCTTCCATGTTCTAGCTATTATAAAGAGAGCTGCAGTAAACATTGGGGTACATATGTCTTCTTCAATTTTGGTTTCCTCAGGGTATATATCTAGGAGTGGAATTTCTGGATCATATGGTGGTTTTATTCCTAGCTTTTTAAGGAATCTCCATACCTTCTTCCATAGTGTTTGTATCAATTTACATTCCCACCAGCAAAACAACAGCATTCCCTTTTCTCCATATGCTGTCCAGCATTTATTGTTTGTAGACTTTTTGATGATGGCCATTCTGACTGGTGTGAGGTGGTATCTCATTGTAGTTTTGATTTGCATTTCTCTGATAATGAGTGATGTTGAGCATCTTTTCTGTGCTTGTTAGCCATCTCAATGTCTTCTTTGGAGAAATATCTCTTCAGGTCCCTTTCCCACTTTTTGATAGGGTTGTTTGTTTTTTTAGGTATTGAGTTGTATGAGCTCCTTGTATATTTTGGAAATTAATTATTTATCAGTTGTTTCCATTGCTATTATTTTCTCTCATTCTGAGGGTTGTCTTTTCACCTTATTTGTAGCTTCCTTTGTTGTGCAAAAGCTTTTAAGTTTAATTAGGTCCCAATTGTTTATTTTCATTTTTATTTCCATTTCTCTAGGAGGTGGGTCATAGAAGATCTTGCTTTGATTTATGTCATTGAGTGTTCTGCCTATGTTCTCCTCTAAGAGGTTAATACTTTCTGGCCTTACATTTAGGTCTTTAATCCATTTTGAGTTTATCTCTGTGTATGGCATTAGGTAATGATCTAATTTCATTCTTTTGTACATCTCTGTCACGTTTTCCCACCACCACTTATTGAAGAGGCTGTCTTTGTCCCATTGTGTATTCTAAGGTACCCATAGGTGTGTGGGTTTATCTCTGGGTTCTCTATCTTTTTCCATTGGTCTGTTTTTCTGCCAGTACCATACTGTCTTGATTACTGTAGCTTTGTAGTATAGTCTGAAGTCAGGAAGGTTACTGCTCCAGCTCCATTCTTCTTTCTCAAGACTGTCTTGGCTATTCAGGGTCTTTTGTATTTCCATATGAATTGTGAAAATTTTTTGTTCTAGTTCTATGAAAAAAGCCATTGGTAATTTCATAAAGCATTGAATCTAGATTGCATTTGGTAGTATAGTCATTTCACAATATTGATTATTCCCACCCAGGAACATGGAATATCTCTCCATCTGTTTGTGTCATCTTTGATTTCTTTCATCAGTATCTTATAATTTTCTGTATAGAGGTATTTTGTTTCCTTAGATAGGTTTTTCCTAGATATTTTATTCTTTTTGTTGCAATGGTGAATGATATTGATACCTTAATTTCTCTTTCTGATTTTGCATTGTTAGTATATAGGAGTGCGAGTGACTTCTGTGTTTTGACCTTGTATCCTGCAACTTTGCTGAATTTGCTGATTAGCTCTAGTAATTTTCTGTTAGCTTCTTTTGAGTTTTCTATGTATAGTATCATGTCATCTGCACCAGTGAGAGTTTTACTTCTTCTTTTCCTATCTGGATTTCTTTTGTTTCTTTTTCTTCTCTAATTGCTGTAACTAGGACTTCCAAAACTATGTTGAATAATAGTGATGAGAGTGGACACCCTTTTCTTGTTCCTGATCTTAGAGGGAAAGCTTTTAGTTTTTCACCATTGAGAATAATGTTTGCTGTGGGCTTTTCATATATGGCCTTTACTATGTTGAGGTAGGTTCCTTCTATGCCCATTTTTTGAATCATTTTTATCATAGATGTATGCTGTATTTTGTCAAAGGCTTTTTCTGCATCTATTGAGATGATCATATGGTTTTTAATCTTTCAATTTGTTGATATGCTGTATCATGTTGATTGATTTGCATATATTGAAGAATCCTTGCATCCCTGGAATATACCTGACTTGATCATGGTGTATGAGTTTTTTAATGTGTTGTTGGATTCTGTTTGCTAGAATTTTGTTGAGGATTTTTGCATCTATGTTGATTAATAATATTGGCCTGTAATTTTAATTTTTCCTGTTATCTTTTCCTGGTTTTGGTATCAGGTGATTGTGGCCTTGTAGAATGAGTTTGGAAATGTTCCTTCCCCTGCAATTTTTTGGAACAGTTTCAGAAAAATAGGCATTAGTTCTTCTCTGAATGTTTGATAGAATTCCCCTGTGAAGCCATCTGGCCCTGGGCTTTTGTTTTGGGGGAGATTTTTATTTTTATCACTGTTTCAATTTCAGTGTTTGTAATTGGGTTGTTCATAATTTTTATTTCTTCCTGGTTCAGTCTTGGGAAGCTGATCTTTTCTACCTGTCCATTTCCTCTAGGTTGTCCATTTTATTAGCATATAGTTGCTCATAATATTCTCTTATGATACTTTGTGTTTCTGCATTGTCTGTTGTAACCTCTCCTTTTTCATTTCTAATTTTATTAATTTGATTTTTCTCCTTTTCTTTTCTTGATGAATCTGGCTAGTAGTTTGTCAGTTTTGTTAATCTCAAAGAACTTAATTTTATTTATCTTTACTATTGTTTCCTTCATTTCTTTTTCATTTATTTCTGCTCTGATTTTTATAATCACCTTCCTTCTGCTGACTTTAAGGGGTTTTTGTTCTTCTTTTTCCAGCTGCTTTAGATGTAGAGTGAGGCTGTCTATTCGATGCTTTTCTTGCTTCTGAGGTATGATTGTATCCCTATAAACCTCCCTCTTAGCACTGCTTTTGCTGAGTCCCATAGCTTTTGGATATTCATGTTTTCATTGCCATTTGTTTCTAGGAATCTTTTGATTTCTTTTTTTTTTAATTTCTTCAGTAATCTCTTTTTTATTTAGTAATGTACTGTTTAATCTCCATGCATTTGTGGTTTTTTTTTTTTCCTGTAATTGATATCTAGTCTCATAGCATTGTGGTCAGAGAAGATACCTGATACAATTTCAATTTTCTTAAATTTACTGAGGCTTGATTTGTGGGCCAAGGTGTGGTCTATCCTGGAGAATATTCCATGTGCACTTGAGAAGAAAATGTATTCTTCTGCATTTGGATGGAAAGTCCTGAAGGTATCAATTAGATCCATTTGGTCTAATGTTTCATTTGAGGTTTGTGTTTCCTTATTGATTCCATTTTGATGATGTGTCCATTGATGACAGTGAGGTGTTAAAGTCCCCTACTATTACTGTGCTGCTGTTGATTTCTCCTCTTATGCCTGTTAGTGTTTGCCTTCTGTATTGAGCTGCTCCTGTGTTGGGTGTATAGACATTTACAATTGTTATGTCTTCTTCTTGGATTGATCCCTTGATCATTATATAGTGCCCTTCTTTGTCGCTCATGATATTCTTTATTTTAAAGTCTATTTTGTCTGAAATAAGGATTGCCACTCCAGCTTTCGGTTTCCACTTGTGTGGAATATTTTTTTCCATCCCTTTACTTTCAGTCTGCATGTGTCTCTAGGTCTGAAGTGGGTCTCCTATAGGCAGCATATATATGGGTCTTAGTTTTGTATTCATTCAGTCAGTCTGTATCTTTGGTTGGTGCATTTAATCCATTTACATTTAAGGTAATTATTGATACATATGTTCCTGTTGGCATTTTCTTGATTGTTTTGAATTTGTTTTTGTAGGTCTTTCCTTTCTTTTGTGTTTACTGGTTATGTAAGTCCCTTTTGGTATTTGTTGCAAGGCTGGTTTGGTGGTGCTGAATTCTCTTAATTTCTTCTTGTTCATAAAGCTTTTGATTTCTCCATCAATTTTGAATGAGATATTTTCTGGGTATAGTAATCGTGGTTGTAGATTTTTCTCTTTTAGTACTTTAAATATATCCTGCCATTTCCTTCTGGTCTATGGAGTTTCTGCTGAAAGGTCCTCTGTTAATCATATGGGTTTTCCCTTCTATGTTACTTGTTGCTTTTCCCTTGCTGCTTTTAATACTCTTTCTTTGTGTTTAATCTCCATTAGCTTGATTAATATGTGTCTCAATGTGTTTCTCCTTGGGTTTAACCTGTAGGGGACTTTCTGTGCATCTTGGACTTGATCAACTATTTCCTTTCCCATGTTGAGGCAGTTTTCAACTATAATTAATTCAAATTTTTTCTCATTGCCTTTCTTTTTTTTTCTTCTTCCTCTGTGTAAGGCCAGACCGGGGGTTCATGATGGGCCACCCCTCCTCTCCCTCCCGCCAGCGGGGGAAGTCCCTAAGGGAAGGCGCCTCCTAGATCCTGGGGACCAATGACAGCACACTTCGCCAGCTAAAGCCACCCCACCCCAGCCACGTAGAAGGACCTGTCAGCCCGCGACCTGTCAGCCCGCGACGCTTTGGCCTGGTGACCTACCTGAACCCCCGTCCATCTAGCCTGACCATCCCTCACAATAAACATATAAAAAACTACCCCCAACACGTTCTGGGTGCGGACTTCTTCAACCTGCCTCATTTGGGTCCGGGAACCCCGCCCGGGAGTGCTTCCCCATTAAAGCCTGTTAGACACAGAATTGGACACGACTAATGCGACTTAGCAGCAGCAGCAGCAGCAGCAGCAGCAGCAGCAGACACTCTTTTTGGTGTCCTGGTCTTTTATCTAACACTCTGGGACCCCTATAACTCAAATATTCGTGCATTTAATAGTCCCTAAGGTCTCTGAGGCTTTCCTTAAGTCTTTTCATTCCTTTCCCTTTATTTGGCTCTTCAGCAGTTATTTCCACCATTCTATCCTCTAGCTCACTTACTCATTTCTCTGCCTCAGTTATTCTGCTATAGGTTCCTTTTAGAGTGTTTTTACTTTCAGTAATTGTGTTATTCATCTCTGTTTGCTTATTCTTTATTTCTTCTATGTTCTTGGTGATTATATTAGATATCATTCTTGTTACTGTTTTATTATATGGCAAAGGGAAGGAGATTTGCAGATGTAATTAAAGTGCCTAATCAGTTTGACGGAGAAGGCAATGGCACCCCACTCCAGTACTCTTGCCTGGAAAATCCCATAGAGAGAGGAGCCTAGTAGGCTGCAGTCCATGGGGTCGCTAAGAGTCGGACACGACTGAGCGACTTCACTTTCCCTTTTTACTTTCATGCATTGGGAAAGGAAATGGCAACCCACTCCACTGTTCTTGCATGGAGAATCCCCAGGATGGGGGAGCCTGGTGGGCTGCCGTCTATGGGGTCACACAGAGTCGGACACGAGAAGTGACTTAGCAGCAGCAATCAGTTTGAACTTGAGTGAATCAATAGGGAGATTGTCTTTGGTGGGCTTAATTTAATCAGATAAGCTCTTTCAAAGAAGGCTTAAGCTTTTTCTCAGATTAGAGAGATTCACCCAGGCTTGAGGGAGCAAGTTGTCATGAGGGCTATGGCTATGAGGAAATGAATTCTGCCACAATGACATGAGTTTGGAAGAGGACCCTCAAGCCTCAGACAAGACCACAGTGTTAGTTGACTCCATGACTGCAGATTTGTGAGATCCAGCTTAGCTATGTCCTGACTTCTGACATACAGAAACTATGAGATAAATGGATGTTGTTTTAAATCACAAAGTTCATGATAATTTATTACACAACAAAAGGAAAATAACAGGCTTAATAAATGTGTTAAGTGTTAGTTCATAGTGCTTAGAATTTGTTATAGAATAATAAATTTGAAATATCATGAAATCTTGTAGCACATAGTAACTTGATAGAAAATTCCCAAATTTGACTCTAATCCTAAAAATGTTCATGCATTACTAAAAATAAACTGTGAATATTTAAAAAAATATATCAAGTATGCTAGGAGTAAAGACCAAATTATCTTTATTTTCTCTAGATAGGAAGTATTAACAAATTTACTGTCATATGAAGAAACAAATTATGGAGCCAAAGAACACAGAAACAAAAGGTATTATAGAAATGTGTCATGGAAGTAACTACTGAAATATTGTATCATTTTCTAGATATATACTGCTTGTGGTATTTGTTTTTGAGATTGTAATTTCCTATAGTTTTACTTCTCATTCTAAAAATTATTTTATATTCAATTTTATTCATAATTTTGTGTTTTTTTAAAAAGCCCAATTTTATAACTTTAAGGGCCTACAAAACATAAATTCTCTTCTCTGCATAATTTTAATGCTTTAAATTCAACCATACAAGGGCAGGAAGGGAGTGAAAAAGGTTCACAAAAGTGTAAACTTCTCTTTATTTCTCCATCTGGTTGATGGAGGAGGCTGTTGAATAAATCGGAAATGGCTTTCTGTATAAGATCAGAATAAACTCACAAAAACTTTCTTTCTTTACAGTTTAAAGAGATATTCTGACATTTTTTTATACAATGATATGTAAAGCTTCTCAGAAACTAGAGATAAGCAGTTCTGTTAAGACAGCCTCTCTTCCTAACACTCCATACAATCTTCTTCAGGAGGAGAAATCTAAATCTTCTGTCATACCTCAACCTCAGAGCAACCTGGGTTCAAGTCAGCCAGTCTTCAGACTTTTGTTTGTGCAGCATCTCCAAGAAAGGTTCTCACCACTTCTTCACTGCTGTGCCGTGACTGTGGGGTCCATCTTGAGGTGCTTCCGTTCCTGACTGACTGGCATTCCATTTTACTCCCTTGTCTGCACATGGAACATTGTTCCAATTTGACTTCGAATAGAGACTTTTTGTTTTAGCTGAGTTCACTGATTCAGCATTGATGTTTCAGGAAGAGCTAGATCCCAGTCAGTGACCCAGCCCAATGGCCACCTCACTGTCTCAGAAGGAGCCCCTCTGGAGCTGATGTGCAACTACTCATCTTCTGTTCAAACAAATCTCTTCTGGTACGTGCAGTACCCTAACCAAGGACTCCAGTTTCTCCTGAAATACACATCTAAAGACAGCCTTGTTTCAGACATCAACTGTTTTGAGGCTGAATTTAACAGGAGTGAGAGCTCCTTCCACTGGAGGAAAACATCAGTCCATTGGAAAGACTCAGCCTAGCACTTTTGTGCTCTGAGTGACACGGTGCCTGGGGCTTCAAGGGGAGCTGAACACAAACATCCTGAGATCTGGTAGCTTAAAAGACTCAGGATCTCAGGCAGTGTTATTTTTAGGCAGTTGGCATGTTCTTTGAAGACAAACAGAATCCTGGAAGAGTTTGGTTCTCAAAGACATCTTGGATTATTTTTCTTTGTTGTTGTTGTTTGTTTTACAAAAGAAAAAAATCTTGTTTTTTTAAGTTCAGTGTTCTCCATGGAATTGATGATGGTAGGCGGTGCTTCCTGTCAGTGTCACCTGAGCAGGGTTTGTTGGCTGAGCTGATTGGTTGCAGGAGCAGGAACATTTCCAGGCAAGTCATGGCCCTCACCACCCAGGGTTTACTGTGTATCTTAAGGTGAAAATTTCCCAGCAACAAAGCAAAGTGTCACGAAGAGGCAAGTTGACACTGTGCTGGGGCTTCTGTTTGCCCAGGTTTGCTGTGAGTTGGGGCTACCCCACAGGTGAATCTGAAGGATTGAGTAGCTGTAGTGTTGTGGGAGGGAGAAGCAGGAGCTCACAAGTTCTACAGACTTTCTATCCTCATCATTCCTGACCGCACTTTCAGGGTTTTGCAGGAGCTCTGTGGCTCAGCTGGTAAAGAATCTCCTGCAATGCGGAAGACGTAGTTTCGATCCCTAGGTTGGGAAGATCCCCTGGAAATGGGAAAAGCTACCCACTCCAGTATTCTGGCCTGGAGAATTCCATGGACTGTGGGACATGACTGAGCGACTTACACTATACTACTGTGACCCTCACCTGTGACTATTTCTCTCTTTCTCATCAAGTGTGAGAGGGGTGGATGTGGAGCAGAGTCCCCCAGCCCTGAGTCTACAGGAGGGAGCCAACTCTACAGTGTGGTGTAATTTCTCCATCCTCACAGACAATGTGTAGTGGTTCCGTCAGAACCCCGGGGGCCTCATCCAACTCTCATCTGTCTGTTTTACGTTTCTTCAGGGACAAAGCAGGATGGAAGATTAAACACCATGGCAGTACCTACAGAACACCGCAGCTCACTGCATGTTTCCTCTTCGCAGACCACAGACTCAGGCACTTACTTCTGTGCTGTGCAGCGTAGTGCTCCCCAAGCACCTGCAGCCTGTACTCACACCCTCCACGGGGCTCAGCCCCTCCTCCAGCCACAGTCACACCATGACGCCGTTACGGGTGTTTGCACTGTTTAGTATTTCTTACCTACACTGGTACAGTTTTAATCACAAACACTTTTTGGCCCAACGAATTTGGGATTTGGTCTTTTCTCTTCTGAATATTTCCTATATTTCCTTCTGCACTAGAACCTCTGACTTGTAACTAGGAGAGTATCTAGATAAGACTACAGATTTAAAGTAAATATTTAAACACAATATGCTGGACACCAAAACGATAAAAAGTGAAAGGAACTAAAGGAGAGAAAATTACTCCAATAAAGATGTTATCCAGTTTATATGGGTGTCTCAAGAATACTCAAATCTGCCTTACCATAATTGCAAATACAAATAACTCACAATTGCAATTAGATGTACAAATTGCAAATACTCACATCTCATCCTATGGCTGGGGCAAAGCAAACAGAAAATATTTATTCAGTGTTCATACATGAATTGATCACTTGAAACAAATTTATCCTCTTTCAATTCTGGATGCAAGAAGTCTAAAATCAGTTTCATTGGCTATAGTCAAGTTCTTGGCAGGGTTGATTCTTTCCCTTCACTGCACATTGCCTAGTTTTAATTTATTTATTTTGTAAGTGGAAGTTTCTACCTCTTAGCCCCCTTCACCTATTTCACCCCTACACCCACACCTTTCCCCTGTAGTAACCAATAGTATGTTCCCTATATGTCTGAGTCTGTTTCTGTTTTGTTATATTTGTTGATTTGTTTTGCTTTTTAGATTTCATGTAAAAGTGAAAGCATTTGTCTTTCTCTGGCTGACATTTCGCTAAGTGCAATATCCTCCAGGTCTATCATGCTGTCCCAACTGGCAAAATTTTATTCTTTTTTATGGCTAGTAATATTCTATTACACAGACACACACACACTCACACATATATATCTTTTAGATCCATTCAACTGAAAACTGAGGTTGTTTCTAAATATTTTCACTATTGGAAATAATGTTGCAGTGAACATTTGGGTGCATAGATATTTTTGAATTAGTGTTTTTGTTTTCTTCTGATACCCTGGAATGGAATTGCTGAATCATATAATGCATGTGCATGCTAAGTCATTGCAGTCATGTTCGACTCTTTGCAACCTCATGGAAACATAGATCTCCAGGCCCCTCCATCTCTGGAAATTTTCCCAGCAAGAATACTGGAGTGGGTTGCCATTTCCTACTCCAGGGGATCTTCCTGACCCGGGGATCGAAATTGAGTCTCCTGCATTGAAGGTGGATTCTTTATCACTGAGTCACCTGGGAAGCCCCGAATCATATAGTAGTTATATTTTTATTGTTTGGGGGAATCTTCATATTGTTTTAAAGAGAGGCTACACCTGCTTACTTTCCCAGCAAGAATACACAAGTTTTCCTTTTTCTCCACATCCTTGACAATACTCCATTACTTTTCATTTTTGTCATGATAGTATTCTGGTAGGAGTGAGGTGATATCTCATTGTGGTTTTGATTTGCATTTACGTGATGATTAGAGATGTTGAACATCTTTTCATGTGTCTGTTTGCCATCTGTATGTTTTTTGGAAAAATGCCTATTCATGTCCTCTGCCTGTGGTTTTGATATTGTGTGCAAAAGTTTTTTTTTAATATATTCTGGACATTAACCCTTTAGTGACCAATCACTTCCAAATATCTCCTCCCATTTGATAGGTTGCCTTTTTTGTGTGTTAACGGTTTCTTTCACTGTGCAAAATATTTTAATTAAATTAGGTACTATTTTTTGTGTTGTTTCCTTTTTGTCCTTGCCTGGGGAAATAGATACAAAAATATAGCAAAGATGAATGTCATAAAGCATATTGCTTATACTTTCTTTAAGAATTTATGAGTTCAGGTCTTATATTTAAGGCTCTAATCCATTTTGAGTTTATTTTCGTATACACTGTGAGAAAATATTCTAATTTCATTCTTTAAGATGTAGCTGTCTAGTTGTCTAGCACCACTTATAGAAGAAGCAGTCTTTCCCCCAATTGCTTATTCTTGCCTCCTTTGTTATAGATTGATTGACCATGTATACAAGGGTTAAAATCCAGACTCCCTCTTCTGTTCCACTGACTGAATCTCTGTGTTGGGGCCAGCAATGTATATTTTAGATTATAACACCTTTGAAGCATATTTTGATGTCAGGGACTGTGATACCTTCAACTTTGTTCTTTGTTTTTCAAAACTGCTTTGACTATTTGTGGTCTATTGTGGTTCTATACAAATTTTAGGATTATTTGTTCTAGTTGCATGAAAAATGCCATGACTATTTTGAGAAGGGTTGTATTAAATCTATAGATTGCTCTAGTTCAGAGGACATTTTAACATTGTTTATTCTTAAAACCCATGAATATGAAATATTTTTATATTTACTTGCATTATTTTCAGTTTTCTTCATCAATATCTTATAGCTTTCAGAGTGACATCAGTACTATTCTAGGGCACATGATCTAATAAGTACAATTCTTCTTGTAGATGCAACAAGACTGAGTATCCTGATCCTCCTCAAAGTCTAATAAATAAGATTCAATGTCGGATTTCAAAAGAACAATATTGTATTCCTGTTACAGTTCCATAAAAACACATACAAATGAATAGATTCTGAAAGTCAAAAGAACTGATGTTTCTTCATTTCATGTTAAAGTAATTTTATTTACTAAAAAAATCTAAATAAAGCCCTAAAACCCAGTTAAGAAAAAATATATATAAGTTAATTATTTTAGACAAGATAGCTTTTCATGAAGAAAGCTAAAAATCTGTGGGTTTTGAAAAAATCATTGTTTCTGAATGGAGGAAAGGTAAGTATAGGCTAAATGAATGATCAGTAAGTAAGTTACAAAGAGCTTATAGCCTATAGTAAATTCTATCTTAAGTGAGCTGGTAAAATTATTTTGCTGAATGATTATCAACATTTGTCAACTTGTTAAAATTCAGTTCCCCTCAGCTCATACCTTTAATACTAATTGCTTTTTTCCATACTCCTTTTCAGGATCTGCATAATTCAATTACCAGGAAAAGACAAGTAGACAAAATAAAGTTTGTGGTGAGCCAGACTTTTTTCCCATATGTGCACAGACCACGTGGCCTGTGAACATGACAAACCCCACTTCCCGGTGGGGGGAGTCACACAGGTACTGGGTAGTATGTATATGCGCTGCTAGGCACTCAAAGACACTGAACTCTCAGCTTGAGGCAGAACTAAGCACATTTGTGCAGGGAAATCCATGCCTCATGCCGCTCTACAGTCTGCTCTGGGTGTTCCTGGCCTTCACCTTCTCTGGTAGGGATGCTTCCAAATATGGGTGCGAATGTTTAGGGTGAAAGGTCCGCACACAGGCGTATGGTGCTTTGCAGGGACTTGGGAGGAAAGGGGGACTGGGGAAAAACATACTTATTATTATTTCAATTTGGGTTTTCTTTGGGTCCCAAATTAGTCTAATTCCTACATTTCATTACTTCAGCTGTTTCCTTACTTTTCCCCACAGGATCTGGTGTGGCGCAGAAAGTTATTCAAGACCAGCCAGACATATCCAGTCAACTGGGACAGTCAGTCACCCTGAACTGTCGGTATGCAACAAGCTGGAGCTATTACTACGTGTTTTGGTACAAGCTGCTTCCCAATGGAGAGATGATTTACCTTATTAGTCAGGTTTCTTCTGGTCAGAATGCCAGGAATGGCCGCTACTCTGTAAATATTCAGAAAGCTCGTAAATCCGTCAGTCTCACCATTTCAGAGGAACAGCTGGAAGATTCTGCAGAGTATTTCTGTGCTTTCTGGGAGCTCACAGTGCTTGAAGTAGTGGGAATAGTTAAACAAAAACCCCAGAGTTAAATAAAAGAGAGCTCCTGCTGCAGAACTCCAGCTGAAATATGCACCTGCAGATTCCAGACCAGAAATAGTGGTTGTGTGGTTGCTTAATCTGTGGTCTGGAAGCTTCTTTTAAGTCACTTGTGAACAGATGTCCAGACTAACTTTCTAGTAATATGTTCTCAGTTTTGATTTTTTTTTATTTTATATCAATCATACAGAACATGTAGAAAGTTGTCTAAATTTGAAAATTTGCCCTGTGATAATTTAATGTGGCAACTGCACCTAAAAAATTCTCACATCATAAATCTGGGTTTATTTTTCAGAAATTGTCATGAGTATAATTTCTTTAATCTTTTCATCTTGGGTTTTGTGTCAGTTAGGGTACAATCAGAAAAGTAGAACCACAGTGATACAGAATAAGAAACTCATTTTAAGGAATAAAACCCTCAGGCAATTGCTAGGGTTAATGGAGGAGTTCATACAAAGTGGTTATCTTCTTATCTTGTGCTGAGCCTGAATTTAAATTAACTAGAGTGTCATGTGGAAAGGAAAACTGGCTATGGACAAAAGCGTGGGAAAACTGACATTAAAGGACATACTATAACCCATGAGGATGATTGGAACTCATAAAGACATACTAAAAACATGTCTGTCTCTCACCTTCTTCAATCTCATGGTAGTGGGTGACCTTCAGGAGAAGTGGATATTTATCATCATGCTACATGCACATTTGGCCTAAGACAGAGAGATGATGAGGAGGAGATCTGGTTGGAGATTAAGGAGTTGTAAGTCAACAATAAGATGAGCTAGCAGATCAGAAGCAACACCTGTGAGTTGCACAGTGACTGGACCCACGCACCAACCAGCAGGGCATAAAAAAATGTGGCTAGTTTATGACAACTACCTTCTAAACCTTGAACAATCTTTTTTATGGCCAACCCTAACCCAGAACAATACAGAGAAACAAATTCTGAGTCACAGATTTCCAGCTAGTAGAGACACTACAAAGCTATTCCAGTACCTTCTATGTCAACTGGTCATCCATCTATACCTCTTTTAACAGCAACACACTTTCAAATAAAGAAAACAGCAAAACTATGCTTCTTCTTAATACGATTATTATTCCCCATTCTACCATAATCAACGTAACTTTCTCCTATAAAGAGTGCACCACGTTTGTGCATGCGTACTAAGTTGTTTCAGCCACATCCGACTCTTCATGACCCTATGTACTGTAGCCCACCAGGCTCCTCTGTCCATGAGATTCTCCAGGCAAGAATACTGGAGTGGGTTACCACACCCTCTTCAAGAGATATCAAGTTCACTTATCCATTTTTGGGTGGTGTTCTTCCCTTTTATACCTCACCCACACTGTCCCATTGGATCCTGCATCTTAACTACTGAGATACAATCAGATACAATATTAACTTGTATTTTGCACATCATATGTTTTCATAGGCAGGCAAGTGGGGGAAAGATTTTTAAGTGGTTACTCTATACATAAACATATTCATATCAAACTGAAAAAGAGATTGTCATAACTACTGTCAACTTAAAAAATATTCACAATCAGAAGTTGAGAGTTACGTTTTATCTGGCAGGAATTTTTGGGACTTCAAGCCTGGGAGACAGCATCTCAAGTAAACTTGAAAGAACTGCTCTAAGGAGGTGAGCAGAGGAGCCAAGTTGTATAGAAGCTTTGCAACAAAGTGCAGGTAGTTGGAACATCAAAATATTATTGTTAATTAAAGAAAGACGAATATCTCAAGTTAAGGATGGACTTCCCTGTTGGCTCTGATAATCAAGAATTCACTTGCAATGCGGGAGACCTGGGTTTGATCCCTGGGTTGGGAAGATCCCCTGGAGGAGGGCATGGCAACCCACTCCACTATTCTTGCCTGGAGAATCCCCATGGACAGAGGAGCCTGGCAGACTACAGTCCATGGGGTTGCAAAGAGTCAGACATAACTGAGCGACTAAGCACAAGTTAAGGAGTCTAGCACACTTCTGTGCATGGGAAGATGCAAGAGTCTGGGCTCACCGAAGTCATTCTCTTACTGTTCACCTCAGCTATCTTGGGGCCAGTATCTGTGTTTCTTACATCCTGAGCTCCTTTAGTCTCGTGGTAGGGAGTGACTGCAGTTCTGGTGGTCGTTAGATCACAGATATTCTTCTCCTTCCTGAGTGTCCTTAGGCTCAGGAGCTCACACTGGGCTGCCCCTTGTTCACTGATATGGCAGGAAATACTCCATTTCTGACTATTATAGTTTTTGTTACTGCAAATGACCACATGATTGTTGGTAGTATTTATAACTACCTTTTCCATTACCCGTTTGATAACATTTTTGCTCATAACAAGCACCTTCACTCACTGTCGTACTTGACTTCCCATAAAACAAGCTCCTTACACAGGAGCAGTGCTATGTGGAAAGTGATCAAGGTGAATAAGACATTCTGCAAGTCCACCACTGTGGTTTTGACAGAAGTTAAAAGGGTATTGAAGGCAAATCCAAGGGTCTATTTAAGTGGAAATAATCTTGCCAGTAAACAGGGAAAATTGATATACTGTGTTCTGAGAAATATCATTAAGAATGATGCTTGATTTCATATCAGATACAATAGAAGTCACCAAGGAAAAGCATTTTTAAAGTGTTAAAAGGAAGCAAACAAGTAATACTTTCAAACTGGCTTCTTATGAACATGAAAATGAATCCTTTATCTAAACCTTTCTATTTTTTCCTCTGAGAATCAGGCTGTAACAGACAGCATGAATCAAGAATGAAAGCTAGAGCTCTGCCAGCTGGTGTCCTGCTCAAATATCTTATGATGCTTACACTGGCCTCTCTGCTCCCCTCCAGTGATCATGGGTAAAACTGTGAGGAAGCCTGTTACAGTGAAAAGGAAAAAAGAGAAATGAGGTTTTTTCCTTTCCCTTTCCTGAGAACAAAGAAGATAAAGAGAACAGTGAGCAGGCCTGAACATTCCCGAAGTGAAGTGAAAGTTGTTCAGTGATGTTCAACTCTTTGCAACTCCATGGACTAAAGTCCATGGAATTCTCCAGGGCAGAATACTGGAGTGGGTAACCTATCCTTTCTCCAGTGGATCTTTCCAACCCAGGAGATGAACTGGGGTCTCCTGCATTGTAGATGGATTCTTTACCAATTGAGCTACCAGGGAAGCCCTGATAGAGATTCCCTGGCGTCTCAATAGGGAAAGGTGTGAACATTCCTAGTTGTTTTTGTTTTGTTTTTCCTTAACTGCTCCTAACTCTGCATATCTGTAAAATTGCTTTCAGTTCAGTTCAGTCACTCAGTCATGTCCGACTCTTTGCGACTCCATGAATCGCAGCACGCCAGGCCTCCCTGTCCGTCACCAACTCCTGGAGGTCACTCAGACTCAAGTCCATCAAGTCAGGGATGCCTTCCAGCCATCTCATCCTCGGTCTCCCCTTCTCCTCCTGCCCCCAATCCCTCCCAGCATCAGAGTCTTTTCTAATGAGTCAACTCTTCGCATGAAGTGGCCAAAGTACTGGACTTTCAGCTTTAGCATCATTCCTTCCAAAGAAATCCAAGGACTGATTTCCTTCAGAATGGGCTTTACTGCTCCCTAACTCTGTAGGAGCGGCAATTCACATTGTCTCCTTTGTCTCTATGCTAAATACATCTATATAGTGTTTTCCCTTACAACACCCTTCCCTTTGTAGTTACATATCAGAAAGAAGGCCGCAGACCCACTTACCTGCCAGACTCAATTGCTGGGTTACAGATGTCAGGCTATGACTATCTTTGAAACAATGCAAGAGGAAAAGATCAAAATCCTATTATCACCTTGACTCCTGACTGTGAGCCCTTGCCTTGTGGCTCAGATGGTAAAGAATCCACAGGTTTGATCCTTGCGTCAGGAAGATCCCCTGGAGAAGGGAATGGCAACCTACTCCAGTATTCTTAATGCCACCTTTCTGTTTCCTCCAGATTCTGTCTCTGTCCTTTGTATTTGGCTTTAGTGGGCAGAGAAAGCTAAGAATTTGGCCAGCAAAAGAGTAATCACAATAGGAGCTATCAATGCTGAACCATTCAGTAAACTTCCCTATGCAGAAATGAGGAGAAAGAGGTTTCAACAAAACTGGCTGGTTTTTTTTCCTTCTTGCCTGCCACATGTGAAAGTGATTGACTTCAAATGACAAATACAGCACATGGCCTGATTATGGCTGGAGAGTAAGAGGCTACTTTGAAAAGAAAGTTTGAAATTGTTGCACAAGTTGGGAGTTTCTTCTCTGGCAAGTAAAATTGTATGTACTGCTCNTGAAAGTGATTGACTTCAAATGACAAATACAGCACATGGCCTGATTATGGCTGGAGAGTAAGAGGCTACTTTGAAAAGAAAGTTTGAAATTGTTGCACAAGTTGGGAGTTTCTTCTCTGGCAAGTAAAATTGTATGTACTGCTCTGTCTTTTCTTGCAGTATAGAAATATCTAGCAAAGTGGGAGCAAGAGTCAACAATAGGAAAAAATAAACAATTGCAGAAAATTCTACTTGGTATACTCATTCCAGTTTATATGACGGCACTCAATCTCTCAAAATAACACCCTAATGAATTAATTTTGCATTAATAGTAATAAGAACATGATAGACCATGGGTACTTATGATAAGACATGAAATCTGCCAGGTAACCTCCCCTGGTGGCTGAGCTGGCAAAGAACCCGTCTGGCAATGCAGGAGCCACAAAAGATGCCAGTTTGATCCTTGTGTATGGAAGATCCCCTGGAGTTCAGTTCAGTTCAGTTCAGTTGCTCAGTCATGTCAGACTCTTTGTGACCCCATGAACTGCAGCATACCAGGCCTCCCTGTCCTTCACCAACTCCCGGAGTTTACCCAAACCCATGTCCATCGAGTCGATGATGCCATCCAACCATCTCATCCTCTGTTGTCCCCTTCTCCTCCTGCCCTCAATCTTTCCCATCATCAGTGTCTTTTCAAATGAGTCAGCTCTTCTCATCAGGTGGCCAAAGTATTGGAGTTTCAGCTTCAACATCAGTCCNTGATGCTTTTGAACTGTGGTGTTGGAGAAGACTCTTGAGAGTCCCTTGGACTGCAAGGAGATCCAACCAGTCCATTCTAAAGGAGATCAGTCCTGGGTGTTCTTTGGAAGGAATGATGCTAAAGCTGAAACTCCAGTACTTTGGCCACCTCATGCGAAGAGTTGACTCATTGGCAAAGACTCTGATGCTGCAAGGAATTGGGGGCAGGAAGAAAAGGGGACAACAAAGGATGAGATGGCTGGATGGCATCACCGACTCGATGAACAAGAGTTTGAGTGAACTCCAGGAGATGGTGATGGACAGGGAGGCCTGCTGTGCTGTGATTCATGGGGTCGCAAAGAGTCGGACACTACTGAGCAACTGAACTGAACTGAACTGAACACTATACTGCTGTTCCTCTAGTAATGATTCATTAACAAGTCTTTCTTTCCAAAAGGCATGATAGTCTGTTGCCAGAACTTTTAGTGTTTAAAAGCATGTAACATCTCCCTCGGAGAAGGCAATGGCACCCCACTCAAGTACTCTTGTCTGGAAAATCCCATGGACAAAGGAGCCTAGTAGGCTGCAGTCTATGGGGTCGCTAAGAGTCAGACACGACTGAGTGACTTCTCTTTCACTTTTCACCTTCATGCATTGGAGAAGGAAATGGCAACCCACTCCGATATTCTTATCTGGAGAATCCCAGGGCCAGGGGAGCCTGGTGGGTTGCCGTCTATGGTGTAGCACAGAGTCAGACAGGACTGAAGCGACTTAGCAGCAGCAGCAGCAACATCTCCCTAACTGGTTCCAATATGTTTTTATAGTTTCCTTGCATGCTGTTGCATTCCACTCTGCAGAATATCTGTTCATTCCACTCTACACATTGGAAGATGAGTTTGCTAGTGTTCTTCCTTTGGTTTGAAAATGGACTCATCCGATCATATTTCTTATTGTTCATATTAGTTTCTTACTGACTGGCCACAATTTTTTACA
The DNA here is from genome assembly GCA_006410875.1 of Neotragus pygmaeus. Taxonomy (NCBI): domain Eukaryota; kingdom Metazoa; phylum Chordata; class Mammalia; order Artiodactyla; family Bovidae; genus Neotragus; species Neotragus pygmaeus. The sequence continues at coordinate 33,310 of SJYV01019516.1, forward strand.
TCTATGAGAATAAAGTGAAACTCATAGTATGCCAGTCCAATGAGGGTATTAACAACTATGGTAGGTAGATGATACCAAGGTTCCCTAGGTAGTGCAGTGGTGAAGAATCTGTCTGCTGATGCAAGAGATGCGGGTTTGATCCCACGACTGGGAAGATTGCTTGGAGGAGGAAATGGCAACCCACTCCAGTATTCTTGCCTGGAAAATTCCATGGACAGAGAAGCCTGGTGGGCTACAGTTCATGGGCTTGCAAAGAGTCTGAGGGACTGAGCACACACACACATGAAAGAAATTTGCAGGTGTAATTAAAGTCTCTAACCAGTATGACCTTGAATGAATCAAAAGGAGATTGTCCTAGGTGGGCCTAATATAATCAAGTGAGCGCTTTAAAAAAGAGTTTGAACTTTTCCTGCGATCAGAGACATCCTCCTTGTCTTGAAGAAACAAGTTGCCATGAGTGCTACAGCTAAAAGGAAATGAATTCTACCAGCAATCACTGAGTCTAGAAGAGGACCCCATGACCCAGACAGTCTTAGTTGACTCCTTGACTCAACCTTGTGAGTTCAGCTTAAGTGTGTGCTGATTTCTGACTTACAGAACCTGTGATATAAACAGATGCTGTTCCATCACAAAAGTTCTTGGCAATTTGTCACTCATCAATAGGAAACTAACATAGAAAATAAACTCGTTAATTGGAGTGATCAGTTGATAGTATTTAGAATTTGTTATGACATAAGAAAATTTGGAATGTAATGAAATCTTGTGGCAAATAATACTGTGATAGACAGTTTCCAAATTTTGACCATAATCCTATAAATTTTCATCCATTTTCAAAGTGCACTTTGAATTTTTTAAGAAAGCAAATTTCAATGAATGATTATCTTTCTTTCCTCTGTATTAAAGTTTTTACAAATTTATTGTCATTTGAAGAAAAGAGTAAAAACTATGAAGACAAAAAGCATAGAAACAAAAAGTATTATAACAGTGTGTCATGGAAATAAGTACTAAAATATGACTCAGTTTTCTAGATTTATGCTGTCTGTGGAATTTGCTTACTAAAATTTATAATTTGCTATGATTTTATTTCTCATTTTAAGCATTATTTTGTATTTAATTTTTATCCATAATTTTGTTCTGCTATAGAAAGTGAAATTTTTTTAAGTTTCAGAGCCTACAAAACATAAATTCTGCTCTGTACATAATTTTAATGCTTTAAAATTCAACCATACAAGGGGGTGAACAAAAACCGTGAATTTCTCTTTATTTCTTTATCTGACCCCTGGAGGGCACTGTTGTGAAAACTGGAAAAGATCAGAATAAGCTCAAAAAAACCTTCCTTCCTTACAATTTAAAGAGATATCCTGACACCATTTTTTACACAATGAGATGTAAAGCATCTCAGACACTAGAGACAGGAAGTTGAAAGACAGCCTCTCTTCTTAGCTCCCTCTACAGTCTTCATCAGAAGAAGAAATCAATATCACCTGTCATTCCGCCTCAACCTCAGGCAACTTGGATTCAAGTCCCCCAGTCATGAGGCTTCTGTCTGTGGGGAATCACCCAGAAAGCAGCTCACTGCCTCTTCACTGCTCCACCATGACCTTGGTGTTCACCTTGATGCTTGAGGCACTCCTGCTGCTGAGCGAGTACTGTTCCATTTTACTGTCTTGTCCATACATGGAACATTGTTCTGGTTTGACTTTGAATAGGGACTTTTGTTTAGCTGAGTTCACTGATTCAGTATCAATGTTTCAGGAGCCCAGTCAGTGACCCAGCCCGATGGCCACATCACTGTCTCTGAAGGAGCCCCTCTGGAGCTGAGGTGCAGCTACTCATTTTCTCTTCAGCCTAATCTCTAGTGGTATGTGCAGTACCCCAACCAAGGACTCCAGCTTCTCCTGAAGTACATGTCTGGAAACAATCTTGTTTCAAGGCATCAAAGGTTTTGCATCCTAGTTTAGGAAGAGTGAAACTTCTTTCACTTGAGGAAAAAGCCCACTGAAGTAATTTGACCAAGTACTTCCATGCTCTGAATGACATGGTGACTAGGACTGTAGGGGGAGCTATCTGCAAACCCCTGAGATCTGGTAGCTTAAAGGACTAGTAGTTTCAGCCTGTGTTATTTTCAGGAAGTTGGCATGTTCTGTGAAGGCAAATAGTACAGAGAATATAGAGTACTGCAAATGTTTCATTCCTATGGGCATCTTAGATTTTTTTCTTTTCTTTTTCAATTTGCAAAGAAATAATTTGTTTTTTCAAGTTCAGTGTTCTCAGTGGAGTTGACTGTTAGGTGGGGCTTCCTGTCACAGAGTGTCACCGGAGCAGGGTTTGTTGGGTGAGCTGATTGGTTGCAGGAAGGAGCAGGAACATTTCCAGACACGAAGTGACACACCACTTACGGGTTTAGCTGTGTCTTTTAAGGTGAAAATTTCTCAGCAGCAAGTCAAGGCATCATGAAGAGGCTAGTGGGCACTGTGCTGGGGCTTTTGCTTGCCCAGGTTTGCTGTGAGTTGGGGCTGCCCTGCAGGGGAATCTGAAGAAACGAGCAGCTGCTGTACTGTTCAGGGAGGGAGTAGAAAGAGTTGACGAGTCCTGCACACTTTCTACCCTTCTCAGCCTCTATGGGAGCTGGAGGGACACGTTCCGGGTTTTTTCAGAGTTACAGTGAGCCTCACCTGTAACTGTCTGTCTCTTTCTCATCAGGTGTGAGAGGGGTGGATGTGGAGCAGAGCCCCCCAGCCCTGACTCCACAGGAGGGAGCCAGCTCTACACTGTGGTGTAATTTCTCCACCTTTGCAGACAGTGTGTGGTGGTATCTTCAGAAGCCCGGGGGCCGCCTCATCCACCTCATTTACATTCCTTCAGGAACAAGGCAGGAAGGAAGATTAAATGCCACAACAGTCTCTAAAGAACGCCGCAGCTCACTGCACATTTCCTCTTTGCGGACCACAGACTCGGGCACTTACTTCTGTGCTGTGCAGCACAGTGCTTCCCAGGCACGTGCAGCCTCTACACAAACCCTCCGCGGGCTCAGCCCCTCCTCCAGCCACAGTCACACCACGAGGCCACCACAGGGCATTTGCAGTGCTTCTTATTGGCCTTACAGATTTGAGACTTTGGTCTTTATCTTCCTCTCAATCTGTATCTTCTGCACTAGAGTCTCAGACTTGTAGCTAGGAGAGGTCTATTAATAGATAAGAAAGTGAAAGTGAAAGGGGGCTCAGTCGGGTCCGACTCTTTGCGACCCCATGGACTATAGAGCCCATGGAGTTCTCCAGACCAGAATACTGAAGTGGGTAGCCTTTCCCTTCTCCAGGGGAATCTTTTTAACAGCTGAACCACAAGGGAAGCCCAAGATTACTGGAGTGGGTAGCCTATCCCTTCTCCAGCGGATCTTCCCGACCCACGAATGGAACCGGGGTCTCCTGCATTACAGGCGGATTCTTTACCAGCTGAGCTATGAGGGAAGCCCTATCAAAATAAATATTTAGCTACAATATGCTCTACTTCAACATGGGAAGAAGTGAAAGGAACTAAAAGAAGAGAAAAGTGACCAAGAAGATGTTATTCAGCTAAGTTGGCTGTCCCAAGAATGTCCATCCCAACCTACCTCACCATGATGTGTCCCAACAGACAACTGCAGATACATCTCATCCTACTACTGCAGCACAGCAAACAAACAATACATATATGCTCAATGGTTAATATGAGCTTGGTCATTTAATTAAAACAAATTTATCCTCTTTCAATTCTGGATGCAAGCAGTCTGAAATCAGTTTCACTGGCTACAGTTAAGGTATTGGCAGGGTCGATTTCTTTCCTTACTGCGCATTACATAATTTTATTTATTTTATAAGTATGGAAAAATACACATAATTTTTGTACCTCTTAATCTGCTTTGCCTATTTCACTCCTATACCCACCCCTTTCCTCTCTAGGAATCAGTAGTTTATTCCCTATGTCTATGAGTCTGTTTCTGTTTTATCTGTTAGTCTTGCATTTTAGAATCCATATATAAGTGAAAACATACAGTATTTGTCTTTCTCTGTCTGACTTATTTTGCTAAGTGTAATACCCTCCAAGTTTTCCATGTTGTCTCATACGATGAGATTTTATCCTTTTTATGATTAAGTAATATTTCATTGTGTATGTGTATATATATATATATATATATATATATATATACACATATTCTCTATCTGTTCATATGGATAAATACTGATTGCTTCCATATCTTGACTATTAGAAATAATGTTTCTGTGAATATTAGGGTGCATATATATTTTCAAATTAGTGTTTTTGTTTTCTTCTGATAGATATCCAGGAATGGAATTGCTGGATGAAACAGTGTTTATATTTTTAATTTTTGAAGAACCTTAGTGTTCTTGCCTGGAGAATCCCAGGGACGGGGGAGCCTGGTGGGCCACCGTCTATGAGATCACACAGAGTCGGACATGACTGAAGTGACTTAGCAGTAATATGCTGTTTTGAATAGTGGCTGCACCAGTTTACTTTCCCAGCAAGGGCGCCCAAAGTGTCCCTTTTCTTCACATCCTCAGCAACACTCATTACTTCTTGGCTTTTTGGTGATAGTGTTCTGATTGGGGTGAGGTGAGATCTCATTGGGTTTTGATTTGCATTTACCTGATGATTAGCGATGTTGAATGTCTTTTCTTGTGTCTGTTCCTCATCTGTATGTTTCTTTGGAAAAATGTCTATTTAAGTCTTCTGCCTTTTTAAAAATCAGATTATTTATAAGTTTTTATATTGCATATAGATTTCTTTATATATTTTGGACATTATCCCCTTATTAACTAATTATTTGCAAGTATCTTCTTCTGTTTGATAGGCTGTCTTTTTGCATTTTAATAGTTTTATTCCAATTTGGATGACTTCTATTTCTTTTTCCTATATGACTGCTGTGACAAGGACTTCAAGTACTATGTTAAATGGAAATGGTGAGAGTAGGCATCCTTGTCTTGTTCCTCATCTTTGAGAAAAGCTTTCAGTTTTTGCCATCAAATATGATATTAATTGTGTGTTTGTTGTAAATGGCTTGTATTATTTTAAGATGTATTCCCATTATACCAAGTTTATTAAGGGTTTTAAACATGAACGGACGCTGAATTTTGTCAAATACTTTTTGTCTGTTGAGATAATTATACAGCTTTTTATCCTTCATGCTATTAATGTATATCATGTTGATTGATTTGCAAATATTGAACCATCCTTGTACACCTAGACTATATTCCACTTGGCCATGATATATGATTCTTTCACAAACTGTTGAATTAAATTTCCTAACTTAATTCAGTTCTAAAGGAAGTTAGTCTTGAATATTCATTGGAAGGACTAATGCTGAAGCTGAAACTCCAATACTTGGGCCACCTGATGCAAAGAACTGATTCATTGATTAGGACCCTGATGCTGGGAAAGGTTGAGGGCAGGAAGAGAAGGAGACCACAGAGGATGAAATCGTTGGATGGCATCACTGACTTTATGGCCATGAGTTTGAGCAAGGTCCAGAAGCTGATGATGGACAGGGAAGCCTGGCGTGCTTCAGTCCATGGGGTCACAAAGAGTTGGGCATGACTGAGCAGCTGAACCGACTGAATTGAAGTTTGCTAATATTTTGTTGAGGATTTTTTTTTATCGATGTTCATTCAAAAAATTGACTTTTTTGGTAGTCTTATTGTCTGGTTTTGGCATCAGGGTAATGAAGGCTTCATTGACTGAGTTTGGTAATATTTTGCCACCTTCAATTTTACGAAAAAATTTGAGAAGGATGGGACTTAACTATTCTTTAAATGTTTGGAGAATTACCCTGTGAAGCCATGGAGTCCTCTACATCAGGAATCAATAAAATATGGCCCATGAACCAGTCCATTCAGCCATTTACTTTGTAAATAAATTTTGTTGGAACATAAGAAAGCTTATTTATTTATGTATTATCAATAACTTATTTCATGAAACAATGGCAGAGTTCAGTAGTTGCAACAGAATGAATGGCCTACAAAGACAAAAATATTTACTATTCTACCCTTTATTGAAGACGTTTGTAATCCCCTCTTCTACATCATTAGTCATCATGGAAATGCAAGTTAATGCCACAGTGAGATCTCTATACATCCATTAATGGCAACCCACTCCAATATTCTTGCCTAGAGAATCCCGTGGGCAGAGAAGCTTAGTAGGCTGCTGTCCATGGGGTTGCACAGAGTCGAACACAACTGAAGTGACTTAGCATGCATGGCATTGGAGAAGGAAATGGCAACCCACTCCAGTATCCCTCCCTGGAGAATCCCAGGGACAAGGGAGCCTGGTGGGCTGCCGTCTATGGGGTTTCACAGAGCTGGACACGATTGAAGCGGCTTAGCAGCAGCAGCAGCATACACTCATTCTTTTGGTTAAAAATAAAAGGACATCTATATCAAGTGTTGTTAATGATACAGAATAATTGCCAGATTTAGAATCTATTTAGAGACATATTCTCTTCAGTGTGCAGCAATCTCCTTGATCTAATGTTGATCTTATGGGAGGAGAGACAGCCCCATGCAGTGACTCGGCTTGAGGGCCAGTTTCTGCCTTTGAAGAGATCCCAGGACAGATGAGGCCCTATCATGAGTATTTCGAGAGCCCTGCTTCCTCCTGGTGTGTCCAGCACCCAGACCAAGGCTCCCAGACCCTCATGAGACATGCCTCCATATGGAACAGAGGTTTCACAGGGGACTTCAACAAAGGCAGAGATTTACTATCTGAAGAAATCCTTGACACAAGAAAGACTTGGCCACATATTTCAGTGTTCTGATAGATGCTCTAAAATATATATATTATCAAAAATAGTTGAAGAAATAGAAAAGCTAAACAAGTATATAATCATTAAACTAATTTGACAATTAGAAATATAAATTTATAGAGAATTCCTAATAGATGGGAAGTCTTTAACCTGCAAGTGTGCCCCACTACATAATTAAAAATCAAATGCATAGTGGGATGTATAGTAAACCATGTAACCAAGAAAATATTAGAAATTAAGTTTATATAGGGGGCTACTACAAATAAATAAGAAAAACATTCAAAATGAAAAGAGATAATAAAGATAATTTACATAAAGGCAATTTAAAGAAGAGGAAATAGACGTGTAAACATATAAAACATCAACTTCTGCAGTAATCAGAGGAAATTAAATTAAAGCAAATTACTATCTCATTTCTGTCAGATAACCAGAAATGTGAAAATCTGATAGCATGAAGTTTTGACCCAAATACAGGGAGAAGACTATTAAATCTCTCCAGATAGAGAAAAGCAACCACAAAGAGAACATTTATTTAACAACTTCAGAGAAAAATTGCCTGAGCTATTTAATAAAGAAGAAAATGTATATATTTAAAAGTCAAGCAATTCCAATTCCTGTTATCTACATTCAAGTAATTCCGACATTTGAACAAGGAGGCATTTACAAGGATAGTCACACCAACCCTGTAAGCAGAAGTATAACCATTCAAGTACAGAATGAACAAATAATGAATTACATATGAAGTCAAAATACATGAACTATTACAAGCAAAGAAACAGTTCTCTATGTTATTTTCTTAGATAAATCTTACAAAAATAAAATGCTGAGTATAAAAAGCATCAGAATGATATATGCTGCATGACACTACTTATGAGAAATTTCAGAATATAATCACACTATAATATATTGTTTTGTAATACATAGCTCTAACAGTAAAATTGAAAAGACATACATTGGATCTTCCCAAGAGTAGTTATTACCTTAAAAATAGGACTAGTACTAGGAGTTACTCTTTAGTTTTGTCTGTAACGTTTGAAGAGAGCTATTGAAAATATAGCAAAATTAAATATCTGTTAACCACCATTGCCAGGGGAAAATGTGTCTCCACATAATTTTGTGTACTGTTCCATAAAATACTTAGTATTTTAAAAAAAATTTTTTTAATTGGATGGTAGCGACCACAGGTTTTACTAGTCCAATCAATTCATAGAAGTAATAAGATAACTCCTGTTACCTATAACTTTGACAGATGTACTTTTAATAGGCCATAAAGTGCCAATAAAATGCCAGAGAAAAAACTTTTGAACTTGTTTAAGCACTAGAAATTATTCATCCAAAAATAAACAACACAGAGACTTCCTACCACAGTTAAAATGTACACTTTTTGAATACACAAAAAAAGAAAGTGAAAAGAAAATCAGATCATCTGGCTTAGCAGTGGGAGACATGACCCCAAGACGTTAGTCTATGTTGTAAGTAACACACAAATTCAGCAAAGTTGCAGGATACAAAATTAATCTGCATTCCAATAATGAACTATCTGGAAGAGATATTAAAAAAAAAAAAAACAATTCTTTTTCCATCACATCAGAAAGAAAATACCTAAGAATAACTTTAAGCAAAGAAGTATAGATTTGTATATTGAAATCTGTAAGACAGTGATTGTAGAAATTGAAGACAAAAATTAATGGGGAGATATTTCATTCTTACAGACCAAAAAAATTCAATTGTTAAAATATCCATACAACCCAAAGCATTCTACAGATTCAATGAAACCTCTTATCAAAATTCAATGACATTTTTCACGGAGATAGAATAAACAAACCCTAAGATTTGTATGAGAGACAATAGACTACCAATAGCCAAACTGAACTAGAGAAAGATCAAAACTGAAGGCATCACATGACCTTATTTCAAACTACATTATAAAGTTATAGTAATAAAAACAGTGTGGGAGAGGTTTTTGCCATTAAACAAAGACACATAGATCAATGGAGCAGAATAGAGAACCCAGAAATAAACCCTTTTATACATGGTCAATTCATCACAAAGCCAAGATTATACCCTTAAGAAAGGCACATCTCTTCAATAAATGGTATTACGAGAAATGGAAAGCTACATGCAAAAGAATGAAATTGAACTCATCAAAATGGATTATAGAATTGAATATAAGAACCACAACAGTAAAGGTCAGAAGAAACATAGCGGGTAAGTTCCTTGACATCAGTATTGGCCACAGTTGTTGTTGTTGTTGTTGTTGTTGTTTTCTATTTGACACTAAAAGCAATGACAACAAGAGAGAAAAAAAAGGCAAAAACAAGTGTGACTATATCAAACTAATAAGTTTATGTGTGGCAAAATAAACCATCAACAAAATGAAGAGGCAACCTACAGAATGAGAGCAAATATTGCCCAAACATATGTCTGATAAGGGGCTAATACCCCAAATATATAAATACCTTGTATAATCATTAGAACAAAAGTCTGTTTTAAAAATAAGCTGATGATCTGAATAAACATTTTCCCAAAGAAGACATACTAATGA
>SJYV01019522.1:0-30344 GCA_006410875.1 Neotragus pygmaeus
CATGAGATCTTCCTAACCCAGGGATCAAACCCGTGTCTCCTGCTTGGTAAGGAGACTGAGTCATCTGGGAAGCCGGCAACAGAAATAATATGTCATAAATCTAGAAGAATGAGCAATACAATCTATACTTCTAAGGCTGTGTATCTAAAATAGAACAAAACTAGCAGATTAGTTTAATTAACTTAATAATGCATTCCATCTCCATTTAATTGCATAACAACTTTGGTACCTGCTGATATAAAAATTGGTTTGTATTCATGCAAGCTGCATATGGTAGGCTGAGAATGTCTAATTTGTATATATTTCAGTCAAAACACACTTCAAAGTAAAATCAGCTTAAAGTTATTTCTGGTAATTTATTTGCTTATAGATTTAAATATTTTCAAAATCATTCTGAGATTATCTTATTACATACAATTGATATTGGGAATGTTTTTAAAATATAGCACAGATGCAAAAGATAAGATGTAGTTAATTCAGCATATTTAAATAAATAAGTAATTATAAACTAATTCCATGTTAACATTTAGCGTTAATATTTGACTCAAGAGTTTGAAAGTCATGATGAATCTATCATTTCTAGGGTAAGATTTCATGCAAAGTTCTTCAGAATGCTTGAGACTTCTGAAAATATCACTGACTTTCCTATATACTAGCAATGAATCAGTGGGATTTGAAATTGAAAAGCAATACCATTTACATTAGTACAAAAAATGAAATACATTTTGTTATAAATCTAACAAAATACATTTCAGATGCACATAAGGAAAACTAAAAATCTTTGATGAATTAAATAAAAAAACTAAATAGAGAGATTCCATGTTCATGAATAGAAAGATTCAATATTGTCAGTTCTTCCCAAGTTTATTTATAGACTCAAGGCAACTCTGACAAAAATCTCAGCAAGTATATATGGAGGGGCAAAAGACCGTCAAGAGTCAACACAATTCTGAAGAAGAACAAAGCTGGAGAAGTGATGTTACTGACTTTGGACTTACTATAAAGCTACTCTAATCAACAGAGTGTGGTATTGGTAAACAATAGACATATCAACGGAACAGAATAGAGGGTACAGAAACATACCCACATAAATATAATCAACCTATATTTGACAAAGGAGGGAAATCATTTTGATGGAACAAGGACAATCTCTTCAACAAATTGTGCTGGAACAACTAGACATCCACATGCAAAAATGAATATAGCAGAGAACTTCTACCCTTCAAAAACTAACTCAGGGCTTCCCTGGTGGCTCAGTGGTAAAGCATCCACCTGCCAATGCAGGAGACATGCGTTTGATCCTTGATCTGAATATCCCAGATCCCACATTCTGCACAGCAGCTAAACCCATGAGACACAATTATAGACCTTGTACTCTAGAGCCTGAAAGCTGCAGCTGCTGAGCCCACATGTCACAACTACTGAAACCCATAAACCCTGGGGCCTGTGCTTCACAACAAGAGAAGACAACCAGAATGAGAAGCCTGTGCATCACCACTAGGGAGTAACCTTCATTCAGCACAACCAGAGAAAAGCCCACACAGCAACAAAGACACAGCGCAGAACAAAACAAAACAAACACAAAAACAAAAAACCCGCTCCAAATGGGTCACAGACCTAAATGTAAAATGTAAGACTATAGAAATACTAGAAGTAACATTAGGAAAAAACTACATATCCTTGGATATGGTGATGACATTTTAGATACAATGCTAAAGGCAAGATCCAGAGGGGAAAGTGTGTAAATATGAACTTAATTAAATTAAAATATTTTTTGTAAGAAAAGTGGGGGAGGGGAATGTGAATACAAGCCACAGAGAGAAAATATTTATAAAGGTCACATCTGATAATTAACTATCATCCAAAATATACAGAGAACTTTTAACACTCAACAATGAAAAAATGAAAAACCTGATTAAATAATGAGCCATATACCCAAAGAAACACCTCACCAAAGAAAATATACAGATGCAAAAATCATGTGAAAAGAATGTTCACACCATATATTGTCAGATAAATGCAAATTAAAACAACAACAAAATACCACTACAAAACTGTTAAAAGGGCCAAAATTCAGAACACTGACAACACCAAATGCTGGAGAGGATGAAAAGCAACCAGAACCACCATTCCTTGCTGATGGGAATGCAAAATGGTACAGCCACTCTGGAAGACAGTTTGGCAGTTTCTTACAAAACTAAACATACTCTCACTGTATGATCCACCAATCACACTCCTTGATATTGACTTAAGAGAGCTGAAAAATTACATTATGCAAAAATCTGCACGTGTATATTTATAGCAGATTTGTTCATGACTGATGAAACTTGTAAGCAATGAAGATGTCCTTCAGTAGGTAAGCTGCTATGCATTCAGAAAATGAAATATTATTCAACACTAAATAGAACTGAGCTTTTAAGCCATGAAAAGACATAAAGGAACCTTAAATGCATATCAGTAAGTGAGAGTCCCTTGGACTACAAGGAGATCAAACCAGCCAATTCTAAAGGAAATCAATACTGACTCTTCATTGGACAGACTGATGCTGAAATCAAAGCCCCAATAATTTGGTCACTTGATGCAAAGAACTGACTCACTAGAAAAGACCCTGCTGATGGGAAAGATTGAAGGCTGGAGGAGAAGGGGACAACAGAGGACTAGATGGTTGAATGGCATCACCAACTCAATGCACATTAAGTTTGAGCAAGCTCCGGGAGAAGGTGAAGAACAGGGAAGCCTGGCATGTTGCAGTCCACGGGGTCACAAAGAGTGAGACACGACTGAATGACCAAACAACAACAAGTAAAAGATGCCAATCTGAAAAGGCTACATAGTATTTGATCCCAACTATACATAATACTCTGGAGAAGGCAAAAAACAATAAAAAGAGCAGCATTTTTCAGGAGCTGGAGAGGACTTTTAGAGCAGTGAAAAAGAGAGGCAGCTGTCTTTTGACATCTATGAGGGATTGATTCCGGAATCTGCTCCTGATACTAAAATTTTCAGATGTATAAGCCCCATAGTTTGCCTTGCCCTCCACGTTAAATTCTGGGGATTCCAATCTCAGGTTATAAACATACACACAATACCTATTTGGTTGAATCTGTGGATGCTAAAGCCATGGATACAGAAGGCTGACTGTTTGATACCATAATGTATATTGGCATATAGCTGTCACTGTACATTTGTCTAAATCTATGGAATATACAACACTAAGATTAAACCATATTATACTTTAGTGGGTATGTTGATAATAGACTATGAATATGTGGAGGGAGGAGTTATATGGGAAATTTCTGCACCTTCCCTTTGATTCTGCTGTGAACTTTAAATGGCTTTTGAGACACAAGGCCTTAATTAAAACCCAAACATTGATTCTAAAGCTCATGTCTTTATACCTTTATCCAAATAAATTGAAAATTCAATGTTAAATGCCACTTTTATGGGCTGAAATTTGTCTCCCCCTGCCCCCGCAACAACAACAACAACAACAAAAACAAACAAACATTTGTTGAAGCACCTATATTTGGAGATAGAATCATTAATGAGATAATTAAATTAAAATACACTGAAAAGGGATCAAATGCCCTTGATCACATGTGACTGGTACCCTTATAGCAAGAGGAGATTAGAACATAGATGCACACAGAGAAGACCATGTGAAAACCGGGAGAAGATAGGCATCTCAAGCCAAGGAGAGAACCTCAGAAAAATTATAACCCTGCCCACACTTTGATCTTGGATTTCTAGCCTCCAGAACTGTGAGAAAATAAATTTCTGATATTTAGAAATTCTAAATATCTACTGTAACTAACACACCCCTGATAATACACATTTCTTCTCTCTGAAAGAGATATTGTTTATCTCTAAACAATATCTTATTGTTTATCTTATTGTTTATCTCACCTAGCTGTGTCTATTTTGCAACCCTATGGACTGTACCCCATCTAGTTCCTCTGTCCATGGGATTTCCAAGGCAAGAATACTGGAGTGAGCTGCTGTTTCCTTCTCCAAGGGATCTTCCCAACCCAGGGCTTAAACCTGTATCTCCTGCATTAGCAGGCAGATTTTTTTTACCACTCAACCACCAGGAAAGCCCCATGGAAGAGATGAGAGAGTGGTTAAACTTTGGCATAAAACAGGAAAGAACAATACTCGATATCATTAAGAACATATTGCTTTGTTTCTGTATACAGTTAAAGGACACTAGGACTTCGTTCAAAATTTAACAAAAAACTTCATTATTTTAAATTTCTGTGTTCTCTGATAAAATGGAATCACACACACATTGGAGTCATTAGTGATATAGTCAAAGGGCCCCAAGAACTTTATTTTAACCATTTACTCACTTTTGCAATAGAGTGAATGTGTGCATTATGGGAAGGAAATCCTGAATTTTTAGAGTTGCTAAAATATAATTAGCTTCTAGATCAAATCCTAAATGCCTTATACATAAACATGCAATGATATAAAAACAAAGCACAGGTGCTCTGTTAAAAATCTGAGGAGGCTTTGAAGGCAGATCTGTTACAGCCAAGAGATAACTGACAGTGTGATAAATCTTTGCTCAGGGGAATTAAACAGATTTGAAATAAAATCAGTTATTAAAGCTTTCTTCCTTGTATGAAAGTTTCATAAATATTAAACTCTAAAAATATATTTCCTGAAATGAAGTATCTCCATGCTTAACAAACATATTTGTTGGGTATGAAACCACAAAACATAAATGGAATAAAGACACATAATATTATAGTGATATCTAACACATCCTCTTTTGTTACTCTCAATTTAATAACAAAGCCTCGCTCTTCTCTCAGAGAGGTGGATGCATGTCAGCAATAAGGAAGCCTCTACTGTTCATCCAGTCAAATACTGGACGTGGTATCATAACAGATGTATCCTCACAAAATTCTCAGGTAGAGAATTTGCAGCTTTCTTTGTCAATTATTCACTCTGTCCTCTTCCTCTTGTTCTTTCCAAGAATGAAAATGTTTTTCATGGTAACAACTAAAGGTCAGAGTTCCATTTCAGGCAACTTTGGACAATAGTGAATGCAGCAGGGTATCAGGCAAGCTGCAGAAAGAGAATGAAGGTTGTCGATCTATGGTTTGTAACTAGAAGCACAGGGACTGAGGGATGCTGAGCAGATATAGTTCATTTGAATAGCACATTATCGAACACTTTTTGAATGTCCTGATATCACTTATTAAATGTTATCTGAATGTCAATGTACTTCCCCAGCTGGCCAGAGGCCTCAACTCCTCCATTGTTTCTGGCTTCTGAGGGCACCTATGACTGACATTTCAGGAGTAAGACATGTTTTCCTTCTATAAAATGTGTAATTTAGTACATCTACCCAAATGTAAAATAGACAAATTACCAAATGCATTACAAGTATATTATTATATAGAAACAGTTAAAATTTTTATCAGTCAAGGATGACCAAGGAACAGAACCAGAGTATAAAAATACACACATGCACACACATATAATTTACTATGAGAAATTTTCTTGTACAATTGTGGGAGCTGACTAAACCACCCCAAAGTCCAGTGAGTAGCTGAGAAGGAAAGAGTCATGGAAAAGTGAGGGTGACTGCAGATCAAATTACTGTTTTAAGTCTTTCAGTTCAATTCAGTTGCTCAGTCTTGTCTGACTTTTTGTGACCCCATGAACCGCAGCATGCCAGGCCTCCCTGTCCATCACCAACTCCCGGAGTTTACCCAAACCCATCTCCATTGAGTCGGTTATGACATCCCACCATCCCATCCTCTGTCGTCCCCTTCCTCTGCTGCCTTCACTCTTTCCTAGCATCACGGTCTTTTCCAATAAATCAACTGTTCGCATGAGGTAGCCAAAGTATTGGAGTTTCAGCTTCAGCATCAGTCCTTTCAATGAACACCCAGTACTGATCTCCTTTAGGATGGACTGGTTGGATCTCCTTGGAGTCCAAGGGACTCTCAAGAGTCTTCTCTAACACAACAGTTCAAAAGCATCAATTCTTTGATGCTCATCTTTCTTTATAGTCCAACTCTCACAACCATACATGACTACTGGAAAAACAATAGCCTTGACTAGATGGACCTTTGTTGGCAAAGTAATGTCTCTGCTTTTTAATATGCTGTCTAGGTTGGTCATAACTTTCCTTCCAAGGAGTAAGCATCTTTTAATTTCATTGCAGCAATCACCATCTGCAGTGATTTTGGAGCCCCCTCCCAACCAAATAAAGTCAGCCACTGTTTCCCTATCTATTTGCCATAAAGTAATGGAACTGATTGCCATGATCTTAGTTTTCTGAAGGTTGAGGTTAAGCCAACATTTTCACTCTCCTCTTTCATTTTCATCAAGAGACTCCTTAGTTCTTCTTCACTTTCTGCCATAAAGGTGGAGTCATCTGTATATCTGAGGTTATTGATATTTCTCCCAGCAATCTTGATTTCAGCTTGTGCTTCCTCCAGCCTCATTTCTCATGATGTACTCTGCATATAAGTTAAAAAAGCAGGGTGACAATATACAGCCTTGATGTACTCCTTTTTCTATTTGGAAACAGTCTGTTGTTCCATGTCCAGTTCTAACTATTGCTTTCTGACCTGCATACAGGTTTCTCAAGAGGCAGGTCAGGTGGTCTATAATTCCCATCTCTTTCAGAATTTCCAGTTTATTGTGATCCACATAGTCAAAGGCTTTGGCATAATCAATAAAGCAGAACTAGATGTTTTTCTGGAACTCTCTTGCTTTTTCCTGATCCAGTGAGTATTTGCAATTTGATCTCTGGTCCCTTTGCCTTTTCTGAAACCAGCTTGAACATCGGAAGTTCATGGTTCACATATTGTTGAAGCCTGACTTGGAGAATTTTGAGCATTACTTTACTAGCATGTGTGATAAGTGCAATTATGTGGTAGTTTGAGCATTCTCTGGCACTGCCTTTCCTTGGGATTGGAATGAAAACTGACCTTTCCCAGTCTTTTGGCCACTACTGAGTTGTGCAAATTGGCTGACATATTGAGTGCAGCACTTTCACAGCATTTAAGTCTTTTTCAAATTTCAAAGCATTTAAGTCTTTGGAGTTTAGAAAAGGACTCTCTCTAAATGGCATCCACTTGATAAAGCCAGGTCCATGTGGCTTCCATTTTCATTAATTATGAATTAGTCTTTTTGGAACTTTTATTACATCTATAAAATTTCTGGACAGCAGCACCTACACTCTTGTGTGACTGAACTACTGGAACAAAGTATGTGTGTGTGTGCTACAAAATGGCTGCTGTCTCCTTTCCACTTTCTAACATTAAGGAGTAAATATATCTTGTAATCCACTGGAAACTTACTAGGAAAAAAAAAAGTTGTTTGGAATTTATCAGTCTAGCCAATTGATACATAGCAAAACCAACAATAACCAAAAAGAATCTTTCTCTATACTGACATATGTAAGTTCATTTATTTCATATTTAACTCATCAAATATTACAAATCCATATTCTTTCTTGGAGTTTCAGAGATATAATTATATAAACACCACAAAATTTTGGACAAAAGACAGATTTAACTTTTGAAGTGAAGAACATATTTAATTTTGTGTTATTAAGCATATATTAAAAATTTGAATAGTTTCTCAATACAGTAGATTAAAAAATTGAAATAAATCTACTATTTTGTATACAGTTTAAAGTCTATAGAGACATTTTAATTAAAAAACTTAGGTATGCTATACTAGGATTATATGTGTACATTATCAAAAGACAAAGAAAAGTCACTTAAACAAGTATGAGGGTGATAGAAATAACTTAAATTATGGTTGATGCTTCAGATTAGCCTTGCATACACTTCAGCTCAGTTCAGTTCAGTCGCTCAGTCATGTCTGACTCTTTGTGACCCCATGAATCGCAGCACGCCAGGCCTCCCTGTCCATCACCAACACCCGGAGTTCACTCAGACTCACATCCATCGAGTCAGTGATGCCATCCAGCCATCTCATTCTCTGTCATCTCCTTCTCCTCCTGCCCCCAATCCCTCCCAGCATCAGAGTCTTTTCCAATGAGTCAACTCTTTGCATGAGGTGGCCAAAGTACTGGAGTTTCAACTTTAGCATCATTCCTTCCAAAGAAATCCCAGGGCTGCACTTAGCCACTGAGAAACCATTAAAAAGGGAAGATTGTTTACAGGCAGAAGGAAAAATGATACACAAATTTTTTGAAAAATTTAGATCCTCAAGAACATAGAAACAATTAATAGAAAAAGCAAAGGGCAATTTTGA
This sequence comes from Neotragus pygmaeus, assembly GCA_006410875.1. Lineage (NCBI taxonomy): Eukaryota > Metazoa > Chordata > Mammalia > Artiodactyla > Bovidae > Neotragus > Neotragus pygmaeus. The sequence goes on from SJYV01019522.1 coordinate 8,251, forward strand.
CTGAGCTATGAAAGAAGGACTTTATTTTTAAGGGAGGGATATTAAATATAGATTGTTCTAAGGCAGTAGGCAATATTACATAATTTTAAGCCAGCAAGTAAAAAACTTACTTCTTAATTTAAAAAAAAAGAATAAAAGAGATTAGAGACAAGATTATCAAGTAGAAGCACTTGAACTCAGCTCCTCTTGCAAAAACAAAACAAAACAAAACAACAACAACAATAACAAATCAAAAGTAACTGCTAAACAACCATTTACTAAAAAGGACTGCAACCTGCAAAAAATTATATTCTACCTACAAAAATAAAGAGGAAGCCACAAGATAGTAGGAGGGGCCCATTCAATTTGCAGTCAGATCCCATATCCACCAGGTGGGCAATGAAAAAACTGGAAAATAGTTGATACAGAGGGTCTCTCACAGAATTGAGAGTCTGGAATCTCACAGCAGGCTCCCCATTATAGGGGACTGTCACTGGGAGGAGAAGTCCCCAGAGAATTTGGCTTTGAATGCATGTAGGACTTGATTGCAGGAAATCCACAGAACTGGAGAAAACAGAAACAAAACACTTGAGGGCACACACAAGGTCTCACACACACTGGCACCCAGGAAAAAATTATTGACTTCATAGATGCCTGAGCCAGACCTACCTGCTGGTTTTGAAGGGTCTCCTGGAAAGGCAAAGGGGTGGCTGTGGTTCACTGTGGGGATAAGGACCTGGTGGCTGAGATATTGGGGAGTACTCATGGGTTTGAGCTCTCACAGAGGCTGCCATTTTGACAACAATGTCTGTCCCCATTCAATAGACTGTTGGCTCCAGGGCTGGAAGGCTTCAGATCAAACAACCAACAAGGCACAAAAACAGCCCCACAAGGCAGAAATACAGCCCCACCTATCAATAGGTTGCCTAAACTCTTCCTGACCTCAGAGCCATCTCTATACACACTCCTTGACATGGCCTTGCCCACCAGAGGGACAAAACCCAGCTCTACCCACCAGTGTGAAGGCACCAATCCCTTACACAAGGAAGCCTACATAGCCTCTTGGACCAGCCTCAGCCAACAGGAAGCAGAGACCAGAAGGAAGAGAACCACAGACACCAGAAGAAAGAGGACCTCAATCCTGGAGCCTTTGGAATGGAGACTGTATGCAGAAAAAGAGACAAAATAAGAGAGTAGAAGAATATATTTCAGATAAAGAAACAAGGTAAAACCCCAGAAGAACAACTAAATGAAATAGAAATAGACAATGTAATCAAAAAAGAATTCAGAGTAATTGTAGTAAAGATGATCCCAGAACTCAGCAAAAGAATGGAGGCACAGATAAAGAAGATAAAAGAACTGCTTAACAAAGAGATAGAATATCTCAGAACAAACAGAGATAAATAAAATAACTGAAATTAAAATTCACTAGAAGCCAACAATAGCATAATAAATGAGGCAGAAAAATGGATAAGTGAGCTGAAAGGCAGAATGATGAAAATCACTATCATGGAACAGAATAAAGAAAAAGAATGAAAAGAAATGAGGACAAGCTAAGAGACTTCTGGGTCAACATTAAATACACCAATACTCATACTATACGGATTCCAGAAAAAGACAGAGAGGAAGGGCCTGGGGAGATACTTGGAGAGATAACAGCTGAAAACTTCCCTAACATGAAAAGGAAATGGTCACCCAAGTTTGGGAAGTGCAGAGAGTCTTAGGCAGGATAAATCTGAAGAGGAACACCCCAAGAAACATAGCAATCAAACTAACAAAAAATAAAGACAAAGAAAAAAATATTAAGAGCAACATATAACACAAAAGGGAATTACCATAAGGTTATCAGCTGATTTCTCAGCATAAACTCTGCAGGCTATAAGAGAGCCCCATGATATATTTAAAGTGATTAATGAAGAGAACCTACAACCAAAAATACAGCCTCATACTTATTCAGATTCAATGGAGAAAGCAAAAGCTTTACAGACAAACAAAATCTAAGAGAATTAAACACCACCAGACCAGCTTTGAAAAAAAAGGCAGCTAGAAAAAAGAGAATTATGAAGGGAAAAACTCACCAGTATGGCAAATATGTATTTTAAAGGTGGATAATCATTTGCATATAAATATGATATCAAAACCAGGAATCATGAAAGAGGAGAGTACAAATGCAGGATATTGGAAGTGCATTTGAAATTTAGAAGACCAGGACATTTTAAAGGTTTGATTATATGTTGATTGCTGTGTCTAAACATCATGGAACCACAAACCAAAAATATATACACACAATATATATACACAATAGATACACACAAAATTAGTAAAGAATTCTGAGCACAAAATTAAGTTAGTCATCAAATCATAAGAGAAGAAAGCAAAAGTCAAAGAGAAAAGACATAGGAAAACAAATCTAAACCAATTAACAAAATGACAATAGGAACAAGCATATTGATAATTACCTTAAATGTAAATAAATTAAATGTTCCAGGCAGAAGAGAGAGTGGCTGAATAAATACAAAATTAAGACCGGCATAGCTGTTATCTACTAGAGATCCACTTTAGAATTAGGGACACTACAGAATGAAAGTGAGGGTATGGAAAAAGGTACTGCATGCAAATGAAAATCAAAAGAAAGCTGGAGAGGCAATACTATATCAGAGAAAAGACTTTTAAAGATTGTTAAAGGAGATAAAGAAGAACACTTCCCAATGATCAAAGATCAATCCAAGAAGAGAATATAATTGTAAATATATATGCACCCAACATAAGAGCTTCTCAATATACAAGACAAACGCTAACAGCTATAAAAGGAGAAATCAACAGTAATATAATAACACTAGAGAACTTTAACACTTCACCTACACCAATGGATAGATCATTCAGACATAAAACTAACAGGAAAACGCAAGACTTAAATGACACATTAGACCAGGTAGACTTAATTGATATTTATAGATCATTCCATGTAAAAGTAGCAGAGAAGACACAAAACACTCATCAGGATTGATCAAATCCTGGGCCACAAAGATAGCCTTCGTTAAATTTAAGAAAATTGAAATAATATTAAGCATCATTTCTGACCACAATGCTGTGAGATAAGAAATCAATTACAAGGGGGACGAATTGTAAAGCACAAAAACATGTGGAGGCTAAGCAATATGTTGCTAAACAGCCAATGGATGTCCTAAGAAATCAAAAGGGAATTAAAAAATACCTAGGCAAAAATGAAAATAAAAGCAAGATGATTCAAAACCAATAGGATGCATCAAAAACACTTTTAAGAAGGAAGTTTATAGCCATAAAATCTTACCTCAGGGAGGGAAAAAAATCTCAGAAAACCTAACCTTACACCTAAAAGAATTAGAAAAAGAAGAAGAACAACAAAAAAGCACACACAAATTTAGTAGAATGAAAGAAATCATACAATTCAGAACAGAAATAAATGAAACAAAACAGTAGCAATGATTAAGGAAACTAAAATCTGGTTATTTGAAAAAATAAAAAATTTAATAAACCTTTAGCCAGACATATCAAGAAAAAAAAGGGAGAGGTCTCAAATAAATAAAATTAGAGATGAAAAAGGAGATGTTACAATGGACACCAAAGATATACAAATGATTATGAGACTACTACAAGCAACTATATGTCAATAAAATGGGCCACCAAGAGGAAGTTGATAAATGCTTAGAAAGGTATAATCTGCCAACACCAAACCAGGAAGAAATAGAAAATACAAACAGACAAATCACAAGCACTGAAAAAGCAAAACAAACAAACAAAAATATAATTAAAAAACTTTCAACAAACAAAAGTCCAGGATCAGAAAGCTTCGGACGAATTCTATCAAACAATTAGTGAAGAATTAACACCTACCCTTCTGAAACTATTCCAAAAAATTACAGAGGAAGAAACTCTCTTAAACTCATTTTATGAGGCCACCATCACCCTGATACCAAAACCACACCACACACACACACACACACAGACACACACACGACTATAGGATAATNTAGTGAAGAATTAACACCTACCCTTCTGAAACTATTCCAAAAAATTACAGAGGAAGAAACTCTCTTAAACTCATTTTATGAGGCCACCATCACCCTGATACCAAAACCACACCACACACACACACACACACAGACACACACACGACTATAGGATAATATCTCTGATGAATATAAATGTAAAATTCCTCAATAAAATGCTAGCAAACTGAATTTGACAATACATTAAAAGGATCATGCATCAAGATCAAGTGGAACCTAACTCAGGGATTTTTTTCAGCGTTAGGAAATCAATCACAGTGATGCAGATTAACAAACTGGATAATAAAAATGATATAATGGGCTGCAGTCCATGCAGTCACTAAGCATTGGACAGGACTGAGCGACTTCATTTTCATGCATTGGAGAAGGAAATGGCAACCCACTCCAGTGTTCTTTCCTGAAGAATCCCAGGGACTGGGCAGCTTGGTGGGCTGCCGTCTACGGGGTCACATAGAGTCGGACATGACTGAAGCGACTTAGCAGCAGCATAATCATGTCAACAGATGCAGAAAGCTTTCTGACAAAATTGAAAACCCATATATGACAAACACTCTCCAGAAAATTGGTATAGAAGAAACATGCCTCAACATAATAAAGGTCGTAAATGACAAATCCATAACATACATCATATGTAACAGTGAAAAGCTGAAAGCATTTCCTCTAAGTCCATGTACAAGACCAGGATGTCAACTCTCACCACTTTCATTGCAGTGTTGAAAGTCTGAAACTCTGAAAGCCATGGCAATCAGAGGAGAAAAAGAAATAAATGACAACAAATTACACAATAGTAGTGGGAGAATTTAACTTACAACAATGGACAGATCATCCAGGAAGAAATGAAATAAGTAAACACAAGCTTTCTCAATTTTGAACTCAGTGAGTGAGTTGTTCCATATATAGTCTTAACTGTTGCTTCTTGACCTACATACAGGTTTTTTTTTTTCATATAAATTTATTTATTTTAATTGGAGGTTAATTACTTTACGATATTGTATTGGTTTTGCCATACATCAACATGAATCCGCCATGGCTATGCACGTGTTCCCCATCCTGAACCCCCCTCCCTCCTCCCTCCCTGTACCATCCCTCTGGGTNATTTTAATTGGAGGTTAATTACTTTACGATATTGTATTGGTTTTGCCATACATCAACATGAATCCGCCATGGCTATGCACGTGTTCCCCATCCTGAACCCCCCTCCCTCCTCCCTCCCTGTACCATCCCTCTGGGTCGTCCCAGTGTACCAGCCCCAAGTATCCAGTATCATGCATTGAACCTGGACTGGTGATTCGTTTCATATATGCTATTATACATGTTTCAATACCATTCTCCCAAATCGTCCCTCCCTCTCCCTCTCCCACAGAGTCCAAAAGACTGTTCTATACATCTGTGTCTCTTTCGCTCTCTCACACAGGGGTATGGTTACCATCTTTCTCAATTCCATATATATGCATTAGTATACTGTATTTGTATTTTTCTTTTTGTCTTACTTCACTCTATAATAGGCTCCAGTTTCATCCACCTCATTAGAACTGATTAAAATGTGTTATTTTTAATGGCTGAGAAATACTCCATTGTGCGTATGTACCACAGCTTGCTTTTTTTTAATTTTTTTTTTTTACTTTATTTTACTTTACAATACTCTATTGGCTTTGCCATACATTGACATGAATCCACCACAGGTGTACACGAGCTCCCAATCCTGNCCACTCACTGGAAAAGACCCTGATGTTGGGAAAGATTGAAGGCAAAAGGAGAAGGGAGCAGCAGAGGATGAAGTGGTTAGACAGCATCACTGACTCAATGGACGTGGGTCTGTGCAAACTCCAGGAGATTGTGAAGGAGAGGGGAGCCTGGAGTGCTGCAATGCATGGGGTCACAAGGAGTCGGACATAATTTAGCAACTGAACAACAACAAATACATCCTTTAAATAGCACAATAGATCAGATTCATTTAACTCAATTAATGTCATGTATATATATATATATATATATATATATCAATTAAATATTAAAGCAGAATATACTTTCTTCACAACTACACAAGGAACATTCTCTAGGATATACTACACCTTGGGCCACAAACCAAGCTTTGGAAATCTTAAGGAAATTGAAATTGTATAAGGCATCTTTTCTGATGCAAATGCTATAAGACTTGAAATCAATCACAGGGGGAAAAAAAAACACACATACTGAGGCTAAACAGTGCACTGCTAAATAACCAAGTCATAACTATGGAAATTAAAGAGGAAATAAATAGGCATTTAGAAAAAAATGACAATGAAAACATGATCACCCAACACCTATGAGACACAGCAAAAGCAGTTGTAAGAGAAAGCTTATAGTATTCAATCTCACCTCAGAAAACAAAACAAAACAAATTCTCAAGTAAACAGCCTAATATAAAACAGCTAGAGGAGGAAGAACAAAGAAATCTGGTCAGTAGAAGGAAAGCATCATAAAGATAAGAGCATAAATAAATAAAATTGAAATGAATAAATCAATAGCAAATATCAATAAAAGTAAAATGGTTCCTTGAGAAGATAAACAAAATTAATAAACCTTTAGCTGGACTTCTAAAAGAAAATTAAAAAATGGAGAGGACTCAAATTAATAAAATTAGAAATAGAGAAATCACAACTAACATAGATTATTACAACCAAGTATATGGCAATAAAATGGACAACTTGGAAAAAACTTATGTATTCTTGGAAAGCTAAAACCTTCCAAGACAGAACCAAGAAGAATTAGAAAATATAAACAAAACAAAACAAGTAATGAAGTCAATGAACAAATCTCCAGGATCAGATGACTTCATAGGGGAATTCTATCAAACATGCAGTGATAAGCCAACACTTATTCTTCTAACACTTAAAAAAAAAAAAAAACAGCAGAGGGAGGAACACTCCCATATCTGTTCTATAAGGCCACCATCATGCTAATAGCAAAACCTGACAAAAATATCTCAAAAAAGAAATTTATAGACCAGTATCACTAATGAACATAGATTCAAAAATCCTCAACACAACAGTAGCATATAGAATCCAGCAACACATTGAAAGAGCCATACACTATGACATGTGAGTTTTATCCCAGGAATGCACGGATTCTTCAGTATACACAATTAATCAATGTGATACACCAAATTAAAAATGAAAAAATAAATAAAATACGATCTACTCAACAGATGCAGAAAAATTTTGACAAAATTCAATAACCAATTATGATTAAAACTCTCCAGAAATTGCACATAGAAGGAACCTACATCAATATCAGTTCAGTTCAGTCACTCAGTTGTGTTGGAATCTGTGACCCCACGGACTACAGCACAAAAGTCTTCCCGGTCCATCACCAACTTCCAGAGCTAACTCAAACTCATGTCCAACAAGTTGGTGATGCCATCCAACCATCTCATCCTCTTTTGTCCCCTTCTTCTCCTGCCCTCAATCTTTCCCAACATTAGGGTCTTTTCCAGTGAGTCAGTTCTTCACATCATGTAACCAAACTATTGGAGTTTCAGCTTCAGCATCAGTCCTTCCAATGAATATTCAGGACTGATTTCCTTTAGGATGGACTGGTTGGATCTCTTTGCAGTCCAAGGGATTCTCAAGTGTCTTCTCCACCACCACAGTTCAAAACCATCAATTCTTCAGTACTCAGCTTTCGTTATAGTCCAACTCTCACATCTGTTTAGGACTACTGGAAAAACCATAGCTTTGACTAGATGGACCTTGTTGACAAAGTAATGTCTCTGCTTTTTAATGTGCTATCTAGTTTGGTTATAGCTTTTCTTTCAAGGAGCAAGTGTCTTTTAATTTCAGAGCTGCAGTCACCACTTGCAGTGATCTTGAAGCCCAATAAAATGAAGTCTGTCACTGTTTCCATTGTGTCCCATGTATTTGCCATGAAGTGAGGGGACCAGATTCCATGATCTTAGTGTTCTGAATGTTGAGTTTTAAGCCAACTTTTTCACTCTCCTCTTTCACTTTCATCAAGAGGCTCTTTAGTTCTTTGTGTTCTGCCCCAAGTGCAGTGTCTCTTGCTTATCTGAGGTTATTGATATTTCTCCTGGCAATCATGATTCCAGCTTGTGCTTCATCCAGCCCAGCATTTTTCATGATGCACTCTGGATATAAGTTAAATAGCAGGGTGACAACCTCAATATAATAAAGGCCATATATTGACAAACCCACAGCAAAATCATTTCTAATAGTGAGACACTTCCCCTAAGATCAGGAACAATACAAGGATGTCTACTTTCACCACTCCTATTCAGCACAGTTTTGGAAGTACTTGCCATAGCAATCACAGAAGAAGTAAAACTAACATAAATAGGAAAAGAAGATGTAAATCTGTCACTATTTACAAGTGACATGTTACTATACATAGAAAATCTTTAAAATGTACCAGAAAATTACTAGAACTCAATGGATTCCATACAGTTGTATGATAGAAAATACACATAAGTCTGTTGCATTTCTAAATGCTAAAAATGAAAGATCAGAAAAGGAAAATAAGGAAACAATCTCATTTACCATTGCAACAAAAAGAATAAAATACCTAGTAATGACTCTACTTATGGATGCAAAATATCTGTACTCCTAAAAATATAAGATGCTTATTTAAAAAACTGAAGATAACACAAACAGATGGAAGATATGCCATGTTATTGAGTCAGAAGAACCAATAGTCTCAAAATCAGTATTCTTCCCAAGGCAATCTACAGATTCAATGAAACCCTTGTCAAATTATCAATGGCATTTTCCACAGAAATAGAAGAAAATATTTTAAAATTTATATGGAAGCAAAAAAGATCATGAATTGCCAAAGTGAACTTGAGGAAGAAAAACAGAGCTAGTGGTATCAGGCTCCCTGAACTCAGACTATATTACAAAACCACTGTGACCAAAACAGTATGGTACTGGGATGAAAATAGAGAGCCTAGAAGTAAATCCATGCTCTTATGGTCAGTTCAGTTCAGTCGTTCAGCCGTGTCTAACATTTTGCGACCCCATGAACTGCAGCATACCAGGTTGCCCTGTCCATCACCAACTCCCAGAGTCCAGCCAAACCCATGTCCAGTGTCAGTGATGCCGTCCAATCATCTCATCCTCTGTTGTCCCCTTTTCTTGCCCTCAATCTTTCCCAGCATCAGGGTCTTTTCCAATGAGTCAAATCTTTCCATGAGGTGGCCAAAGTACTGGAGGTTAAGCTTCAACATCAGTCCCTCCAATGAACACTCAAGACTGATCTCCTTTAGAATGGACTGGTTGGATCTCTTTGCAGTCTAAGGGACTCTCAAGAGTCTTCTCCAACACCACAGTTCAAAAGCATCAATTCTTCGGCGCTCAGCTTTCTTTATATTCCAGCTTTCACATCCATACATGACCATTGGAAAAACCATAGCCTTGACCACACAGACCTTTGTTGGCAAAGCAATGTCTCGGCTTTTGAATATGCTGTCTAGGGTGGTCATAACTTTTCTTCCAAGGACTAAGCATCTTTTAATTTCATGGCTGCAGTCACCATCAGCAGTGATCTTGGAGCCCAAAAAAATAGTCTGACACTGTTTCCACTGTTTCCCCATCTATTTCCCATGAAGTGATGGGACTGGATGCCATGATCTTTATTTTCTGAATGTTGAGCTTTAAGCCAAAATTTTCACTCTCCTCTTTCACTTTCATCAAGAGGCTTTTCAGTTCCTCTTCACTTTCTTCCATAAGGGTGGTGTAATTGGCATATCTGAGGTTATTGATATTTCTCCTGGCAATCTTGATTCCAGTTTGTGCTTCTTCCAGGCCAGCATTTCTCATGATGTACTCTGCATAGTAGTTAAATAAGCAGGGTGACAATATACAGCCTTGACCTACTCCTTTTTCTATTTACAACCAGTCTATTGTTCCATATGGTCAGTTAATCTATGGCAAAGAAATCAAGATTATACAATAAGGAAATTCAATAAGTGTTGCTGTTAAAACCAGGCTGATATATATATAAAAGAATAAGATTAGAACATTCCGTAATACTATGTATATTTATCCATGTTTATTAGGTCATAGATGTTAGACATTTTGGTAACCTATAATATTCAAAAATATATAAATCAATTAATTATGTTATGCACCTTAAACTTCTGCAGTGTTTTCTGTCAACTTTACCTAAGTAAATCTGAGTAAAAAAAACTTTCTGACATTTGCCCAAACATGAAATATTTCAGTACATCTATGTCCGTATATAGTTGAAAAAATATTTTTTATTTTTAGGTCTGCTAGTTTGGGCATATCAGTTAGTATATCTGATAGATTTAGCTCTTTACCTTAAATTGTGAGATTATGGCATGAGATTATAACTAACACATGAATTGTAAAACTAAGTAATGATTATTCAGGATCTTTGAAACTCACAATTTTTAATTTCTTAAGGATTATAGTTTTCATAGGTTTATTCTGCATATCTAGAGTCATATCCAGAAAATATAGCATTTATTCAACAAAAATCTTCATTTTGGTTACTTGCCTTGAAAATGTGCTAACCATTGAATTGATGATTTGATAAAGGGACTTAAAATCAATACTTGAAAAATCAGTGAACGTGAAAGTCACTCAATCATGTCCAACTCTTTGCAATCCAATGGACTATACAGTCTGTAGAATTCTCCAAGTCAGAATACTGGAGTGGGTAGCTGTTCCCTTTTTCCAGGGATATTCTCAACCCAGGGATCAAACCCAGGTCTCCCGTATTGCAGGTGGATTCTTTACCAGCTAAGCCACAAGAAAGCCCAAGAATACTGGAGTGGATAGTGTATCCCTTCTCCAGCAGATCTCACTGACCTAGGAATCGAACCAGGGTCTCCTGCATTGCAGGCAGATTCTTTATCAACTGAGCTATCAGGGAAAACCAATGCACTTGAAAAAACAATATTAGTAAAACAGAAAATTATTTAGGACTTGCTAGGAAAATGGCTCACAGTCTCACATAATGCTATTAAATAGGGGTATCAGTAGTCATTTAATTGAAATTTCAGTCAATTACAATCCACCATGCTTGTTTTTTTTTTTAATTAACTGCAAATAATTCTACTCTACTACATAGATGTTGCAAATAGTAAGACACAACTAAGCAACTAAATCACCACCAACACATGAAGTTTACAGTTAAAATACCAATCATGTTTCATCTTGTGTCAAATCCTTAAGAGTTACGAAATCTTAGATTTATATCATCAAAATTGTAATCTAAATTTGCATACCTATAGAGGCCAAGATTTGCCCACAGTCATTAAAATATCTGGCATTGTAGAAGAAACTTCACGAGTTCCAATAACTCGATAATTATTTTTAAAAATTGTCACCTCCAAAATTTTATATTTTAACAAAATCAAAACTGTTCCAAAAGTTGCTTCACATTGCATGTCATAAGAGAAATGCAAAATTAAAACCACATTGAAACACTATTATACATGTATTAGAATTGCTAAAATCCAGAACACAGACAACACCCAAATATTCTGGAGGGTGTGGAGCAGCAGGACCCTTCATTCATTGCTGGTGGGGATGAAAAATGTTATAGACATTTTGAAAGACAGTTTGAGGAATACCTACAAAACTAAATGCACATTTACCATGTCCAGCAATTGCACGCCTAGGTTTTTACTCGGAGGAGTTGAAAACTTATATCCATACTAACACCTGTACAAGGATGTTTATAGCAACTTTATTCTTAATTGACAAATTTAGAAGCAAGAAGATCTTCTTCAGTAGGTACATGTATAAACAAACGGTGGTACATCTTGCTAATGGAATAATATTCAACATTAAAAAAAAAAAGAGCTACCAAGCCATGAAAAGACACGAAGAAATTAAATGCATATTTCTAAGTGATAAAGCCAATCCTAATAGGATACATACTATATGGCTTCAACTATATGACACTCAGGAAAAGGTAAAACTATAGGGAAAACAAGATGAGTAGTTGCTAGGGGTATGAATAAATGAATAGCTTGAGCACAGATATTAGGAGCAGTGAAAATACTCTGTATGATCTTGTAATAATGGATATATGTCACTACACATTTGTTCAAATCCATGAATACCAAGGGTGAACCCATATGTAAACTATGGACTTTGGGTGATTTTGATGTATCAATCATAGCTCATTCTTGGTTTAAAAGGAAAACACCTTTTGGTGGCTTATACTGATGTTGATAACTAGGGAGGCTATGCATGTATGAGGTCATCTGGTATATGGGAAATCTCTGTACCTTGCTCTCAATTTCTGTTGTAAACCTAAAAAATTCCTAGAGAAATAAAATCTTATAAATAAAAATAAACACTGAACAAGTTATGTTGTTGTTCACCAAAATAAAGAGGTAAAATAAGGCAAGCTCAAAAAGATGAGTTTATTTGGGAATAGCAGAGAAATCGCAAACAAATTATAGCAAACTACAAGTTAGTTCACTAAAGTTTGGGTTAGATAGTATTTATGAACAAGAAATGTAAAGAGGGGAGAGTTCAGTTGGAATCAGTGAAAATCAAACACAAATGATGACAGCCTTGAAAACTTCCTGAATATACAAAATTAGTCCAGTCACACAAACAAAGTTCAGTTCAGCTCACTGAGTGAGACCAACCTAAAACCTGGGTCATCTCTTGTTGATACCTTTGTCGAAACTTTCTGAGGTTGATATAAGACAGTCTCTGATTACCTTTCCCCCTTCCCAGGTCATCCAGTAAAACTGAATGCATCCTATCATTTTCTCGTATGTAAGGCACTTGCAGAAAATCAGTCTCTTAATCCTTAAATTTTGTCTTCTGAAAGGCATATGTGTGTGTTTCTTCATTTTGTATTCTCTGGTTCTATTTTAGATTAAAATTTTTTTACAGTGTTATTTACCTTTTATTTGATCATAGTTATTTATTCTACATGTTGTCTCTAGCTTTAAGTAATTTTGCATGAAATATTTCACAATATGACCAATGAAAGCAAAATGATTATAAGTATATTAAATAAAGATAAATTTAGGTATTTATGAAAATATCCTTTTGTAGTAGATAATAGACATTACATATATAATAACTTTATATAGAAATCATGTATGAGAATTTAAAGTTTTAAAATTTTATCATTTGATTTTATTTTTACAAGTATTTTTATAGCTGTGAATTATTTCAAGTAGAAATAACAATAAAATGTTTAATTTCTTCCATTCTTTTTCTCTACATCTGAGATTGGAGACTAAGTAAAAAGACTAGTTTTTTCTTTGATTACTTGTCAAATAAGAAAAAAACAAAAATAGAAGTAAGAAAAAACAAATTAGAGGGGTACAATAAAGGACAGAAATGGTATGGCAGAAGAGATGACAAGAATACACAGAAGTATACAAAAAAGATTTTAATGACTCAGATAATCACAATGGTGTGATCACTCACCTAGAGTCAGACATCCTGGAACGTGAAGTCAAGTGGGCCTTAGGAAGCATCACTATGAACAAAGCTAGTTGAGGTGATGGAATTCAGGTTGAGCTATTTCAAATCCTAAAAGATGATGCTATGANCAGATAATCACAATGGTGTGATCACTCACCTAGAGTCAGACATCCTGGAACGTGAAGTCAAGTGGGCCTTAGGAAGCATCACTATGAACAAAGCTAGTTGAGGTGATGGAATTCAGGTTGAGCTATTTCAAATCCTAAAAGATGATGCTATGAAAGTGCTGAATTCAATATGCCAGCAAATTTGGAAAACTCAGCAGTGGCCACAGGACTGGAAAATGTCAGATTTTATTCAAATCCCAAAGAAAGGCAATGCCAAAGAATGCTCAACTACCACAGAATTACACTCATCTCACACACTAGCAATGCAATGCTCAAAATTCTCCAAGCCAGGCTTTAACAGTACATAAACTATGAACTTCCTGATGGTCAAGTTGGATTTAGAAAAGGCAGAGGAACCAGAGTTCAAATTGCCAATATCTGTTGTATTACTGAAAAAGCAAGTGAGTTCCAGAAAAACATCTATTTTTGCTTTATTGACTATGCCAAAGCATTTGGCTGTGTGGATCACTACAAACTGTGGAAAATTCTTCAAAAGATGGGAATATCACACCTGCTTCCTGAGAAATCTGTATGCAGGTCAAGAAGCAGCAGTTAGAGCTGGACATGGAACAACAGACTTGGGAAAGGAATACGTCAAGGCTGTATATTGTCACCCTGCTTATTTAACTTATATGCAGAGTACATCATGAGAAATTCTGGATTGGATGAAGCAAAAGCTGGAATCAAGGTTCCCAGGGTAAAAATCAATAACATCAGATATGCAAATGACACCACACTTAATGGCAGAAAGCAAAGAATAACTAAAGGGCCTTTTGATGAAAGTGAAAGAGAAGAGTGAAAAAGTTGGCTTAAAACTCAACACTCAGAAAACTAAGACCATGGCATCTGGTCTCATCACTTCATGGCAAAAAGATGGGGAAAGAGTAACAGACTTTATTTTCTTGGGCTCCAAAATCACTGCAGATGGTGACTGCAGCTATGAAATTTAAAGACACTTGCTCCTTGGAATAAAAGCTGTGACTAGCCTAGATAGCATATTAAAAAGCAGAGATATTACTTTGCCAACAAAAATCTGTCTAGTCAAAGCTATGGATTTTCCAGTAATCATGTGAGAGTTGGACCATAAAGAAAGCTGAGTGCTGAAAAATTGATGGTTTTGAACTGTGGTGTCGGAGAAGACTCTTGAGAGTCCCTCGGACTGCAAGGAGATCCAACCAGTCCGTTCTAAAGGAAATCAGTCCTGAATATTCATTGTAAGGACTGATGCTCAAGCTGAAGCTCCAAGACTTTGGCCAGCTGATGTAAAGAACTGACTAATTGGAAAAGGCCTTGATGCTGGGAAAGATTGAAAGTAGTAGGAGAAGAAGATGACAGAGGATGAGATGGTTGGATGGCATCACTGACTCGGTGGACATGAGTTTGAGTGAGCTCTAGGAGTTGGTGTTGGACAGTGAGGCCTGGGGTGCTGCAGTCCATGGGTTCTCAGAGTCGAACATACTGAGCAACTTAACTGAACTTAAAATACTTTAAATTTTTTCATGCTATTTTTCTATCTAAAATACCTAAAATATTATACTTTATTATAGCCCATATGTTTAGTGGTATTATCTTAAAATTGAGTTATTTTAAATATTTCTTTTTACTTTAACACTTAAAGCAATCTAAATATGGCAGCAGAAAATATTGCACTTATCCTTAACTGTTTTTTAACTAAAATACTTGAACACATAAGCTTCCTCATGTGTAGCATTAAGGGAATTGTTCTATGAGACTCTGAAATCAATAGACTTATCAAAAATGTTCTAAGTGTAGCGTTATAAAAAAGATCATACTCCCCTGGGTGAAACAATAAGACTTCCTATAACTTTTTAACTTCAACAAAATTATTGTTAGAGTGAAGTGTTTTGAGATATGTTTTGACATGTTTTAACAATTATGGATATGCAAAATCTGAATGCTACTACAGTCAAATAAATAAATTCAAATGTTTTAACTAGTTTGAACTACTATTTAAGAGCTTTCATTATCCATGCAGGAGCCCTTCATTTTCTCATGCACATTATTCTAGTTTTAGTTATAAAAACACTACCCTGAAATAACTTCTATCACATTTTTGTGATAATGATGTATTAGTTTGCTTTCCTAAAGCATTTATATTCTGAACAGCATTTTTTTTGGCTTTTGATAATTTCCCAATAATGTTATTCTTTTCATATCCTTATGGTTTCATCAAGCACCCTGCTCCCACTGAACATTTGCTATTCTGTCAAATTTTGGCAATACAAATTTGCTGTTGAACTTTTTTCTAGATGTTAATAAATCTCAAGGATGGTTCACCTTCCATCTTTGTCCTTTATTGACACCTGGCAGCAGCATCTACAAAGAATGATTTTTGACTTTTCACTTTCCTTATTTTCCCCCCTCTTTTCCATTTCCTCCTCCTCTCCCAGGTTTTCACCTTCTCAAAATGCCTCAAAACTACAACTTGAGATATCCAACTTGTAAAATCATCTTCAAGCTCTAACTGAATCTTGGTAAGAACAAAGTAACTGATAATAATAACAGAATGTATAGTAGGCTGTTAATTTATGGTCAATTAGCTTTCCAGTGTTCATACATTTATGTGGTCCCCTACCACATTCATTCTAGTTGATTCTAGGCTGTTTTACCAAAAGAATAAAGTAGAAACTATTCTTGGCTAGTTTTGTATCCAACCTTGAATTGTCTTGGAAACTTCTGCCTCTTCCCCCTCATTTTTTAAAGCAATATTCTCTCTAGGAATGCTCTCTTGTAGCCCCAAACCACCTTTCATGCTGGGACTCACCTTTCATGAAGTCCAGGCTTCTTTCTGGAGATAGGGAAAGCCATGTGGAAAGGCCCTGCAGAATGAGACACTAAATATATACTCCATAATGCATGGAGAGAGAAGAGGCAGTAAAATGCCAGACATTCAGCACCAGCTACCATCTCAGTCACCCTGTTATTCTGTCTGAGACTCTTCAAGAGCAGCCAGCAAAAGGAACTGCTCCCCTGAGACTCATCAAGTCTGTAGTAGGATGTATTCCAGGGATCCAAGAATGTTTCAATATTCACATATCAATATGATATGCCACATTAACAAATCTATAATAAAATTATATAATTACATCAATAGATTCAGAAGAAAGCTTTTAAAAAAATCAGCATTGATTTTGGATAAAAACTCTCAGGAAAGTGAGTATAGAGGGAACATACCTTAACTGTGGTGTTGGAGAAGACTCTTAAGAGTCCCTTGGACTTGAAGGAGATCCAACCAGTCAATCCTAAAGGAAATTACTCCTGAATATTCATTGGAAGGACTGATGCTGAAGCTGAAACTCCAATATTGTGGCCACCTGATGCAAAGAACTGTCTCTTTCAAAAAGACCCTGATGCCGAGAAAGACTGAAGGCAGGAGGAGATGGGTATGACAGAGAATAAGATGGTTGGATGGCATCACTGACTCAATAGATATGAGTTTGGGTAAGCTCTGGGTATTGATGATGGACAGAGAAGGCTGGCATGCTTCAGTTCATAGGGTCACAAAGAATCAGACACAACTGAGTGACTGAACTGCACTGACCTTAACATAATAAAGGCCAAACATGACAAGCCCACAGCTAATATCATACTAAATGGCAAAAAACTGAAAGTATTTCCTCTGAGTTTAAGAACAAGACAAGGAAGATCTCAACTTCAACTTTTGTTCAACATAGTATTGGAAATCCTAGACATAGCAATCAGACAAGAAAAAGAAAGAAAAGGAATTCATGTTGGCAAGATCTAGTCAAGGCTATGGTTTTTCCAGTGGTCATGTATGGATGTAAAAGTTGAACTGTAAAGAAAGCTGAGCACAGAAGAATTGATGCATTTGAACTGTGGTGTTGGAGAAGACTCTTGAGAGTCCCTTAGACTGCAAGGAGATCCAACCGGTCCATCCTAAAGGAGATCAGTCCTGAGTGTTCATTGAGAGGACTGATGTTGAAGCTGAAACTCCAATACTTTGGTTACCTAATGCAAAGAGCTGACTCATTTGAAAAGACCCTGATACTGGGAAAGATTGAGGGCAGGAGGAGAAGGGGACGATAGAGGATGAGATGGTTAGATGACATCACTGACTCTATGGACATGGGTTTGTGTAGACTGTGGGAGTTGGTGATGGACAGGGAGGCCTGGCGTGCAGTGGTTCATGGGATTACAAAGAGTCGGACACTACTGAGCAACTGAACTAAACCGATGTTGGCAAGGAATGAGCAAACCTGTCATTGTTTTTGGATGATGTATTATACATAGAAAATCCTAAATAAACTCCTCAGCTCATCAACATATTCAGTAAATTTGCAGGATACAAAATTAATACACAGAAATCTGTTGTCTTTCTAAACTCTAACAATGAACTATCAGAAAGAGAAATTAAGAAAACAATCATTTATCTTTACATCAAAAATAATATTCTACATAGGAATAACCCTAAAAAGGAGGTAAAATACCTGTATTCAATAAATTTTGACACTGACGAGAGAAACTGAAGACAACACATATGGAAAGATATACCTTGTTCACAGATTGGAAGAGTTAATACTGTGAAAATGACCATACTACCCAAGGTAATCTAAAGATGTAATATAAACCCTATCAAATGTTAATGACATTTTTTTTCAAGGAACTAATACAAATAATTCTAAAATCTGTTTAGAAACATAAAAGACTCTGAATAGACAAAACAACCTTGAGATAGGAGAACAGAACTGGAGGTATAAACCTCCCTGACTTCAGCCTGTAGTGCAAAGCTATGATAGTCTCAAAAAATTGTGTGGTAAAGGCACAAAAACAGAAATATATATCAATGGAACCAGAGAGAGAGCTCAGAAATGAATCCAGGCTCATATGGGCAATTATCTGTGACAATAGAAGAAAAAATATAGCATTGGAAAATGACAGCCTCTTCAATAAATGGTGTTAGGAAAACTGAACTACTGTGTCATAGAATGCACAAAAATAATTTCTAAACAGATAAAACATGCGAGTGAAAAACCTCTAAGCATACAAATTTTAGAGGAAAACACAAGCAGTATGTGCTTTGACATTGGTTTTTGTAATATGTCTTCTCAGGCAACAGAAACAAAAGCAAAAATAAACAAATGAAACTATATCAAACTAATAAGCTCTTTTACACTGAAGGAAACTACCAAGAAAAAGAAAAGGCCATCTACTGAACAGGAGAAGATTTGGAAACTATATATATGATCAGGTGTTAGGGTCCAAAATATACAACAAACTCATACAACTCAATATATATATTAAAAAAGCATGATTAAAAGTGGGCAAAAGGATCATAATAGACATTTCCTAAGGAAGACATACAGATGGCCAGCTGACACATGAGAAAATGCTCAGCATTACCAATCAGGGAAAAGCAAATCAATTTGAGATTTAATTTGCCAATTTGAGATCAATTTGCAAGTCAATAATGAGATATCAATTCACACTTATAAGAACGGATATCATAAAAAGACAACCAACAAAAAGTGTTGGCAAGGATGTGGAAAAAGGGATAGTTTTATTCCCTCTGGTTGGGAATATTAATTGGTATAGCCATGATGGAAAACAGTACACAGATTCTTCAGAAATTAAAAATAGAAATACCATATAATCCAGAAGTTTCACTTTTAAGTGTTTATCCAAATTAAATAAAAACACTAATTAGAAATTATCCATTTTCCCCAATGTTCATAGTTACAATTGCCAGTATTATTACATTATTACATTAATAATGTATTATTAGCAATATGTTACATTATTAAAATAGCATTATTTATAATAGCCAAGATATGGAAGGAGTCTATCTGTCCATCAACAGATGAGTGGATTTTAAAAATGTAGTATATAACCACATGATTAAATATTACTCAGCCATAGAAATGAATAAAATCTTGCCATTTACATCGGTGGACCAAAAGGGTATCATGCAAAGTGAAATATCTCAGAAAGAGAAAGACAAATGCCTTTTCATTTCACTTATATTTTGAATGGGCTTCCCAGGTGGTGCTAGTGGTAAAGAACATGCCTGACAATGCAGGAGTTATAAGAGATGCAGGTTCAATCACTACATCCAAGAGATCCCAAGAAAAGGGCACAGCAACCCTTGCCTGGAGAATCCCAGACAGAGGAATCTGAGGAGCTAGGTCCATAGAGTCACAGAATTGGACACAACTGAAACAACTTAGCATGCATATTTGGAATATGAAAAATGAAACAAATGGGCAGATATAGAAAACATAAAAAGGGCCATAGATGCAGAGAACAAATAGGTGTTTTCTAGATGAAAGAATGGAAAGAGGAGGAAAGAGATAAAAATTTTCCTGGAGTAACAGGCAAATTTGGCCTTGGAGTACAAAATTAAGCAGGGCAAGGGCTAAAAGGGTTTTGCCAAGGGAACACACTGGTCATAGAAAAACCCTTTCCAATAACACAAGAGAAGACTCTACACATGGACATCACCAGATGGTCAATACTGATATCAGATTGATTATATTCTTTGCAGCCAAAGATGGAGAACCTGTATACAATCAGCAAAAACAAGAGTGGTACCTGACTGGCTCAGATCATAAAATCCTTGTGCCAAATTCAGACTTAAATTGAAGACAGTAGGGAAAACCACTAGAATATTCAGGTATTACCTAAATCTAATCCCTTACATTATGCAGTGGAAGTGAGAAATAGATTCAAGGGATTAGCTGTTATTGACAGAGTGCCTGAAGAACTATGGATAGAGGTTTGTGACATTGTACTGGAGGCAGTGACCCAGACCAAACCCAAGAAAAAGGAGTGCAAAAAGGCAAATTGGCCGTCTGAGGAGACCTAAAAATAGCTGAGAAAAGAAGATAAGCAAAAGGCAAAGGAGAAAAAGAAAGATATACCCATTTGAATGCAGAGTTCCAAAGAACAGCAAGGAGAGATAACAAAGCCTTCTCAGTGATCAGTGCAAAGAAATAAGGGAAAACAACACAACAGGAAATATTAGAGTTCTCTTCAAGAAAATCAGAGATACCAAGGGAAAGTTTCATCCAAAGATGAGCACAATAAAGAACAGAAATGGTGTGGACCTAACAGAAGCAGAAGATATTAAGAAGAGGTGGCAACAATACACAGTTCAGTTCAGTTGCTCAGTCGTGTCTGACTCTTTGCAACCCCATGAATCGCAGCATGCCAGGACTCCCTGTCCAAAAGATCTTCAAGACACAGATAACCACAATGGTGTGATCACTCATGTAGAGCCAGACATCCTAGAATGTGAAGTCAAGTAGGCCCTAGGAAGCACCACTATGGGCAAAGCTAGTGGAGGTGATGGAATTCCAGTTGAGCTATTTCAGTCTTAAAAGATGATGCTGTGGAAGGGCTGCACTCAATATGCCAGCAAATTTGGAGAACTCAGCAGTGGCCACAGGACTGAAAAAGGTCAGTTTTCATTCTTATTCCAAAGAAAGGCAATGCCAAAGAATACTCAATTACCACAAAATTGCACTCATCTCACACGCTAGCAAAGTAATGCTCAAAATTCTCCAAGGCAAGCTTTAACAGTATGTGAACCAAGAACTTCCAGATGTTCAAGCTGGATTTACAAAAGGCAGAGGAATCAGAGATCAAATTGCCAACATCCATTGGATTATCAAAAAAGCAAGAGTTCCAGAAAAGCATGTATTTCTGCTGTATTGACTATACCAAAGCCTTTGACGTTGTGGGTCACAACAAACTGTGGAACATTCTTCAAGAGATGGGAATACTAGAACTTTGTTCCTGCCTCTTAAGAAATCTGCATGCAGGTCAAGAAAATTCAGTTAGAAATGGACTTGGAACAACAGACTGGTTCCAAATCGGGGAAGGAGTACATCAAGGCTGTATATTATCACCTTGCTTATTTAACTTATATGCAGACTACATCATGAGAGATGCTGGACTGGATGAAGCACAAGCTGGACTCAAGATTGCTGGGAAAAATATCAATAACCTTAGATATGCAGATGACACCACTCTTATGGCAGAAAACAAAGAACTAAAGAGGCTCTTGATGAAAGTGAAAGAGGAGAGTTTTAAAAACTGACTTAAAACTAAACATCCAAAAAACTAAGATAATGGCATCTGATACCATCACTTCACGGCAAATAGATGGGGAAACAATGGAAACGGTGAGAGACTTTATTTTGGGAGCTTCTGAAATCACTGCAGATGGTGACTGCAGGCATGAAATTTAAAAGCGCTTGCTCCTCGGTAGAAAAGCTATGACCAACCTAGACAGAATATCAAAAAGTGGAGACATTACTTTGTCAACAATGGTCTCTCTAGTCAAAGCTATGGTTTTTCTGGTAGTCATGTATGGATGTGAGATTTGAATCATAAAGAAAGCTGAGTGCTGAAGAATTGATGCTTTTGATCTGAGAGGGTAACAGGCAGGAAGGCCAGGGGTCTCCAAACGGAGGAAAAAGCCTGCAAGTGTC
>SJYV01019523.1:0-11100 GCA_006410875.1 Neotragus pygmaeus
GGAGGGGGGGGGGGGGGTGAGGGGAGAAGGGGCCATCCACAAGGCTGAGAAAGGACCCCGCGTCCCAGGACGGAAGGAGGGATGGGATGCGGCTGGGGAACCGGGACACAGGGCATGTCAGGGCTCACGGGACACCGCGTGCTTTGCCGTGACCAGATCACATGGGCTTACCATTCCAGGGAAGAGCGTGGATGACGCAACGTCATTCTGAACTGTCCCACCCAATGGTGTGACATGGTCCACATTGTGCTTCAAAGCACCTGCTCTGTGTCCCCAGAGAAGGACGCAGCGGCCCTTAGAAAGCAGACTGTCACCGTTGCGCCAACTGAAGCTACCTGGCACTTCCTGCAGAGTCGCACCACCCTTTTCAAACAATCGGTCATGCATTTGGAAGAAGTGAAATGAAATCTGAAAATGGAGCCTGGACACTTTTATTTGATTTTTTTTTTTTTGAAAGGGGTGGGTAAAGCTATGTGATAGAAAATATATTTTCAAAATTGTGGTGTTGTTTTTAATTGCAGGCAAAAAAAAAAAAAACCTTTCTGGATTACTTATTTATTTTAGAAGAGAATAAGTATCAGTTGGGGGCAAATTTTTTGTTGATAAGAGCATAACTTTAAGAAAGTTGGGAAAATGCAAGAACATATCAACTATCACCCTAGCAGAGTCAGCCTTACAATTTATTTTTCATCCTACGTGCAGGCAGAGAACTACTCTGATTCTGCAGATGCTTATTTGATGGTTCAATTCACACGATGATTTTTCTCCACCCTTTTGCTTCCAAATCCATGTTGAACATGACCTTGTAGGTGATAGAAACCTGGGACTTAGCAATTCACTGTCTTCATTCTACCAGACCATGATTATGAGGGAGCTGGTGGAACCGGTGTAAAACTTCCTATAACATATTTGAAATTTCAGAATTTCTAAAGGATGCCTGCACTCCTATCCTGTGAGAGGTTTATCTATAACACTGGGAAAAATAGACTCGTAAATCTCATAAAATGCCATTTTTAAAATTCTGGTCTTGGGCTAATTTTCTTCTGAATGAATGAATTGGCCAACAGACTGAAGTGACATTAACTCAGTAATAAACATCCAGCCGTGTATCCATGTGGATCTTCCATGAACACATATTCTAGTTAGGAATTAGAAAAGACAGAAATATCGGACTTTCCCAGAGGGCACTTAGTGGTGAAGAGCTCTCCTGCCAGCGCAGGAGACAGGATACCTGGGTGTGATCCCTGGGTTGAGAAGATCCCCTGGAGGAGGGCACAGCAACTCACTCTAGTATTCTTGCCTGGAGAATCCCTTGGACAGAGGAGACTAGCAGGCTATAGTTCATAGGGTTACTAAGAATCAGACACAGCTGAAGTGACTTAGCACACAGACACATCCCACTGATGTTTGAAAAGACTGTGGCATACCCACTGTTTACATTTGAAAGTAATTATTCCCAACATATTAAGCCTAAGATTCTGTATCTACTTGAGTAATAAAACTCATCTATTTTCATATTAAAGAAAACATTCTGGCTTGGTTTGACAATTATGTGGTTAACATTTTTGAAAGCAATTTAAAAAAAGATAATTTAGGACAGAATCACTTTATACTACAAAGTCTTGTGGCTCTTTTTTTTGGTTGTTGTTGTTCATATTTAGTTCTTTGTTTATTTAATCCTTAATTATTCACACTAGTTTCTTAACCATCTAAGCATCATGAACTTATCCTCATGTTGATACTTCCGGCCAACTGTTTCACACATGGAGAATATTATTAGGAATGATACTCTAAATTTAATACCCAGCTACAACTGTTTTGCTTTCATTATGTGTGGTAATATCCATAAATAGATGCTTCATTGCTGGCACTTACTGCCTTTCTCTCCCCACTCGCATTGCCTAATTATGGCTCTCACTTGAATCATTTGGCAAATGCTCGTACAGCATCTTCAATTAAAAATAAATAAGGTAGAAGAATGTTCTTTCTGTACTCTTCAGCTTAAAAAAAAAAAAAAAAAGAATGTTATCCTTTAGATCTGTTAAAGGAATTGTTCCAAATCTTCTTCTCTTTCCAATGTAATTTTTCTCGGGGCAAATTAAAAATGTGTGGTATCTAATCCAAATAAACATGATGCTTTCCAACGCCCACACTTCCTATTGCATCAACTTCCCTAACAATTGTCTCATAGAATTTCACGCAGGGTGGGAACAGGGAGCTTGTGTTCACTCTGCTTTATAACGATTTCTGACACTGCTCCTGGATCTCTGTGTGAGTCCTGCACACCCGCTGTGACTCTGATCCCCTGAATGATGACCCCTTCCTTACGAGGCCAAATTGTCTGGAAGTCAGTAAGGACAGAAACTGGCTCACTTCTTTTTGGAAGACAGAGTTTGCCAGAATGAACACTCTGCCCACCGTATTTCAACCGTTTGATCACTCGTGGGAGACAGGGATGCCCGCTCTCCCTGCAGCCGCTCAGGCCGGTCTGACTCTGCGACCCCATGGACGGCTGAGCCAGCTTCCCTGTCCTTCACTATCTGCGCTCGTGGTCAGCACTAACTGGAAATGTGTTTTGCGAAGTTACATGAATTTTGACAGACTCGAGAGCTTACTAGTGTTTGCCATAAGTAGAAGGCAACAAAAATAATTTGTTGTAAGGCCTTAAAAAGTTGACAACATAGGAAACCTTTGAGCATTAATAAGCTAACTGTCCTAACATCTGTAGCAGGAAGAATAGATGGGAGTAAAGTTATTTATCTCACAGTGAAATCGGAAAGCAAGTATGGGAAGGAGGAAGAGAGAGTGGGAGACAGGAGAGTTCCATCGCTTTTGTTCTGAAGGGAAGTATTCTGTGCACAGGTAACCTTTTGTTCGCTTTCATAATCCCGTCTCTCATGTTGCAGTGGGAGTCCTGGGTGTTAATGACAGGAAGATCAAAAGGTTCTCAAAACCTGACTCCTAGGAGCCAAAGAGACCATCCACAGGTCACGTTGCCATCATTCCCCCAGCAGAGACGCTTTACCACCTCGCTGCGGCCCAAAGTTCAAGGTGATTAATTCACTGGCTCAGTTAAGAGTTGATCTGCATTTTGCCGTGTCATACTGTAAAGGAAGAGAAGTCCTCTGATAACCCCTGGGAAGGCAGGGAGGGCAGGGGAAGAATATTTATCCACCTTGTGGGCAAAATCCTCCACCCCAGGGCTCAGAGGGTCGGCCAGGCCAGAAAACCCAGAAGTCTGCTTCTGCTGGTACAGCGAAGAAGGCAGACAGCTTCCTGGATCACTTGCCGGACACTGAATTCTGGAAATCACAGTTCTGCTAAACTATCAACTTAAAAAAAAAAAAGTTTAGGCTTTATCAAAGCAAATAAAATGGGACTGCGAAACGATTATCTAAGAAACGTAGCAAAGAAACAAAGATCAGAGGAGGCGAGACTGTGTTAACGTTTCTTTATTTTTAAAATGCTTTTGGTTACCGCTGTGTACTTTGTGATTTGTCTCACACTTGACTCGAGGGGAAAGACGTCCTCAGTCATGGATATGGACCTAATTCACTGATGGCCACTCACTCTCAGGAGCTCTTTTCTCTTTGAGGTGTGAAAGATGGAGGGCTTCCTCAGTGGCAATAGGGGTAAAGAACCTGTCTGTCATCTCAGAAGACATTGCAGAGGAGGCCTCAGTCCCTGTGTCGGGAAGAGCCCCTGGAGGAGGGCATGGCGACCCACTAGTTTACTCTTGCCTGGAGATGCCTGTGGGCAGAGGAGCCGGGCGGGCGACCGTCCACAGGGTGGCGGGAAGTGGCTATGACTGAAGTGAAGGAGCATGCGCGCACAGGAAAGAGGGGCACGTGTGTCAAATGCGATCATCACGTGCATCCAACGTTTGCTTCTCCATGCATTCATTGAATTACAGATTCTAAATCCAACGTGCTTTAAATTTTAAGTTAGATGTTTCCAGGCAAATTTTCTAAGTGTTTCTTAGATGGAGGGGTTTCAGAAGCACGCACCTTGGGAAGGGCAAGATTGGTGTTTAGATACAAGTGAGGCGGTATTGTGGAAAGAAACCCTGGATGTGGGTGCCATCTGTCTTTTGATGTCCTCTTACGCTTGAAGATTTATAAATAGCCATGTGACTTGCGCAGGGCTGGGTGGATACAGTCGGCACTTAGACACGTACTCGTCATTGCTAATAATGACACCAGTGTGCCTTGATGCTAAGGCCTCTCTCTCCTTACTTTTGTTGGTGAATGTAGGATCAGTCCCACTGAGATAGAAATTGTTAGGCAGTCAGGCCTTCAGAGAAATGTCTCCCTGGTCTGGAGGGTCATAGGGAGCATTCAGACCCAGGACAAGACAATCATTAACTGTTGTTTATCAACAAGAAAAACTCCAGGTAGACAATTAGCTCCTATGCATATGTTTAACCCCTAAATAATGGTCTGGGGTCTTTAAAAAGGGTCGAGGGATGTTGTCTCAATGTCTAGAAAAACTGAGAAATGGGGGATCCCAGAAAGCCTTAAAAATAATAAACTGAACTTTGGAACATTTAAACTGATTGGTCAGAAATTACACATATCTGGCCCCAAGCTAACCAAAAATGAACAGATCAGTTCCAATAACGATGTAAGAACTTCTGCTATTCCCACCTTCGGGGACTCTTCACACTCTCTCAGTGTCTATGCCGAGGGCTTTGTATCTCTACCCTTTAAAATAAAGTGCCTGCCAGAGTGTTTGTGAGTTGGCGAAACTCATTCAACTCTGTGAATTGAGCCCAATTTCCCTGTTTCACCAGTCAAGAAAACAGAGCTCGTGTGTGTTGAACATCTGTGTGCCCCAGAGAAATCAACACACCTGATTCTCAGACCAACCATAGGAAGTAATTAGCATGCTTATACCCATTGGAAGGTAAGGAGTAGAGTCAGGGAGAGATGGGTCATCTTCCTCAGAACAGGAGCTGAGAACATCCAAGACAGACTTTGAATGTGAGCAGCTGGGTTCCAGAATGGCCATTCTTTGTAACTTTATCACACTGTGAACTTTAGAAAATCTGTGAGCTTTAGAGAATCATCTAAAGCTGAACTGGATTTTAAAAATTAAATTTTACATCAGCAATATTTGCTTATTTAGAACATTTGTTAATATGATATTGTTATTTTAGAAATATTTTTGTTAGCATGACTTTCAATGACAAAAACCACTGTAATGTTTTGCTTTACTAGGCTTGAAAAACTGAAGATCATAATATCTTTCTCTCATGACTTACCTGACATTTGCAGGAAAAGAAAAGAGTAAAATTTGTTATTCTGATAATAGGAGCATGGATCTTAGCTTTATCCTTAGAAACAGATAAATTAAATTTAGCATTGACTATGGAAAGTAACTGGAGAAGGAAATGGCAACCCACTCCAGTATTCTTGCCTGGAAAATTCTGTGGACAGAGGAGCCTGGTGGGCTGCTGTCTATGGGGCTGGAGTGGGACATGGCTGACGTGACTTTAGCATGCATGAGTGCATGCATTGGAGAAGGAAGTGGTTTAGCATGCATGCGTGCATGCATTGGAGAAGGAAGTGGCAGCCCGCTCCAGTGTTCTTGCCTGGAGAGTCCCAGGGACAGAGGAGCCTGGTGGGCTGCCGTCTGTGGGGTCACAGAGAGTTGGACACGACTGAAGCAACTTAGCAGCAGCAGCAGCATGGAAGGTAACTATGAAACAACAACTTTATGTCAGTTTAAGAATTAGAAACCAACCACGTGGCCGAGACACAAAGAAGGTGCCTTCCTACTCTCAGCAAGGGCACGGGACCAGCCGTGACCGTGTCTGATGGTCACCCGCATTGTCTACAGCCTCATGCCCACTGGTGATAGCAGGGGAGTCAGGGACAGTGATGATGGACTCCTGGGTTCACAGGACCAGGCTGTGAGAAGGGGCTTGATACACTTTCTGAAGTTAAATGAAACACAGCTTTTAAAAGAGAAAAAATTAGGTATAACGCATACTTGTTATCATGCAGAAATGAGAGCTATAAAGAAAGAGGAGAAGGACGAGGACGAGACGGAGAAGGGAGGTGGAGCAGGCGGAGGGGAGCGGGCCCTCTCACCTCCGCTGGCGGGACCCCTGGCTCCTGATGCTGAGTGCTCAGGTGCTAGGATCTCGGCGACAAGAACCTATTGTTGCCTCGGCCCTGCTCGCTGAATCCAGCACTGAAGATATAAAGAGCCTGAAGGGATATTCTGTCTTATCCCAAAAACAACATTCAGAGTTTTTTCTTTCTGTGAATGTTTTCGTGAATGAATTCGAAATGCGTTTGTCTCCGGGAGTAGAATGAACCTCATTGTCTGGAAAGGAACAAGGGCTCATTATTCCCTCTGTGAACCCTGAGTTCTTCTTTGGCTGACACTGACCACGTACATTTTACTCTTACCTAGAAGTTCTCTGTCTCAACAGAATTTCCCCCCCCACTTTTTCCCTTTTATAACACGTGGTTCTTTTTGTCTGCCTGAGACGCTGACTTCCGTAGGATTTTAGATTTGCGTTTCCTATTTGTGAAAATAGAAAATTATTCTCAAATTTTGTTTGTGGAGACAATGATTCTGAAATAACCGTCAAGTAATATACTCCAGGAGATAGTGAAGGACCAGGAAGACTGGCATGCTGCAGTCCATGGGGTGGCAAAGAATCGGATGTGACTTAGAGACTGAACAACAATGATGTACCCACCAGGTTTATGTTAAAACAGTAGAAACCAAAATAATAAGCAACAGGGAGAAAAAGAGCAGAGGCCATTTTACTGATGCGATAACGGTGCGTAGTCATGAGCAGCACGAAGGAACACTAAGATTCAAGACATTCACAAGCTCCAGAAGCGAGTAACTGTAAAAAAAATCCGCACCAAAAGTTTCGTTGCAACCTTACTGCTTTCAGGATTTCCGGACTGCTTCTTTCTTTCCCAACAAAAGTCACAGTTAACTTAAAAATAATTGGAAGAATAATCCACTTGTCCTCTAATCTAAGTAGTTGTTCTTCTAGAAATTCAGTCATTGTAACTCTAAAAAATGAATAAAATGGACACCATAATTGAGATTTCTGTAGAATCAAAGTATAATTTTGTCATAATTTTGAAAGTTTCTTGAAGTTCTTGAGAAATTCCTCAGCCAGTACTTTGTGAAATGAGATTGTTTTAGCTCTGACCTCAGGACAGACTTTAGTTAAGCCTGAAGTTAATCATCTACATCAATTTTGACCCCCAGCCCAGGCAGTTCTGGGCATGTTTGGAGACATCCTTGTTTGGCCCAATCAGTGACAGTTAGTGAGCACCACTAGTATCTGTGGGGTAGAAGCTAGAGATGCTATTAAACACCATACAATAAACAGGCCACACGACAATAGAGAACCTTCCTGCCCCGGGTATTACTAGCACCAAAATTGGGAACCCCTGGATTTGGGCATTTAGTGTCTCTGGAGGATGTAGGCTGATGCTCTAGCTGTTGATTCTCTGGAGTTTATGTGGCATTTTTCAGAGGCAAATGATTTAAAGGCCACTAACCTTGTATTTTCCATTATAATTACCTGAAATTGCCCTCCAAATTACAGAAAGGGAGTAAATGACAGAAGATGGACTTTTGAGAACGCTTTGGTGCTCTGACAGATAAATATCATGTGGAAGATGCGGGTCTGTATCCCTTGACACCTTCCTCTGAAAAAGTCAAAGGGAGAGGTGTGCCTCCCGTTGCCTAACAAATGCCTCCTACTTCCTGACCAGTATCCGACGCTCCTCATAAATATCTTCCACTTCCTGGTTTCTATCTCCCACTTCCTGATCTATATCTCCCACTTCCTGACTCATGTCCCACTTCCTGACAAATATCTCCCACTTCCTGACCCATACTTCCTACTTCCTCACAAGTGTCTCTCACTTCCTGACAGATTTCCCATTCCTGTGGGTGGACATCTGATAAACCACAGTGGCTGAGAGGCAACACAGCTCCAGACAGTCAGCTGAGCCTCGCCCCCTTAGACCTGTGGACATTAGGCATTGCCCTTCATAGTTTCTGGCCCCATCCTTACATTTTAAACAAGTATATGTGATTTCAAACTTTTCTATAATTTCTAAGAATAAAGCAGCCTCCACAGTCCATCCCAAAGCAAGTTTCTTGGGAGTGTTCTCCAGGCTTCAGCTCTTGGAGTATCCTTTTGGCCAAGCAGAAGCAGTTTTAAAGGACTTATCTCTCAACTCTGACTATTGTGTTATATTTAGGAAAAAACCACCCTCCTGATATTTGCTTTGAAAAAGTGTCTTCTTTGAAATTTTATCCCTCCTTAGAGAGATTTATATGTTCTTGGTTTTATGACTGAGATTCCCTAGTGAGACTTTCTGAGCTTTATATTCCAAGAGAATTGGGTTTGCCACATTTACTTTAAATGATGAATCTTTGTGTGTATATTTCCAAAAGCCTTAAAGCAATAGATGAACCATATAGTAATCAAATGAAAGCAATAATAAAGAAGGAAATANTTCCCTAGTGAGACTTTCTGAGCTTTATATTCCAAGAGAATTGGGTTTGCCACATTTACTTTAAATGATGAATCTTTGTGTGTATATTTCCAAAAGCCTTAAAGCAATAGATGAACCATATAGTAATCAAATGAAAGCAATAATAAAGAAGGAAATAAAGGTCTTGATGTACTCAATAATCAATAATCTTTATTTTAGGCCTGATCAAAATCACAAGGGATGAAAACTGTTTTGGTAAATACAAACTAAGTGTTAGATGGATCACCCAATGAAATGTTGTTTTCTGTGGTATATATGAAAAAATTATAGAAGTGATGCTGAGAGAGCTGACTCGTTTGTCAAGGGGCAGACTGAAAGAAGATGAAAGGTGTTGTAACCCGCTTTAGCATTTCCAGTATGAGCAGTCCTTTGAGCTCATGGACAGCTTCAGGTTTAGCTGTCCTGAAATATTTATAAAGGAACAGACACTGTGTGGGTTTTTACTCTTGGGGAGCTTCATAAATGTTTATGTTGAGAATTTCATGGCATGAATGACGTTTGGGATACAAACTTTCAATTGGGGTTCTGTAGAAAAGAGCGTTACACTCCACAAAATTGGTTAACTGGTTAAATTTTACAATTTCCCTGCATAGAGTCAATCAAAGGGTCTCCTATTCTGTTACATTGAGGATAGTGGTATAGATGGGCTCAGTTTTATTTTTTCTGGGGGTGGGGGGGAAGTGAAGCATGCAATATGCTATAGAAGTAGAAATACACATATCTTAGGATGTACCAATCTATGTTTTGACATAATTCATAAGGCACAGTTGCAAGTGTACAAGAAGTTATGGAATGGAATGGACTCCAAGACAAAAATGATTCAATAAATTTTTCATAGATGATGAATATAGAAACTCTCTTTGAATCAGCCACTTCAACTCTCATTCTTAAATCATTAGCAAGTTCTTTAAAAAGTTTAGTTACAAAAGGAAGGAACACAAAAGACTGAAACATACTATTTAGCAGATTAAAAAAAAAAAAAAAGATACAACTGTATTTGCCAAGACAACAAAATCTCCAAGGCAACCTCTTCACTGAGAAACTAAAATTATCAAAAATTCTGTGAAATTTAATTGTTGAGTTATAAAACAACCTATGTCTTTGTATTAGCACATACATTTGTGTATAAATGTTTAAGAAAAGTCTGAATATCTGCTCTCAAACCCAATTACAGCAGTTTCTTCTCTGAATGGTGTTGATAAGAGATTAGGTGTTTGTCTAAGAAAGATATATTTAAGCAGAAACTTGAATAATGAGTAGGAAGGTGTCACAGTTTACCAGATGGAGAAACAGCAAGAGTCAAGTCCTCTCAGGGCAAGATGAAAAGATAAGTCAGTGATGCTGAGAATGTCCTAAGTGAATAAAGAGGGAAAGTCAAGGTGGCCCAGGGCCCAGCACATTGTAGATAGGGCTGGCCAAAGAGTTCAGATTCTAATGAGTAGAATAGAAATCCATTAAGGAACATGAGGTGCATACAATGAAGATATACAATTTCTCTTTTGATGAGATCCTTCAGAAGGATGGTCCAAGCTAGGTTCAGGGAGGCTGGGTGGCTCTTGGCATACTCTGGTAGGAGATGATGGTGACTCCTTTGTGGGGTTAGAAATGGAAAAGGGAAACAAGGATTATCCCAGGAATATATGTTAATAGGAAAGAGGACATCTTGATATATCCAAATGGAGAGACGAGGGAGTGACAGGAACAAAGAAATCCAGAATTTTTGCATGAGTGTTTGGGTACATGGCGGTGCCATTTATGAGGGTGGGGAATGAGGGATGGTCCAGCACTGGGGTCTTTCTGGGGCTGTGGATTTAAGCTACTGGGTACACAGCTAGATGCACACACCTGGGGATGATAAGAGGGCCTGATTCCAGCAGAAGACATCTCAGCATGAGTGATTAAAAGTAAAGTTTAAAATTTTGAAAATAAAGAAGGGCCCAACAACAAAATTATGACTTGAATAAGATCTACCTGGATGTTTTATTTACTTATTTGGACATTTATTTTCTGTAGGACTTCACTGTAGCTCAGACAGTAGAGTCTGCCTGCAATGCAGGAGACCCATGTTCAATCCCTGGGTCAGGAAGATCCTCTGGAGAGGGGAATGGCAACCTGCTCCCGTACTCTTGCCTGGAGAATCCCGTGGACAGAGGAGTCTGGCTGACTACAGTCGATGGGGTCCCACAGAGGACACTGGCAGGCTACAGTCCTTGGGATTGCACAGAGTCTGACACAACTGAGTGGCTAGCACTACTCCACTACTACGGGACCTTTGCCTTCCACATACGGCTATTTGGACCTCAGTTCAGTTCAGTTTAGTCGGTCTTTGCGACCCCATGGACTGCAGCACTCCAAGCCTCCCTGTTGATCACCAGCTCCTGAAGCCTACCCAAACTCATGTGCATCCAGTCGGTGATGGCATCCAACCCTCTCATCCTCTGTTGTCCCCTTCTCCTCGCGCCTTCAATCTTTCCCAGCATCGGGGTCTTTTCAAGTGAGTCAGTTCTTCACATCAGGTGGCCAAAGTATTGGAGTTTCAGCTTCAACATCA
>SJYV01019528.1:8470-26665 GCA_006410875.1 Neotragus pygmaeus
TCTCACATCCATATGTGACTACTGAAAAAACCATAGCCTTGACGAGATGGATTTTTGTTGGCAAAGTAATGTCTCTGATTTTTAATATGCTGTCTAGGTTGGTCATAACTTTCCTTCCAAGGAGTAAGCATCTTTTAATTTCATGGCTGCAGTCACCATCTGCAGTGATTTTGAGCCTCCCCCACCAAATGACCATCATTTCAGTCCAACTTCACCTTGCTAGCAACTCACCCTTTACTTAGTTCCACTGGATACGTTCACAAAGGAGTTTAGAACTGAACTATGGTTACAGTCTGATGAAGGTCACAAACTACTTTCCAAATGTTTGGGGTTCAATAAAATTCCAGATGTATTTGGCTCTGAGCAATTTTATTTGTTTTTAAATCCATGTGTGCTTTATAGAAAATTTTGTCCATATGTTTTTGATTCATTTACACTTCAATCAATAAAATTTGGGTTATTTCATAGTTATCTAATGTTCAAGAAAGTTTTTGTGTGTGTGTTTTTTGATTATTGTTTAAAACTACTTTCCTTTAAAAAAGAAAAGCCTTCTCTAAAGAAAAGGTCAAATAACAGGAAGCCGTGGTTTGCCAAGAGTAAATAAATTTTATGCACCCGAAGTTTCCATTTTGAGTCCAGACTCCAAACTTATCATCTCTGTGTTGTGTCTAAAGAAAATCTTAACAAAACAAGTTCAACTCTCCAAAATAAGCAGAAAAGTGCCAGGTGAACACCAACTAACAAAATGTGGCACTTGTACCCACAACTGCAAATATCTACCAGCTGATTTGTAAATAGGTATTGGCCTTACAGCATGGAATCAGGAAGAGTACTTAAAGTCATTTAATTTAATAGGGACTCCGTTTCTCTCTTGGAGAAGAAAATGGCAACCCACCCCAGTATTCTTGCCTAGAGAATCCTGTGGACAGAGGAGCCTGGCAGGCTGCTGTCTATAGGGTCACATAGAGTCGGACACAACTGAAGCGACTTAGCAACAGCAGCAGCAGCCCTACCTACATGAAAGTGTTAAAGACACAGTCAAGAAATGTATCGGATATTACAGCCTCATGAGAAATATCAAGCTCTATGTAATTCTGTTATATCTAAAGAACAATAGTAAAAACATAATTATTACTGGGAAACAAACAATTTTGCAAAAATGTCAACTTTTGGGAATTACAATAGATCACTATTAGTGAAAACATTTCTAATTTGAATTCAACTTTTAGGCTTTTTAATTTATAATCATCAATTTTATAATGCTGTGACATTTATTCACCCTTATTTTTTTTTCATTCAGAGGTATTCTAGAGAAAGTTTTAAGAATTTTAAACCCCATGATTGTAATACTCATTAAATATTTACAAGGTGACAATCCCTTTAATACACAGTGTTTCATTTTATCCTCACTTAATTCTTTGAATAAACATAATACTCAATTTACAGGTGAGGACATGAAGACACAAGTTGAAGGTCACAAAGAAAGTGGGCAAAAAACACTCAAACCAGAATACTGATTTATGCTCCAGATATTTTTATTTCCTTTAATGAAGTTGTTTCTTACTGCTCAAAACATAAAGAAAAATTTTAATATAAAAAAAGTTGTATTCCTCTTCCTGGAAATACAAAGGTAATAAAAATAAGTAAAACAAGCTTCTTTAGTGCTTTCCTGATCCAACATTTTCTTGCCTTAAAGAAGTGGCTGTTTAAGTATCTTTAAGTATTAAGTTCAACAACAGTTAAACATCACTGTGATTGGATTAACACAAATCATTAATTTTATTGTTTCTTTAATTGGGACTTGTATCCTGTTTGCCTCCTGGGCAGACATATCTTCTTTAGTTTTATAATGTGACATTTTGCTGTTTGATATTTCTTGAAAATCACACTTAAAAAAGGCGGGGGGTGGGGGGTGGATTTCCCTGATGGTCCAGTGGTGAAGAANGAGACGAGATGTGTATAAGAGACAGCATATCTTCTTTAGTTTTATAATGTGACATTTTGCTGTTTGATATTTCTTGAAAATCACACTTAAAAAAGGCGGGGGGTGGGGGGTGGATTTCCCTGATGGTCCAGTGGTGAAGAATCCACCTGTCAATGTAGGGGACATGGATTCAATCTCTGGTCCAGGAACCCACATACCTTGAAACAACTAAGTCCACATGCCACAGCTACTGAGCCCATATGCCTAGAGCCCAAGCTTAGCAACAAGAGGTGCTTCAGCAATGAGAAGCCTGTGCAACGCAACTAGAGAGTAGTCCCTGCTCGTTGCAACCAAAGGAAGCCCAACAACCAAGACCCAGTGCAGCCAAAAATAAATAAAAATCTTTTAAAAGGAAAAAAGAAAGAAAAAGAGAAGTCTACCATAACCTTCAGGCTTCCCTGCTGGCTCAGTGGTAAAGAATCCGCCTGCCAATGCAGGAGATGCAGGTTCGATCCCTGGGTCGGGAAGGTCACCTGGAGAAAGCATTGTCAGCCCACTCCAGTATTCTCGCCTGGGGCATCCCATGGACAGAGGAACAAAGCGGGCTATAGTCCATGGGGTCCCAAAAGAGCTGGATGCGACTTAGTGACTAAAACAACAACATCATTACCTATACAAGAGCAAATGAGCCACCTCAAGAAATATTTTTAACAAAGCCCGAGAATGTTGATCCAGGTAGATCCTTTGGTTTGCTCAGTATTTGCAACGATTGTGGATCTGCAACCTACATAAATGGTGTCCTGCTTCTACACCAAAAAAGAAAGTTTTTTTTCTCTCTTTTATTTTTAAAGAACACTGTGTTACTTATCTCCTCTGGTGTAATAATGACCTCACAGCCTAACAGCTTACAAAATATATTTATTCCATGACTCCATGGATCAGCTGAGTGATTCTTCTGACCTGAGCTGACCTGGCTGATCTCTGCTGGGCCACCTCATGCATATGTAGTCAGCTTGCTGAATAGCTGGTGGCTGGATGGTCCAGGCTGACTTCACTGAGTTGACTGGCATTTGGCGTTGGCAGCTGTTAGTGACAGGAGTGATGCACAATTTGTCTCTTATCAGCTGGAAGCCTGTTCCCTGCTTCTTCAGATAGATGTCTCAGGCTCCAAGAGGGATTAGGAAGCCTCTTGAAGACTTGACTTGGTTCTTGTGCAATCTCACTTCTGCTTCATTTTATTTGCCAAAGTCAGTTACTGATATAACCCAGATTTAGGGTAAAGGAAAGAGACTCCTGGATGGCTCAGCACATAAAGAATCCACCTGCAAAGCAGGAGACGCAGGAGATGCTGGTTCGATCCCTGGGTGGGGAAGATCCCCTGGAGAAGGAAATGGCAAACCATTCCAGTATTCTTGCCTGGAAAATCCCATGGACTGAGGAACCTGGTGGGCTACAGTCCAGAGGGTTGCGGAGTCAAACACTACTGAAAGACTAAGCACACACACAAAGAGACTCCACCTCTTCCTGGGAGGAGCTAGAAGTGGCCAGTTCTTGCTACTTATCACAAGCTTTCTTACTCATTTTCCAATTCGATGACCAGTCCCAAGTAAAGCTGTGTAAGTAAAAGAACAAAGATGTTCACTCTAAACTACTTTTGGTATTTTGTGATTCTGAGTTAACAATGCAGGTGACAAGTGTGAAAACAAACCTTTAAATAGGTTCTTTTTTAAAACCTCATTTAATTGATAACCGATTTCCAGTTCAATGTCCCCAGCAGTGCAATTAAGGAAGTTTAGCATTTGAGGCTTGGGGAAAGCTGAAATGGAGGCCAGGAAGTTAAGTGTCCCCCTCCCATTTCCTGTGAAAGAGCAGGACTCTCAGGAACAATTTCTGGGTTCTCTCCTCAGCACCCACACTCCCTGTTCTAACTTCTCTGCTGTACAGCTCACCTGATTGTACAATTCAACTGACCTTATTGATATAATCCAGTCATGTAAAATATACATTAGTCCCAACTTCAGATCAAATAAGGGCCCTATCTAAAGCATTTTTGGAAAAATATTGATTCTTGTTTCACATGCTGCTGTAGTCATTATTTAGACATGGTTTGATTAATAGGACAGTTCCCTAAGAAATTTACCATGACTTTAATTCATGTAGCTCTTATGGAAATTACATAGACTATGTTTCAGGATTCAAAGCTACCAGTGTTTCAAAGGTTAGTTTAATTATTATCACATAAATAACTTTTTTTGTCAGTGTCTGATTAGGTATTTTGGATCAGAGAACACTTTATCTGTACTTTTAATCTAGCCTCTGTGGCAGTGAATAGAAATTTCTCTCCTCGCAATATTCTTAGAGGTATCCTCTGAGCTGACAGAATTTGTGTAAATAAAGACTTCCTTACAATGTAGAACACCTCTGGCATTCCTTACTCAGGGTCCAACCATCTACTGAGTTCCAAACTACCCAGACACTTTTTAGCAATCCTAGGACATTCCCCAAATGGTAGACAGTATATGTTAAAAGCATTTTATTTAAGTCCTTCTACCTGACTCTGGCCTTTTTTCTTATTTGTGTGAAGTTTCTGACCGTTTGCTTACTTTATCCCAACATAAGGGCTGACTTACACCTTCCTCTAAATATGTAATTTAAATTGTCTTTGCTGCCCAGCAGCTTATCAGGACTCAGTCACCTGTAGGGACCTGAAGAGATCATATGTTGAAAATCCTGAGTGCTATGCCAATCCTAATTTCTGCTCTTGAGCCTGGGGCTAGATGATTCCACAGCTCACCATTTCAACAAACATTCACTGATTATTTGAAAAGTACTGTGTAAGTTACTCCGGAGGATACTCTATGGACTATAGCCTGCCAGAGATGAATTTTTATCTACATGATCTAGAGTGTCCACGAATCATCTGGGGAACACACGTGTGTTTGATACAACATGAGGCTGACTATGATGTGAGCCATGATAGAAGCACAGTTGGGTGGTGGGATTTGGACGAGGTCCTGAAAGACTCATGACATGTCAAACATGATCATGGGGCTAGGAGGGTCTCAGTGTATGTTAGAGAAATGGAATAATTACCAGTGTCATTGAAATGAAGGTTTGTATGGGTGTTCTGGGGTAGCAGCCTGCAAAAAAGTTAGGAAACAAGTGAACAAGTGCTTTGGACTTCAGTCTTTAGATTGTGGCCCCTATTCTGATTGAAGCTCATACAAGTTATAAGCAGGAGTGTTGATACCACCAGATCTGTGCTTTATGAAGACAGAGTGTATGCAGAGGGCAATTGAAAATAGACAAAGCCTGATAATAAGAATGCTATGAGCTGGTGTAGCAATGATCTATTATCTTTTGACTTCAGCACACCAAACTCTCATGACCTTTTCCTCTGAAAACAGTTGTTCAATTTCCTTTTAGGGACCACAATGCTCACATCTAATGCATATCAAATGGTGTTGAACCCACCCTTGGTTGCAGGTGTTGGCATGTGGCTTCTGTGGCATCAGCCAAAACAATGTGTTCACCT
The DNA here is from genome assembly GCA_006410875.1 of Neotragus pygmaeus. NCBI lineage: Eukaryota > Metazoa > Chordata > Mammalia > Artiodactyla > Bovidae > Neotragus > Neotragus pygmaeus. The sequence continues at coordinate 13,930 of SJYV01019528.1, forward strand.
AGCTAAAATGACTGGTTTTATGACTGTGTTTGGGTTCCCAAAGAAGTGAAAGATTATTTATATTGGAATTGTTCTTGAAAGCTAGAATTGACTGCACACAGTGTGTGTGTAATTATTGTACTTTAAATAAATGAGGGCAACCATGTGCTACTCAAAATAGAAAGCCTGAGAATATAATTTAAACTTGGATAGAGCAAGAGATACTGGGACCTGATGACATATTCTAAGCCCTTGAATCAAGCCTTGCTTAAAACTATCTTTGCTCTAAGACTTTTATCAGTGAAAAATGTATAACTGATAAAGCATCATAAAATGCCAAAAAAAGAGTGCTAGTTCAAGGAGCTGGCTTCCAACATGGGTCCACAGGTATCAGTCAGCTGTGATACAATAATTCTGTGTGACAATTCTATTGGTCACTCAGTCATGTCCAACTCTTCATGACACCATGGACTGTAGCCCACCAGGCTACCGTGTCCAGTTGAACCCAGGTCTCTTGCATTGCAGGCAGAATCTTTACTGCCTGAGCCACCAGGAAAGCTGTGTGACAAGCCATCCCAAAACTAAATGGCTTAAGATACAGAAAAAACCTCTGTCCATAAATAGACGACTGGATAAAGAAGATGTGGTAAATATATACAATGGAATGCGTGTGTGTTTAAGTCGCTTCAGTCATGTTGCAACTTTATGGACTATAGCCTGCCAGGCTCCTCTGTCCATGGGATTCTCCAGGCAAGAATACTGGAGTAGGTTGCCATGCTTTCCTCTGGGGGATCTTCCCAGTCTAGGGATCAAACTTGCATCTCTTGTGTCTCCTGCATTGGCAGGCAGGTTCTTTACCACCAGTGCCACCTGGAATGCCCAGAATACTACTCAACCATAAAAAAGGATGGTTTTTAAATTTTATTTATTTATTTTTTAATTTTACTTTACAATACTCTATTGGCTTTGCCATACATCAACATTAATCCACCACAGGTGTACACAAGTTCCCAATCCTGAATCCCCCTCCTACCTCCCACCCCACAACGTCTCTCTGGATGGTTTTTAAAAGAGGACTCCCCTAGTGGCTTAGATGGAAGAAGCATCTGCCTACAATGGAGAAGACCCAGGTTCAATCTCTGGGTCAGGAAGATCCCCTGGAGAAGGAAATGGCAACCCACTCCAGTACTCTTGCCTGGAAAATCCCATGGATGGAGAGGCTTGGTTGGCTACAGTCCATGGAGTCACAAAGAGTTGGACATGACTGAGCAACTTCACTTTCACTTTCATAAAAAAGGATGACATTCTGCCATTTGCAGCAGCATGTATGGACATCGAGGTCATTATACTAAATGAACTAAGTCAGACAGAGAAAGACAAATAGTGTGTATATAACTTTCCACTTACATGTGGAATCTAAAAACACAACAAACTATTGAAACTAACAAAAAAGAAGCAGACTTACAAATATAGAGAATAAGCTAGTTATCCCCAATGGGGAAAGGGAAGTGGGAGGAGAAATAAAGGAATAGGGGATGAAGGATATAAATTATTAGGGTATAAAATAAGATACAAGGATATATTGTACAACACAGGGAATATAGCCAATATTTTATATGCTTCCCAGGTGGTGCACTGGTAAAGAATCCGCCTTCCAATGCAAAAGACCCAAGAGACCCAGGTTCTATCCCTGAGTAGGGAAGATCCTGTGGAGCAGAAAATGGAAATCCACTCCAGTATTCTTGCCTGCAAAATTCCATGGAGAGAGGAGCCTGGGGAGCTACAGTCCATGGGGTTTCAAAGAGTTGGGCATGACTGAGCAACTGAGCACATCTACACCCCAAAATGGAGGATAATCTCTAAAAATTGTGAATCATTATATTGTATACTTGTAACATATCATCAACTATATTTCAATTAAAAAAAATTTTTTAATTAAAGATAAAATACCTCGTGGCTTAAAATTATCATTTATTCTTGTTCACATGTCTGTGTGTTGGCTGCAGGACAGCTGGCATAGATTGAGAAGAGCAGCATGAATCTGCTTCAGTCTGTGTACTTGGCCCTTCCTGATCCTCACTTTAGATTTGACTTGTGTCTGCCGCATATTTGTTTACTCTGGAGTCTATAACGGGGAGTCTATAACGCGGGACAAGTTTTCATACTGATGGCATAAATGTAAGATGACAAGTCCAAACATACGAGTACAGGTCTAGCCCCTCCTACTGTCACAGCTGCCAACTTCATTTGACCAAAACCAAGACACATGATTGAGCCTAAAGCTATGGCTCAAGGAAGCATACTCTCTATGAGTTCAAAGCAAAACTCACATGAGCAAGCCTAACACCAGTGGCAGAGGTAAGTATCCTTTGCAAACGTGTGTAGAAAGGCAATTACATATTTTTGAACAATATGTTCTGATGTAGTATTCACAGTAAGCTGATAAGCAATTACCAAGGACGAGAAAATAGCTCAAAGAGTGAAGAGGAGGTCCACTGAGAAGCCATCACAAGACTAGTCCATACAGACTACTACTGCTTTCAGTTCAGTCGCTCAATCATGTCTGACTCTTTGCGACCCCATGAATCGCAGCACGCCAGGCCTCCCTGTCCATCACCAACTCCCAGAGTCCACCCAAACTCATGTCCATCGAGTCGATGATGCCATCCAGCCATCTCATCCTCTGTCGTCCCCTTCTCCTCCTGCCCACAATCCCTCCCAGCATCAGAGTCTTTTCCGATGAGTCAACTCTTTGCATGAGGTGGCCAAAGTACTGGAGTTTCAGCTTTAGCATCATTCCTTCCAAAGAAATCCCAGGGCTGACCTCATTCAGAATGGACTGATTGGATCTCCTTGCAGTCCAAGGGACTCTCAAGAGTCTTCTCCAACACCACAGTTCAAAAGCATCAATTCTCCGGTGCTCAGCTTTCTTCACAGTCCAACTCTCACATCCACGCATGACTACTGGAAAAATCATAGCCTTGATAGACAGACCTTTGTTGGCAAAGTAATGTCTCTGCTTTTGAATATGCTATCTGGGTTGGTTGTAACTTTCCTTCCAAGGAGTAAGCGTCTTTTATTTCATGGCTGCAGTCACCAACTGCAGTGATTTTGGAGCCAAAAAAAATAAAGTCTGACACTGTTTCCCCTGTTTCCCCATCTATTTCCCATGAAGTGATAGGACCAGATGCCATGATCTTCGTTTTCTGAATGTTGAGCTTTAAGCCAACTTTTTCACTCTCCTCTTTCACTTTCCTCAAGAAGCTTTTTAGTTCCTCTTCACTTTCTGCCATAAGGATGGTGTCATTTGCATATCTGAGGTTAGTGATATTTCTCCTGGCAATCTTGATTCCAGCTTGTGCTTCTTCCAGCCCAGCGTTTCTCATGATGTACTCTGCTTATAAGTTAAATAAGCAGGATGACAGTATACACCCTTGATGGACTCCTTTTCCTATTTGGAACCAGTCTGTTGTTCCATGTCCAGTTCTAATTGTTGCTTCCTGACCTGCATACAGGTTTCTCAAGAGGCAGATCAGGTGGTCTGGTATTCCCATCTCTTTCAGAATTTTCCACAGTTTCTTGTGATCCACACAGTCAAAGGCTTTGGCATAGTCAATAAAGCAGAAATAGATGTTTTTCTGGAACTCTCTTGCTTTCTCCATGATCCAGAGGATGTTGGAAATTTGATTTCTAGTCATGATTTAAAAAATAATAAATCCTCAAATAGGCATATTAAAGAGCAAGTACAGTGAGGCTTCAATCAAGTAATGATGTCTCTTAGAAGGCTGAAATTAACAAGGTGTAATATTCTAGGAGAAAATTTGCACATTAAGATAGAAAGGAGCCAAGGACCAAAACCTGTGGGAATACTACATCTCAACAGAGGCAGGAAAACATGTCAAAAAGAGAGAGGAAACAGAAATTACAGGGACAAGAGATGCAAAGGGAGCACTGACAAAGGAAAAAAACAACTTAGATATTTGAAGGATTTGTTAAAGGTTAAAGTATTGAAGACTTTTGAAGGGCTCAAAAAGAATAAGAACTTAGTTAATGACATCCTTAGTAACTGAAAAGTAGGTTATTAATGTCCTTTAAGAAAAGAGCTGTGTAGCAAATTGGGGTCAGAACCAAACTACAAAGCACAGGAGAGACTGTTGGAGTAGAAATGAATGATTGTTGGTAATATCTTAGAGCATTTTCACTAGACGTTTTCTTCTTTCTTCTCTTACACAAAATTCTGTATTTTGCTTTTCAAAATAATATAACAAGTAGGTTCATGTCATGAAAATTTCTTTGATAATACTACTTCTGTTTCCAATAATGGTATCTGTTTATATATGTGTCATAAGTCTCATTTAAGCATTTCCTATGGTAGAGCATTTAGGTTCTCCTCTTTGCAAGAAAAAGTATATAAACACATATTACTATGTATACTTTATTTAAAAAGTTTCCAAATATTTCTGTCATTTCTTTAGAAAAGATCCCTGGAAAATAAATTATTTGATCTTCTTAAAGACTCAAGACAAATACTAGAAAATTTCTGAGCCAATTTATTTATATTAAAAAAATTATTTTTCTGAGCCAATTTAACCTCTCACCAGTAAAATGCTGCAAACACCATTGTTATTAGGACCAAGCATTTTCACGTTAAAATGTTGAATTATTTGATATTTAAAAATAAAATTCATTTTTTGTAACTCATTTCTATGGCATTTTATTTTTAAATTTCACCTAAGTATTTTTATTGGCTTTCAAAATTTTCCCTTTGTTGTCTAGTGTTTTAAAATCATTTTCCATTGAAGAATATGGCTTTTATTAATAATGTATGATATAAATTATATAAATATTAAAGATATTCACTGTTGTCATATTTCTTATATATCTTTGATCAACTATGGTCATCCATTGAGATGATGCCACCACTCATTTGCTCAAACAAGAATTTATTTCTTGTGTACAGTTCTGTAGATAGGCTGTTTCTCTGCTGTGTTCACCTGCAATTGGCTGTACTGGTTCCATGATGCAAGTTTATATTCAACATCAGCTCCATTTGTCACTGCATCCTCTGTGGCTACACAGAACATTTTCTCATGTGATATGACTGTTCAGTTGCTCAGTCGTGTATGACTCTTTGAGACCTCATGGACTGCAGCACACCAGGCTTCCCTGTCCTTTGCCATCTCCTGGAGATTGCTCACATTCATGTTCACTGAGTCGGTGATGCCATCCAACCATCTTGTCCTCTGGCATCCCCTTATCCTCCTGCTTTCCATTTTTTTCAACATCAGGGTCTTTTCCAGTAAGTCAGTTCTTCTCATGAGGTGGCCAAAGTATTGGAGCTTCAGCTTCAGAATCAGTCCTTCCAAAGAACACCCAGGAACAATCTCCTTTGGGATGGACTGGTTGGATCTCCTTGCAGTCCAAGAGAATCTCAAGAGTCTTCTCCAACACCACAGTTCAAAATCATCAATTCTTCTGCACTCAGCCTTCTTTAAGGTCCAACTTTCACATCCATTCATGACTCCTGGAAAAGCCATAGCAGTGACTAGATGGACCTTTGTCAGCAAAGTAATGTCTCTGCTTTTTATTATGTGTCTGGGTTGGTCACAACTTTCCTTCCAGGAGCAAACATCTTTTAATTTCATGACTGCAATCACCATCTGCAATGCTTTTGGAGCCCAAGAAAATAAAGTCTTTCACTGTTTCCATTATTTTTCCATCTGTTTGCCATGAAGTGATGGGACTGGATGCCATAATCTTAGTTTTCTGAATGTTGAGCTTCAGGCCAACTTTTTTACTCTCCTCTTTCACTTTCATCAAGAGACTCTTTAGTTCTTCACTTTCTGTCATAAGGGTGGTATCATCTGCATATCTGAGGTTATTGACATTTCTCCTGGCAATCTTGATTCCAGCTTGTGCTTCATCCAGCCCAGCATTTCTCTTGATGTTCTCTGCATAAAAGTTAAATAAGCAGGGTGACAATATACAGCCTTGACGCACTCCTTTTCCTATTTCAGGGACACCAAATTATGTAATAGGTTAGTAACTTTAAAACTGATCAAATGCATGATTCTGTTTGTCATTTTCTTCGGCTGAGTACATGATGATTTAAATTTTACTCAGGATAATCATTTATTGTGGAATCTAAGATAATATGACCTACATGTTTATCTTTGATGACTTACCTGAATGCAGGAATGGTGCTTGGCCATTCTGGCAAAGAATTTCTTTCCAATATCAGGTTTATTACATGAGCAACTTGCAGAAACTGATCAATCCAATGGTGATGGAATTTTCTAGAATATATTTGTAGTGTCTGTGCAGTTAAAGTGTGAGTGTGCTCAGTTGCTCAGTCGTGTCTGACTCTTTGTGACCCCATGCACTGTAGCCTGCCAGGCTTCTCTGTCCATCGGATTCTCCAGGCAAGAATACAGGAGTGTTTACCATTTCTTCCTTCAGGGGGTCTTCCCAACCTGGAGATCGAACCTGCATCTCCTTTGTCTCCTGCATTGGCAGGCAGATTCTTTATCAATGAGCCACCTGGGAAGTCCCTTAAAGTGGGAAAACTCTACACTTTAGATGTCACGGGTAGTAGAAGAGACTTTCTGCAGCTCTGAATGTATAGTGCTTGGCTTATGTTTCATTGGGCTTCCCTGATGGCTCCCATGATAAAGCGTCTGCCTGCAATGCGGGAGACTCGGGTTCGATTCCTGGGTTCGAAAAGTCCCCTGGAGAAGGAAATGGCAATCCACTCCAGCACTCTTGCCTGGAAAATCCAATGGACGGAGGAGCCTGACAGGCTACAGTCCGTGGGATCGCAAAGAGTCGAACACGACTGAGCGACTTAACTTCACTACGTTTCATTACCCACAGGTCCACTCAACCCATATCAGCAGCAATCTAGCACCTGATGGAATTTGTTAACCAACTGAAAATTAACTCACAAAGTAGAACACTGCATTAGGAGATCTTGGTTCATGGCAAAATTACTCCTTCTTTCATACAAAGGAAACTGGTGGCCTGAAGTAGAAACTAAAAATGAAAATTACCATTTTTCTCTCTCAAAATAAAGAAGACATTTTTATCTAGTCCATACCACTTGTAAAGATGCCACAGGCAAAATCCTCCTTTAAAGGGTATAATAATTTTGACAGTCTTAACATTTGTATTTCAAATTAAGTGTCTGTGTGAGGCAATCTTATTCATATGTTGAAATGTTTCCTAAACATGAGGTGTGATTATATTTATTTGACATTTTCTCAGCAATATGCTTAACATATATACAAGTGAGAAAAAATTTTAAATCAATTCTCATAAGTTATATCAGTAATAAAAATTTTCCAACATTTAGCGTGTCTGGAGAATATCAGCTACAACATACTTTGTCAACTGAAATCATATATAAAGGTTAACCCATTGTAGTGATGATATGCTATCTAAACATTTTGACTGTCATTTGTCTATACTAAATCAAATTTACTCTCTTACAGCTGGAAAAGAAGCCCCCTCTTCAATGGCCCAGCTTTGACTGTAGACCTTGTTTGGATCATTTTACTCTCGACACTCAAATTTCCAATTATTTAAATTAAATTTGAATTATTTAAAATGCGCAGAAATGTGTTCCTCTCAGATATCTCCTCTCATGTACAACGTTGAAACAGGCTTTGTCTGGTCCTTGATTGACACAGAAAAAACAAGAAGAGTTTAGACTTAATGGTACACTCTGTTGGAATTTTCTTGTATCCTGTTTAGTCCTGCTGTGGTTTCTTTCCTAGGATAGGACATTACTGGTTAATTGACTAAAATAACACAAATATTTCCTGCCCAGGTTTGATACAGTTAGATTCAAATTAGATATCTAAATATTGAGTGATCCATTAATACAGGTTAAGATATCTTGAATGGGGGAGGGGCAAGAATTCTGCTTCTGTATCTTCTGCTGTGAATTGGATGACTGTGTCCCCTCATAATTCACATGTTGAAATCTAATCCCCTGACTTCCTTGGTAGTCCAGTGGTTGAAAATCCACCTGCCCATGCAGGGGACACAGGTTCGATCCCTATTCCAGGAAGATTCCATGTGCCACGGGAAGCAGCCTGTGCAGCACAACTACTGAAGCCCAAATGCTCCAGAACCCATGCTCCGCAACAGAGAAGCTACCACGGAGAGAGATCTATGCACCACGATGAAGCCAAGATTAAATAAATAAATACTAAAAAAAAAAAAAAAAAAATCGAATCCCCCATGTGATGGTGTTAGGAAGTGGGACATTTGGCAGGTGATTAGGTCATGAGGGTTCCACCCTCATCCATCAATAGTGTTGATGTCCTTAAAAAGGACACCCCAGAGTGATCCCTCACCCGTTCTGCTACATTGAGGGCACTGTGAAAAAAATGGCTGCCTATAAATCAGGATGGAAGAGGGAAATGCTACCCACTCCAGTATTCTGGCCTAAAGAATTCCGTGGACTGTATAGTCCATGGGGTCACATAGAGTTGGACACGACTAACTTAACTTTGCCTTCACTTTTCACTTTCATAAACCAGGAAGTGGGCTCTCACCAGACACCAAGTCTGCCAGTAGCTTGATCTCAGACTTCTCAGTCTTCAGAACTCTGAGAAATAACTTTTAATTATGCATGTGATTGTTAACAAAACAATGGTGTTTTGTTATAACAATGCAATTGACCTAGGTCACTTTCTCAACATAAACCCCTGTAACTCTAGTTGAAATACATTGCAAAACCATTTCTGACATTATGTACCTGGCCTCAAAGTACAGTAATTTTGTACAAAACATTTAGTTATTTGGTTGCACTGGGTCTTAGTTACAGCATGTGAGATCTCTGACTTTCCCTGTAGTTGCATTACGCAGGATTTTTTTTTTTTNGTTGAAATACATTGCAAAACCATTTCTGACATTATGTACCTGGCCTCAAAGTACAGTAATTTTGTACAAAACATTTAGTTATTTGGTTGCACTGGGTCTTAGTTACAGCATGTGAGATCTCTGACTTTCCCTGTAGTTGCATTACGCAGGATTTTTTTTTTTTCAAGTTATGGCATGTGGTACCTAGTTCTCAGAGACTGAACCCAGGTCCCTTGCATTGGTAGTATAGAGTCTTAGCCACTGGACCACCATGAAAGTCCCTACAGTGAACTCCGAGATAAGAAAAATACAAAAATGCAATCACACATTTGTCTTGGCATTCAGACTGCAAGCCATTTCTGCACTATGGCACAGGGAAGTGGTATAGTGGTAAGAAGCAGAACAAAATGAAAGTTTTGTTAACCTGAAAAGACAGAGCGAAGAATTCCTGGCTGTTGAATCAGATGACATTTTCTGTGTCAGGATACTTGGAAAGAAAAAATGCACAGAGAGGAACCCTGAAGTCTGCCCAGTGGTCCTTTGAGTCTTTAGCTGGAACTGAGCTGTGAATGGGCTTCCTAGGTGGTGCTAGTGGTAAAGAACCTGCCTGCCAGTGTAGGAGACTTAAGAGATGAGGGTGTGATCCCTGGATTAGGAAGATTCCTTGGAGGAGGAAATGGCAACCCACTCCAGTATTCTTGCCTGAAGAATTCCATGGACAAAGGAGCCTGGCAAGCTATAGATCATGGGATTGCAAAGAGCTGGATGCAACTGAAGTGACTTAGCATGCTACCCAAGGAGAGGTGGCTGTNTGATGTCCATGTGTAGAGTCTTCTCTTGTGTTGTTGGAAGAGGGTGTTTGCTATGACCAGTGCATTTTCTTGGCAAAACTCTGTTAGCCTTTGCCCTGCTTCATTCCGTATTCCAAGGCCAAATTTGCCTGTTACTCTCGGTGTTTCTTGACTTCCTACTTTTGCATTCCAGTCCCCTATAATGAAAAGGACATTCTTTTTGGGTGTTAGTTCTAAAAGGTCTTGTCGGTCTTCATAGAACCATTCAACTTCAGCTTCTTCAGCATTACTGGTTGGGGCACAGACTTGGATTACTGTGATACTGAATGGTTTGCCTTGGAAACGAACAGAGATCATTAGTTATCTATTTTATACAGTGTATCAATAGTGTATATATGTCAATCTCCATCTCCCAGTTCATCCCAGTTCCTAAGGAGAATATATTATACTGATTTATTAATGCTCATTCAAGAACTTCAAAATACTTCACGACAATCTTAGGCTACACACAGAAAATCAAGGGGCTTCCATTTGTTAAGTTAGCCGGTATCATGGATAAAGTTTGAGACACCATGTCCACTCTAATGCCAAGGATAGATCCTATTCATGGTGCTGAAGAGCACATTTTAAGATTTCTTGATCACCAGAAAAGAGAAATCATATAATAACCTAGAATGCAAACATTTTCAATAACAGCTGAGGGTAGAATACTGACCCAAACAGTTCTAAGAGTTTAGAGTATAGGTTGTTTAGGTTGAGAAAAAAGCTTTGGAAATTCAGACACAAGGTACAGAGAACATCAAGGTTCATCACCTTAACTGAACCACTCAACTCCTCAAAAGACAAGAGATAGAGAAAATGAAGCACCCGAGAGAGACAGTGATGACTGGTTCACGGCCGTGCATTTGGGGTAAACCTGTATACTACTATTGTAGACTGGAAAAGTCACAAATACTAAATATGGGCGCTTACTATTATAAATAAGAGACTGCCATATTTACCTTAGGTTATACAGAAATCAAATTGAAACTAAACATGACGTGAAATTACCAGCACCCATGTTGAGAGGGAAGAAAACACAGAAGAATGTATGCCCTGACCTGGGCTTTAAAAGCCACCCTGTCTGTTCCCAAGGTCTGCCCTCAAGCGGTAGGGTGTCACCCAGCAACCTGAGATGCTGGAGCAACTCAAGAAGCAGGGGGTTCCCAAACACTCAATTCAATATACCCTGATATCCTGCTTACAGTGCAGAGGCCAGCAAACTAGTCTTCACGAGACACGTGAGAAAGCACATAACCGCGTGTCTAACACGCTGGTGGCCACTTGATATTAACACGTGCTTCTGAAGAGATGGAGATTTGAGTTCTGCTATCGAGATGGCCACTTCTGATTCACTTGCCTCATTTAAAATGGGTACACCACCTTTTTGCCATTTACCTATTTCACAAGTCTAAGATAAGAATATTTATCATCTGGCAATGTTAAACTGCTCTGGCTTCATGAAAACAGCATCAAAGCATTAAAATGCTTACTGAAAAACAAAACTGTAATTATGGTTTTCCAAGTAATATGTGAAATATTAAGGAAGACTCCAATAAAGTTAGTACGAGATCTGAGTTAACTTAATAACAAGTACATGTGATATAATCTATTTTGTCTGATTTAGAGATTCCAAGATACTGACATAATCCTTACTAGTTGAAGCCATGTTCAAAGAAATATTAACATCAGTATTAACAACTATAAAGGAAAAGGTCATTCATTTAGTTTAGATCAGTGGTTATCCACCACATCAGAGCCAATGCACCCTTTTACCCTGCCCCCAAAACAACCTGAAATGGAATTACCTACCCATATAGGATTTCAAAGTCAGGAAAAATGCCCATTTCACTGAAACAAAAGTAATTTATAATCAGATAATATGTATTTCGACATGTAGATGCTCAGGCAAGGCTGTAACTAGGAGACACTAAAAAACAAGGAAATGCTTATTTCAAGAGTAAGAACTGAAACACCAAGTCCACACCCTTCAGCACTTCAGGGCAAATCCCACATCTGCCAGGACTGATGCAATCTTCACTGTACTACTCAGAGACTGAAAACATCATCACATCCAGAGATCACTAAGGACATGTAGCCATGGATGATTTGGGAGGTGCTGGAGCAGGCTCTACAGGAAATAGTCCCTCAATGAAGGCTGCGTGAGGTCGTGGTCCAGGTAAGGCATCAATAGGCCTNAACTGGGAGGAAAAATAAATAAATAATTAAACCCCACAGATTATGTGCCCAGCGGTAACCCCCCCGCCAGCAGAGAGGCAGCACAGACACCTGCATCCACCACTAGCAAGCGGGAGCTAGGCAGGGAGGTGCGGGCTTCACTGCTTATAGTAAGGACTGGGCCTGAATGCCCCGAGGGCAATCTGAGGGAACTAACCTAGGCTAGCAAACTACAGACTGTGGGATAGCTACCACGTGAAAAGCCCTAACCTAAGACACCGTCAGGCCCACTCACAGAGCAAAGGACTGACTAGAGCTACGTGAAAAGCCCTAAGACACTGCCAAGCCCACTCAAAGAACAAAGGACTGAGCAGAGCTAGCCGGCTGCAGAACAGCCCATCCCCCTCTCTGGTGACAGGCAGCCAGAGCCAGAAGGGGGCAGTTGCAGCCCCAGAGAGGCATCATCTACCAAACTGCAAGCAGGCTTTGTTGCTAACCAAGACCTCTTGGGATTCTGGACAGTCAACATCTGCCTGAGAAGGTGCACCGGTTGTATACCCGGAAAACCGAGCTGCAGGGATGGGGGAGGCGATAAGTCTCAGCGACTTAATGACTGGTCACCTGAGCTGCTCAGACCTGGGAAGGGCACAAAACGCAGAGGACTACCCGAGTACCTGAACCTGAGCGGCTTAGACCTGGGAGGTGCATGCAGCCCAGGGCCAGCCTCGGACGGTTCCCGGTGGAGCAACCTAGAGCCTGAGAAGTTTGGGCAGGGAGGGCACACGCGCCGTGAGCGGGGGCAAACCCAGTGTGGCCGAGACACTGTAAGCACACGCCAGTGTTATTTGTTTGCAGCGTCCCTCCCTCCCCACAGCACAACT
>SJYV01019528.1:27102-101893 GCA_006410875.1 Neotragus pygmaeus
TGACAAGAGTGAATATGGACTTCTTAGCAATCACTGAACTAAAATGGAAAGGAATGGGCGCATTTAATTCAGATGACCATTATATCTACTACAGTGGGCAAGATTCCCTTAGAAGAAATGGAGTACCCCTCAGAGTTAACAAGAGAGTCCAAAATGCAGTACTTGGGTACAATTTCAAAAACGACAAGCCATTCAATATCACAGTAATCTAAGCCTATGCTCCAACCACCAAGGCCAAAGAAGCTGAAGTTAAACAGTTCAGCTACAGCTCAGCTATAGCTAAAGACCTACAAGAACTTCTAGAACGAACACACCAAAAAAGATGTCCTTTTCATCACAGGGGAATGGAACGCAAAAGCAGGAAGTCAAAAGATACCTGGAGCAACACACAAATTTGGGCTTGGAGTATAAAACGAAGCAGGGTAAAGGCTAACAGAGCTTTGCTAAGAGAATACACTGGTCATAGAAAACAGCTTCTTTCAACAACACAAGAGATGACTCTACACATGGACATTACGAGATGGTCAATACAAAATTAGACTCATTATGTTCTTTGCAGCCAAAGATAGAGAAGCTCTACACAGTCAGCCAAAAAAAAAAAAAGACCTGGAGCAACTGTGGCTCAGATCATCAGCTCCTTACTGAAAAATTCAGGCTTAAATTGAAGAAAGTAGGGACAACCACTAGGCCATTCAGGTATGACAAATCAAACTCCTTATGATGATATAGTGGACGTGACAAATATATTCAAGAGACTGAATTTATTTAGTCCCAGATCTGGTAGACAGAGTGCCTAAAAAACTATGGATGGAGGTTCAGAACACTATACAGGAGGTAGTAACCAAAACCACCCCAAAGTAAAAGAAATGCTAAGAAGGCAAAATGGTTGTCTGAGGAGGCCTTACAGATAGCTGAAGAAAGAAGAAAAACAAAACACAAGGGAGAAAAGGAAAGATATACCCAACTGGATGCAGAGTTTCAGAGAATAGCAAGGAGAGATAAGAAGGCCTTCTTAAATGAACAAGGCAAACAGAATGGGAAAGATTAGAGATCTCAAGAAAATTGGAGGTATCTAGGGAACATTTNGAAAGATATACCCAACTGGATGCAGAGTTTCAGAGAATAGCAAGGAGAGATAAGAAGGCCTTCTTAAATGAACAAGGCAAACAGAATGGGAAAGATTAGAGATCTCAAGAAAATTGGAGGTATCTAGGGAACATTTCGGAGAAGGCAACGGCACCCCACTCCAGTATTCTTGCCTGGAAAATCCCATGGACGGAGGAGCCTGGTAGGCTGTAGTCTATGGGGTTGTGAAGAGTCAGACAGGACTGAGTGACTTCACTTTCACTTTTCACTTTCATGCATTGGAGAAAGAAATGGCAACCCACTCCAGTGTTCTTGCCTGGAGAATCCCAGGGATGGGGGAGCCTGGTGGGCTGCTGTCTCTGGGGTCGCACAGAGTCAGACACGACTGAAGTGACTTAGCAGCAGCAGGGAACACTTCATGCAAAGATGGGCACAATATAGGACAGAAACGCTAAGGCTTTAACAGAACCAGAACAGATAAAGAAGGGGTGGTAAGAATACACAAAAGAACTATACAAAAAAGGTCTTAAAGATCCGAATAACCATGATGGTGCGGTCACTCATCCAGATCAGACAACTTGGAGTATGAAGTCAAGTGGGCCTTAGGGAAGCATTACTATGAACAAAGATGGTGGAGGTGATGGAATTTCAACTGAGCTATTTAAAAATCCTAAAAGATGATATTGTTAAAGTGCTGTACTCAATACATCAGCAAATCTAGAAAACTCAGCAGTGGCCACTGGACTGGAAAGGTCAATTTTCATTCTAATCCTAAAGAAGAACAACCCCAAAGAATGTTCAAAGTACTGTACTTTTGCATTCATGTCACATGCTAGTAAGGTTATCCTCAATATCCATCAAGCCAGGCTTCAACAGTACATGAAGAGAGAACTTCCAGATGTACAAGCTGGGTTCAGAAAAGGTAGAGGAACTAGAGACTAAAATTCCAACACTTTGATTACAGAGAAAGGAAGGGAATCCCAGAAAAACATCTACTATTGCTTCCTTGACTACACTAAAGCTTTTAACTATATGGATCACAACAAACTATGGAAACATCTTAAAGAGANGGGACGACAGAGGATGAGATGGCTGGATGGCATCACTGACTCAATGGACATGAGTCTGAGTGAACCCCGAGAAATGGTAATGAACAGGGAGGCCTGCCATGCTGCGATTCATGGGGTTACAAAGAGTCGGACATGACTGAGTGACTGAACTGAACTGAACTGAACTGTTGTTCCATGCTCAGTCCTAACTGTTGCTTCCTGACCTTTAGATGTTACTCTAAGCAAATGTTTTTTCTATGTATGCTAAGAACTACTAATGGTCCAGATTTCATTGTCAATGAGATCATTACTGCTTTTAAATCTAACCCAATTGGATAACCATTTCCAGATCCCTATGAGGTTCTGTATCTAACAAACTTGGATGTCAAATTCTGTGTCCAAGAGCTTCAGTCATGAAATTGGAAACCATCGTTTTTATCTAAGTGCAGGCACTAGAGGCTTGCATAGTCACTTGGAAAGTCAAAGGAGTGAAAGTCAGGGAAGGTGGTACCAGCCAGAGATCAGATTGCTGGGATCCCAAACGGCAGACGCTGGGATGACCTCAGATGCCAGCAGCATGGCAGCAGGGGACTCTAAGAGGTTACCAAGAAGCCACTGGCAATGCTCTGTAGACATCTGCCACTAGAGAATAGAAGATTCTCTTCTTTTAACTCTCCAGTCCCTAAACGGCTGGAACCTCTAAAGAACCTCTAAACGGATGAGACTAAATGGAGCCCTGCTGACAAGGTAGTCTGGGCTTTCCACCCCTGCAGTAAAGAAAAGCATTTATAGCAGGGAGTATACTGAGTCTCAGCTCAGAGTTACTGACACAATAACAGTGGAAAGAAAAGAAGGTCACAAGAATTAGACTTCTTTTCAGAAAATCTCAAGCCAAATGAACTAGTCATAATTAAATGTAAGTTCAATTCTATAGTTCTAGATAGGTGAATTTGCTCAATGGTCTTAATCCTTCAATTTTCATTTTCTCCCCTAAACTTGGAGTTAATTATGCTGAGTTTTTCTAATTTTGTTGGGAAGATTTAATATGCATGTAAAGAGGCTAAAACAAATGTAAGAAATTATTACTGAAATATGTGATATAATAATGTGTCATTTAAACGGATGTTTTGCAATTTAAACACATTTCTGTGTGTACTATGTTTTGTAAATTAGAAAAACCACAATTTTAGGGCTCAGGATAGCTTTATGAAATAATATAGACTTAGTAATCAATCTGATAAAAATTAAAGACAAAGATAAATAATATAGGCAGAAAATGAATACATAAATTAAAAAACTCCAGGTAGAGTGAGATTAAATACTGTTAAGTATCTCTAACAATGTTGCTGAACTTTAGGCTTACCTGCTTTGCAGTACCTTGCTGCTGCTGCTGCTGCTGCTAAGTTGCTTCAGTCATGTCTGACTCTGTGCGACCCCATAGACGGCAGCCCACCAGGCTTCCCCGTCCCTGGGATTCTCCAGGCAAGAACACTAGGACTTTCCAGGCAAGAGTACTGGAGTGGGGTGCCATCTCCACCAGTATTCTTGCAGTCTCTTACTTTGTTTATAAATATAGATTTGTGATGATATCAGAGCTATATTTTTGTGAGTATTTTATATACAACTTGAACTAAAATAAAATCATTAAATTTGAATGCTTTACCTTAGAAAAATAATACCATAGGATCATGAAAACATGATTTGTATTTGTTTTAAAGACAGAAATTAAGTAGACATTAACTTTGATATTTCTAATTCAAGATGTGATATTTATTCCAATTTAAACCTCTCAAGGGATTCATTCAAGAGTTAAATTAGCAAGTTACATGGCATCTTCAGTCTGTGTTATTGAAAACAAGATTGATAAATAAAAATTTTTGTTTTCTAACTCTATAAAGAAGGCTTTAATTGATGCTAAATGGTTTGCTTTATTGGAAACTTTCCATTTTATTACCCATCTGATAATCTAAATTAGTCATCACTGAGTTGTAAACAGAACTAAATGTTTTATAACTTTGTTCTATTTTCTTGTGTTTAAAGTTTTTCTAATTATAACAGTAATCTGGAATGAAAAATGAACAAGCATGCATGTAACTAATTGCATAGTAAACTTTTACAGTCAGCTATTTAATTATTCCCTTTTCCTATTGCAAGCTTATTATCTCTAGTTATATGCTCCACACATTGACTAGGGAAACTATGTTTCAGTGTAATGGATTTTTTTTTCCCTTTAAGAAAATGGCAACAAAATCAAACAGCATTTATTGCTTCCTGAAGGTGACATTTGGAGTGGAGGAAATGTTATTTATTGATGTATAAACTACCCCTTGTTATTCTACTTCACAAATGTATTTTTTCTCCAGTGACATTAGAACAGAATGAGTATTGGAAACATATTTGTCAATATGCATTTCCAGACCAATTTGTACAAAGATAAACATATAATTCTGTTATTATTTGTCCCATATAATGTCTAAAATGTATGTCATCGTTGAGTTAGAAAGGGACATGGACTCTTGGACTCTTAGGGAGTGCAATGCTGACAACTGACAGACAAAACTCTTCATTTTGAGATAGAAGTAAGAAGAAAACAAGCAGTGTGTGCTTTGACATTGGTTTTAGCAATAATTTTTTTGGATCTCTTTCTTCAGGTAAGGAAAACAAAATGCAAAAAAACAAACAAATGAGACCTGATCATACTTAAATTTTGCACAGTGAAAACCATCAGCAAAATGAAAGGCAGCCTACTAGTCTGGAGAAGATATTTGCAAATGATAGGATCAATAGAGTTAATATTTAAAATCTACAAAGTCCTCATAAAACTCAACATCAAAAAACAAAGAACCCAATTAAAATGTGAACAGAGGATCTGAATAAATATTTTCAAAAAAAGACAAGCAGGTGGCCAACAGGCACATGAAAAGATGCTCAGCATCACATGTCAGCAGTTCAGTTCAGTTCACTTCATTTGCTCAGTCGTGTCCACCTCTTTATGACCCCATAGACTGCCTCACACCAGACCTCCCTGTCCATCACCAACTCCTAGAGTTTACTCAAACTCATGTCCACTGAGTCAGTTAAGTCATCCAGCCATCTCATCCTCTGTCATCCCCTTCTCCTCCTGCCCTCAATTCTTTCCCAGCATCAGGGCCTTTTCAAATGACTCAGTGCTTCGCATCAGGTGGCCAAAGCACTAGAGTTTCAGCTACAACATCAGTCCTTCCAATGAACACCCAGGACTGATCTTCTTTAGGATGGACTGGTTGGATCTCCTTGCAGTCCAAGGAACTCTCTAGAGTCTTCTCCAACACCACAGTTCAAAAGCATCAATTCTTCTGTGCTCAGCTTTCTTTCTAGTCCAACTCTCACATCCATACATGACTACTGGAAACACCATAGCCTTGACTAGATGGACCTTTGTTGGCAAAGTAATGTCTCTGCTTTTTAATATGCTGTCTAGATTGGCTATAACTTTTCTTCCAAGAAGTAAGCATCTTTTAATTTTATGGCTGCAGTTACCACCTGCAGTGATTTTGGAGACCAAAAAAATAAAGTCAGCCACCATTTCCCCATCTATTTGCCATGAAGTGATGGGACTGGATGCCATGATCTTATTTTTCTGAATGTTGAGCTTTAAGCCAACTTTTTCACTCTTCTTCTTTCATTTCCATCAAGAGGCTCTTTAGTTCTTCACTTTCTGCCATAAGGATAGTGTCATCTGCATATCTGAGGTTATTGATATTTCTCCTGGCAATCTTGATGCCAGCTTGTGCTTCCTCCAACCCAGCATTTCTCATTATGTACTCTGCATATAAGTTAAATAAGCGAGGTGACAATATACAGCCTTGACATACTCCTTTTCCTATTTGGAACCAATCTGTTGTTCCATGTCCAGTTCTAACTGATGCTTCCTGACCTGCATACAGAATTGTCAGGAGCCAGGTCAGGTGGTCTGGTATTCTCATCTCTTTCAGAATTTTCCATAGTTTATTGTGATTCACACAGTCAAGGGCTTTGGCATAGTCAATAAACCAGAAATAGATGTTTTTCTGGAACTCTCCTGCTTTTTCCATGATCCAGCGGATGTTGGTAACTTGATCTCTGGTTCCTCTGCCTTTTCTAAAACCAGCTTGAACATCAGGGAGTTCACAGTTGACGTACTGTTGAAGCCTGGCTTGCAGAATTTTGAGCATTACTTTGCTAGCGTGTGAGATGAGTGCAATTGTGCAGTAGTTTGAGCATTCTTTGACATTGCCTTTCTTTGGGATTGGAATGAAAACTGACCAGTCCTGTGGTCACTGCTGAGTTTNCTGGCTTGCAGAATTTTGAGCATTACTTTGCTAGCGTGTGAGATGAGTGCAATTGTGCAGTAGTTTGAGCATTCTTTGACATTGCCTTTCTTTGGGATTGGAATGAAAACTGACCAGTCCTGTGGTCACTGCTGAGTTTTCCAAATTTGCTGGCATATTGAGTGCAGCACTTACACAGCATCATCTTTTAGGATTTGAAATAGCTCAACTGGAATTCCATCACCTCCACCTCCTTTGTTCATAGTGATGCTTCCTAAGGCCTACTTGACTTCACATTCTAGGATGTCTGGCTCTAGGTGAGTGATCATACCATCATGAATATCTGGATCTCTTTCTTGTACAGTTCTTCTGTGTATTCTTGCCATCTCCTCTTAATATCTTCTGTTTCTGTTAGGTCCATACCATTTCTGTCCTTTATTGTGCCCGTCTTTGCATGAAATGTTCCCTTGATATCTCTAATTCTCTCGAAGAGATCTCTAGTATTTCCCATTCTATTGTTATCCTCTATTTCTTTGCACTGATCACTGAGGAAGGCTTTCTTATCTTTCCTTGCTATTCTTTGAAACTCTGCATTCAAACGGGTATATCTTTCCTTTTCTCCTTTGCTTTTCACTTATCTTCATTTCACAGCTATTTGTAAGGCCTCCTCAGACAGCCACTTTGCTTTTTTGCATTTCTTTTTCTTGAGGATGGTCTTGCTCCCTGTCTCCTGTACAATGTCATGAATCTCCATTCATAGTTCATCAGGCACTCTATCTATCAGATCTAGTCCCTTAAATCTATTTCTCACTTCCACTGTATAATTGTAAGGGATTTGATTTAGATCATACCTGAACAGTCTAGTGGTGGTCCATACTTTCTTCAATTTTAATTCTGAATTTGGCAATAAGGAGTTCATGATCTGAGCCACAGTCAGCTCCTGGTCTTGTTTTTGCTGACTCTATAGAGCACATGAGGGAAATGCAAATCAAAACAACCATGAGATACCACATTGGGCTTCCCTGATAGCTCAGCTGGTAAAGAATCCACCTGCCATGCAGGAGACCCCGGTTCGACTCCTGGGCTGGAAGATCCACTGGAGAAGGGAACAGCTACTCACTCCACTATTCTCTCCTGGAGAATTCCATGGATGTATAGTCCATGGGGTCACAAAATCTGGACACGGCTGAGTGACTTTCATGAGATACCACATCACACCTGTCAGAATGGCTATCATCAAAAAGACCACATATAAAAAGTTCTGGTGAAGATGTGTAGACGAGGGAGTCCTTTTGTGCTGTTAGAGGGATTATACATTGGGGCAGACACTATGGAAAACAGTTTGGAGATTCCTCAAAAAATTTAAAATAGAACTGCCATTCAGGAATTTCCCTTCTGGGTCTTTACCTGAATTAAATAAAAACACTAATTTGAAAAGACAATAGACACACCAAAGTTCATTGTAGCATTATTTACAATAGTCAAAATATGGAAGCAAGCATAGTGTCCATCCATAGAGGAATGGATGAAGACAATGTCACACACACACACAATAAAATATTACTCACCCATAAAAAATACTGGACATGAATTTGAGCAAACTCCAGGAGATAGTGAAGGACAGGGAAGTCTGGTGGACTGCAGTTCATGTAGTCACAAACAGTTGGACATGGATTAGTGACTGAGCAATAGCAACAACATAAAAAATACAATCTTGTCATTTGCAACAACATAGATGGATCTAGAGGGTATTATGCTAAGTGAAATAAGTCAGACAGAGAAAGACAAAGTATGATCTCATTTATTTGTGGAATTTAAAAAACAAAATAAAAGGAAAATAGACTCATAGAGACAGAGAAAAAGTAGGTGGTTGCCAGAAAGGAGGGTAATGGGAGTGAGGGTAAGTAGATGAAGGAAATTAAGAGGTACAAACCTCTAGCACAAAATATATAAGCCACAGGGATATAACATACAGCATGATCAGTAATACTGCAGTAGTTTTGTATGACAGAAGGTTACTTATCATGGTGATCATTTCAAAGAGTATGCAAATGTCAAATAATTATGTAGTACACCTAAAACTAATGTATCATGCATCAACTATAATTCAATTTAAAAAAAAGTCATAACTAAAGAAAAAAGTCATAACTAAGAAGATCAGAATCTCCGTCCTTAAATAACATAAATAGAAAACTAATGATAAGGATGGTTCTGACATAAGGGAAGAGTCCTTCGTCATTGATGAATATTATAATAATGATCTCAGGTTGATGGCATCTTGTTTCTCTAATTAGTCCATATACTCTGGAATTATTGATAGCATTATTATTTTTTTTACTCCTTAGTGTCACTTGAAAAAGAGAGCCATTCTTGAGCCAAACTAAAGGCCACATTGTGCTTACTTCCAGCTCCTTACGCCTATTACTTTAAAACTAATGAAAAATGCAACCATCAAGTTGAGGGAGGGGGAGACTAATTATAAAAGGCCCTTCTGAAAAGGTGTTTCAAAAAAGGGCTTGACAATTCTATCCTATCACCTCAGTAGTGAATGATGTTGGGACTTGCATTTGTCCAGGCAATCAACTCCAATTGCCACAATAGGTATATCGAGAAACTTCACACATGAAAGGTTTGTTTTTTGCATACATAAAGTCCAATGTGCATCTAGTAGCTCATCCTATCCCTCCATCATATTGATCCTCCCAAGTCACTATGGCAAGGACAGAGAGAATGAAGAATCTTGAGCAATGTATTGCTGCACCAGGCTTACAAATGACACATCATTTCTGTCCATATCTCAATGGCCATAACCAATTCCAACTGCAAGGGAGTCTGGGAAATATGGAAGAGCAGAGGGTTATTTGGTGATCCCTGTGAAAAACATAGCAAAACTGATTTATCAGTTATCTAAGTCTCATGCCTAAGAATGAAGAGTGTTACAACTCATGTGATCTCTCTTTCTCTAACTCTCTGTCTCTGAATCTCTCTCTCAAGTATGAAATAATGATAATGCCATTTAAGAGCCTTTAGATGAGGGTGAAATAGATGAGTGACAAAGCTTAAAACTCAACATTCAAAAAACTAAGATCATGGCATCCGATCCTGTCACTTCATGGCAAATAGATCAGGGAAAAGTGGAAACTGACAGATTTTATTTTTGGGGCTATCTGAAATCACTGTGGATGGTGAATGCAACCATGAAATTAAAAGTCACTTGCTTCTTAGAAGAAAAGCTATGACAAACTTAGACAGCATATTAAAAAGGAGAGACATTACTTTGTGGACAAAGGTCCATATAGACAGAGGTCCATAAAAACAAAAGTTTCTCAAGTCATGTGTGAATGTCAGAGTTGGATCATCATAAAGATTGAGTGCCAAAGAAATAACGCTTTCAAATTGTGGTACTGGGGAAGATTCTTGAGAGTCCCTTGGACAGAAAGGGGGACAAACCAGTCAATCCTAAAGGAAATCAGTTCTGAATATTCATTGAAAGGACGGATCCTAAAGCTGAAGCTCCAATACTTTGGCCACCTGATGCAAAGATCCGACTTATTGAAAAAGATCCTGATGCTGGGAAAAACTGAAGGCAAAAGGAGAAGGGGGCAGCAGAGGATGAGATGGTTAGATAACATCATTGACTCAATAGACATGAGTTTGAGCAAACCCTGGGAGATAGTGAAGGGCAGGGAAGCCAGGTGTGCTGTAGTCCATGGGGTCACAAAGAATCAGACCCAACTTAGTGACTAAACAACAACTTAGGATTCACTCTTGGAAACTTTCATATGCAAGTTGGTTCCTCCCACTAAGAGGAGGTAGGTGTTGAGATTCCTCAGATGTTTCATAAACCACAATCAGTAACTGTGCAATTGCTGGATTTTTTTGTGTAGCTGCATACCTGGCTTTGCTGCTGTCCAGAGATGTCCTTATGCCCTCGTTTTCCCAGCTGAGCAATAGTGTCACCAGCTCACCAGCGCTTCTGGCACGACCTGCCCAACTTCATTTCTCCATCGCTCCTAAAAGCTGCCATTTCTTCAAGACATTTGTCCTGGGCAATGAAACTGAGCTGCAGGAGGCTATCTACTTTTTCTTCCAAGTGGCGCAAGAACGTGTCTCACTGGCACTCTGACTTCTTCTGATGGCTGTTCAATGTCAGACCCTGAATCTGGGCAAAAATAAAGAGTAAATTCAGTCCTCTTCCTCCCTCTCTTCTATGATATAAGAGGGATAACACTCCTTTCATAATCATAAGCCACACTCCACTCTCTTCCAGTCTTATTGTAAAGCAACCCGACTTCTTCTCTCAGGAATCCAGTCTTTTTCATGACCGTGCGTGCATGCTGAGTCACTTGACTCTTTGCCATCCCATGGACTGTTACCCACCAGGCTCCTCTGTCCATGGAATTCTCCAGGCAGGAATACTGGAGTGGGTTGCCATGCCCTCTTCCAGGGGATCTTCCAGACCCCAGATCGAACCCATGTCTCTTACGTCTCCTGCATTGGCAAGAAGGTTCTTTACCACTAGTGCCACCTGGACGCCCTTTATTATCAATCACTTCTTATAGAATTTGACAGCAACTTTGTCTCACATTTTGAGGGTATTTACTAGGGAATTTGCTACAATGGCTACGAAAATTGTTTACTAAATTTACAGCATAGTCTAGGACTTTTATTTTAGATTTGCTTAAAAGCATTAATTTCTGCCATGTTGAGAGGAGATTTTCCAGAAACAAAACTCTTGGTGATACTCAAAATGTTCTTCACTTCCTTTATTGTAGCATCTTGGGACTTGATGCAGGCCGATGACCCAGGAGAGAGTTTGACTGAATGCATGGTCAGGTCACTCAAGATGGTTGCTCTCTTGCTTTCTGTACATCCCCAGCCAGTCCCAGCCGGACCAGCTGGTCTGCTTCATCTATATTTTAAGCACATGGCTGGCCTTCCTCCATACTGGCCACAGGCTCCATCTAGTGATTGTTCTTATCAAAATGATTGCTGAGAAGTAGGCTTCTGCTGGTTTTCCAAGTGACTAATAAGCCCACCTGAAGTTAATTCCCCCATAACTGATAACAACCCCCACCCCTGGAAAGTGAAGACCGCCCTCATGTCCTGTCTGCTGTGTACCACACACAGTAGGATGCCATCCAAGACCTTGCTTCAGAAAAGTAAATCCCCCCATCAGTTAAGCCACTGATGTTTCTGTTGTTGGTGCTGGGCTTTCTTTTCAGCCTTGAAGCTAGGCAAGCACAAGCCTTGTAGGCCTGAAGGGTATAGCCCAACACAGAACAAGTACAATTTGGAAACATTTGTTTTAAAAAGATCTCACCTGCAAGACTGACAATTAATTCCTAGCTTATCTTCATTATCTTGGAATTGGTCAATCATTTTCACTAGACGGTGAAACCCTTAAAGGTAGGAACCATATCTTCTTTATTTTCACATAACAGAATATAATGTCATTTCATGCAAATGATGGAAATTAGGTAAAAATCATAGAAATAATTAGAAAAATAATTTCCCACCTGTTAACCATCTTCATGCCTTTTGTATTCATAATAAGATCAAGCAGCACATGTCTTGCAAAAACAAATGTTTTTGACATTGAAGTTGGAGGCCTTTTCTGTAATTACACTGTCGCATCTTTGCTACTCATATCAATGACTTGCACAAAGTAAGCTCTCAAGGGTTGCATGAATAAATAAAAAGCAAATGTTCGTTATGGAATAAAGAAACACTTAATTTTTGATGAAGAATGTATTAATATTGCCACTTACTTGCATTTCTTTGAGTCATACTTCACATGGTATCTTAACCTACATTTATTTTGAGAAACAAAAGTGATATATAGGTTTAAACATTTATATAACTACTCTCCCAGTTGGCACTAGTTGTAAAGAACTCGCCCACCAATGCTAGGATATGTAAGAGAAGAGGGTTAGATCTCTGGATCAGGAAGATTACCTGGAGAAGAGCATGGCAATCCATTCCAGTATTCCTGCCTGGAGAATCCCATGGACAGAGAAGCCTGGGGGCTAATGTCCATAGGATCACAAAGAGTTGTACGCCACTGAGCAACTAACACTTTCACTTTCATAATTACTCATCCTGGGTTTGATCATTGGGAAGATCCCCTGGAGAAGGAAATGGCAACCCCCTCCAGTTCCATGGACAGAGAAGCCTGGCGGGCAACAGTCCATGGGGTCTCGAGAGTCAGATACTACTTAGCAACTAAACATCCACTACCACCTAAACAGGTTTTTAGAAAAACTTGTAATTATTTTTTTTATGATGAAAAACAGCATTTACCTATTAGTATTTGCAAAGTTACTGATGTTTTTAAAAAACAACAACAACAACATCTTTCTACTTTTCTTTTGATTCATACTTAAGGAGAAATTTCTGAATTTTTGTTTATTTAAATTCTAAAGGCATTAAGATGTAAAACAAATGTATTGGGCTTGGTTGCCTACTAACAGGAGTAAGAAATCGCTCTGTCTTCCAAGAAAATAATTAAGTAGCCTTACAAAATTAAATTTGGTACCTACAAATTATAATATGCAAATAAAATATCACTATTTTAATCATTTCATACATGAAAAACTAGGGCACGAGAAATTTCTGCAACTTACTCTGGGTCTGTTTCCAGGCTTACAATCTCATGCCTTGACTCTGTCTTGGCCATTTCATAGATGAATCCTTGGGTCACCTCTTCTGCCTAACCCAGGACCTCTCACTGGGCCCTGAGGTTTCAACAGACCCTAATTGCTCTGGGCATGTGCAAGTCAGCACAGTCAGAGCTTTGCATGGAGTAGGAACTCAACAAATGGCTTTTACTTGAACTCAGCTGCTGCGATTACTAGATCATTTGTGATTCTACAGATGAACTTCTATTTTCCTTCCTTTCCTTTCTGCCAGCCCTTTATCAAGGGAAGAATCAACAAAGATTGTTCATTCCAACGAGATAAATACATATGTGCAAGGATCACACATATTTAAAATTATATAAAATCAAATGGGAAAGGCAGAACTATTTTCCTTTTCATCACTCAGAGATTTTAACAAGTACAGTGTTTCATATTATCATGAATAACAAAATTGATCCCAAGGGGGATTAAAATGGTTAGATTTCAAAGAGACAAAATAGTTCTCAAATTATTTCTCTTCTGGCCTTGTCAATCAAATGGAGTCTAAATTATCCCTCCATAGTTAATTCTTGAAATCAGGACAATAAGCAAGTGTAGGCCCAGGAGTTATCTTAAACTTCTCCCTCTCCCTAACCCTGTTATCTAATCTAGCCCCAGATCCTGTTAATCCTACTCCTTAATATCTCTTAAGCCTTTCCCCTTCTGCCACTGCTTTATTTCTCTCCCTGATTTCTAACCATCTCCCTGAATCCAGCTCCATTTCTGTCCATTTCAGCCTCAAATCTATATCCAGAATGATTTTTCTAGACTCAGAATTGATCATGTACTCTTGGGCTTAAACTTTCTCTGTGTCTTCCAAGAAACTACAGTGAGTCACTTGGTAAGGTATTATGTCAAAGAGATTCCACAAGCCTTGGATAGCAGTACTGGCTCTGTGGACAGAAAATGAAAATAGAAAAATGTTATGATGCGTGAAACACTAGGGCAAAAAATTTTTTCAGTGCCCAAAGACAAGGATTAATTAAATAAATAGGATACATCCCAAAGGTGGAATACTACACTGCCATTAAAATTCATTTTGAAAGTGAATATTTAATAATCCATGGAATATATATTCTGAAGATGGTCTTATGAGAAAAAAGCATGATATTACTTCAAAATGTTTTGAAATTGAACTTATGAGCTTGATAGTATACAATAGGTTGTAGGTTTTAGGAAGAGGAAGAAATTTTCTGAACTGAGTAAGTGGGTCATTACAAGGGCCATTTTGATAAGGAAAAAAAAAGAGAGAGAGAGAGAGGTGTAGTAAGCTTCCAGGAGCAATGTTAAGACCCATTACTGAACCTCTGACTTCTTACTTTTGCATTCCAGTCCTCTATAATGAAAAGAACATCTTTGTTTTTGGTGTTGTTCTAGAAGGTCTTGTAGGTCTTCATAGAACTGTTCAACTTTGGCTTCTTTGGCATTAGTGGTTGGGTCATATGCTTGGATTACTGTGATATTGAATGGTTTGCCCTGGAAACTAACAGAGATCATTCTTTAAATTTTGAGATTGCACCCAAGTACTGCAATTTGGTACTTGGTACTTGCAGAGTTCCAAAGAATAGCAAGGAGAGATTAAAAAAAGCCTTCCTAAGTGATCAATGTAAAGAAACAGAGGAAAACAATAGAATGGGAAAGGCTAGATAGCTTTTCAAGAAAATTAGAAATATCAAGGGACTATTTCATGCAAATATGGGCACAATAAAGGAGAGAAATGGTATGGACCTAATAGAAGCAGAAGATATTAAGAAAAGGTGGCAAGATACAACTCAGCAATCCCACTGCTGGGCATACACACCAAGGAAACCAGAATTGAAAGAGACACGTGTACCCCAGTGTTCATTGCAACACTGTTTACAATAGCCAGGACATGGAAGCAACCTAGATGTCCATCAGCAGATGAATGGATAAGAAAGCTGTGGTACATATACACAACAGAATATTACTCAGCCATTAAAAAGAATGCATTTGAATCAGTTCTAATGGGGTGGATGAAACTGGAGCCTATTATACAGAGTGAAGTAAGTCAGAAAGAAAAACACCAATAGACTATACTAACACATATACATGGAATTTAGAAAGATGGTAACGATAACCCTGTATGTGAGACAGCAAGAGACATAGATGTAAAGAACAGTCCTTTGGACTCTGTGGGAGAAGGCAAGGGTGGGATGATTTGAGAGGGTAGCGTTGAAATGTGTATATTGTCATATGTGAAACTGATCGCCAGTCCAGGTTCAATACATGGGACAGGGTGCTCAGGGATGGTGCACTGGGATGACCCTGGGGATGAGATGGGGAGGAAGGTGGGAGGAGGGTTCTGGATGAGGAACGCATATGGGCCTGTGGCTGATTCATATCAGTGTTAGGCAAAAACCACTACAAAACTGTAAAGTAATTAGCTTACAATTAAAATAAATTAATTAATTAAGAATAAAGGTAATTTCTTTTTTAGTTTATTTATTTTAATTGGAGGCTAATTACTTTACAGTATTGTAGTGGTTTTTGCCATACATTGACNTTTCATTGAGTTAGACAAGTCTGTGGTCCACGTGATCAGTTTGGTTAGTTTCCTGTGATTGTGATTTTCAGTCTGTCTGCCCTCTGATGGAGAAGAATAAGAGACTTACAGAAGCTTCCTGATGGGAGAGATTGACTGAGGGGGAAGCTGGGTCTTGTTCTCTTAGGAAGGGCCATGCTCAGTAAATCTTTAACCCAATTTCTGTTGAAGGGTGGGGCTGTGTTCCCTCCCTGTTATTTACCTGGAGCCAAACTTTGGTAATGAAGATAATGGCGACCTTCTTCAAAAGGTCATAGCACTGGTCATAGCAAACACCCTCTTCCAACAACACAAGAGAAGACTCTATATATGGACATCAGCAAATGGTCAATACTGAAATCAGGTTGATTATATTCTCTGTAGTCCAAGATGGAGAAGCTCTAAAAAGGAAGCAAAAACAAGACAAGGCTCAGATCATGAACTCCTTATTGCCAAATCCAGACTTAAATTGAAGAAAGTAGAGAAAATCTCTAGACCATTCAGGTATGACCTAAATCAAATCCATTATCATTATACAGTGGAAGTGAGAAATAGATTCAAGGGATTAAATCTGATAGAGTGCGTGAAGAACTATGGATGGAAGTTCGAGGCATTGTACAGGAGATAGGGATCAAGACCATCCCCAAGAAAAAGAAAGGCAAAAATGCAAAATGGCTGTCTGAGGAGGCCTTACAAATAGCTGTGAAAAGAAGAGAAGGTAAGAGTAAAGGAGAAANCTCCCCATCCCATCCCTCAGGGTCATCCCAGTGAACCAGCCCTGAGCATCCTGTCTCATGCATCGAACCTGGACTGACAATCTGTTTCACATATGATGATATACATGTATCAATGCTATTCTCCCATATCATCCTGCCCTCGACTTCTCCCACAGAGTCCAAAAGATTGTTCTATTCATCTGTGTCTCTTCTGCCTTCTTGCATAGAGGGTCATCATTACCATCTTTCTAAATTCCATATATATGCGTTAGTATACTCTTGGTGTTTTTCTTTCTGACTTACTTCACTCTGTATAGTAGGCTCCAGTTTCATCCATCTCATTAGAACTGATTCAAACGCATTCTTTTTAATGGCTGAGTAATATTCTGTTGTGTATATGTACCACAGCTTTCTTATCCATTCATCTGCTGATGGACATCTAGGTTGCTCCCATGTCCTGGCTATTATAAACAGTGCTGCGATGAACACTGGGGTACATATGTCTCTTTCAATTCTGGTTTTCTCAGTGTGTATGCTCAGCAGTGGGATTGCTGGGTCATATGTGGGCCTGTGGCTGATTCATGTCGATGTTAGGCAAAAACCACTACAATATTGTAAAGTAATTAACTTCCGATTAAAATAAATAAATTTTTTTAATAAAGGTAATTTCTATTTTTAAAAAAAAAAGTGGCAAGAATACACAAAAAAAGCTATACGACCCTGAGAGATGGGATGGGGAGGGAGGTGAGAGGGGGCTTCGGGATGTGAAACAGACGTACACCCATGGCTGATTCATGTCAATATATGGCAAAAACCACTACAATCTTGTAAAGTAATTAACCTCCGATTAAAATAAATTAATTTTAAAAAAAGATCTCAATGACCCAGATAACCATGATGGTGTGATCACTCACCTAGACTCAGACATTCTGGAGTCCAAAGTCAAGTGGGCCTTAGGAAGCATCACTATGTACAAAGCTAGCAGAGGTGATGGAATTCCAGCTGAGCTATTTCAAATCCTAAAACATGATAGTGTGAAAGTGCTGCACTCAATATACCAGAAAATTTGGGAAACTCAACAGTGGCCATGGGACTGGAAAAGGTTAGTTTTCATTCCAATCCCAAAGAAAGGTAATACCAAAGAATGTTCAAACTATTTCATGATTGCGCTCATCTCACATGCTAGCAATGTAATGTGCAAAATTCTCCAAGTCAGGCTTCAACAGTACATGAATTGATAAATTCCAGATGTTCAAGCTGGAATTAGAAAAGGCAGAGGAACCAGAGATCAAATTGCCAACATCCGTTAGATCATGAAAAAAAGAGAGAGAGAGAGAGAGAGAGAAAGCAAGAAAAAGCAAGAGAGTTCCAGAATAATATGTACTTCGGTTTCATTGACTACACCATAGTCTTTGACTGTGTGGATCATAAAAAACTGTGGAAAATTCTTCAAGAGATGGGAATACTAAACCACCATTCCTGCCTCCAGAAAAAGCTGTATACAGGTCAAGAGGCAACAGTTATAACTGGATATGGAACAATGGACTGATTCCAAATTGGGAAAGGAGTACCTCAAGGCTGTATATTGTCATCCTGCTTATATAACTTATATGCAGAGTACATCATGTGAAATGCTGGGCTGGATGAAGTACGGGCTGGATGAAGTACAAGCTTGAATCAAGATTGCCGAGAAAAATATCAGCAACCTCAGATACAGAGATGATACCACCCTTATGGCAGAAAGCAAAGAGGAACCAAAGAACCTCTTGATGAAAGTGAAAGAGAGTGAAAAAGCTGGCTTAAGCTCAACATTCAAAAAATGAAGATCATGGCATCCGTTCCCATTGCCTCATGGCAAATAGATGGGGAAACAGTGGAAACAGTGTGAAACTTCATTTTGGGGGGCTCCAAAATCACTGCAGATGGTGACTGCCACCATGAAATTAAAATATTCTTGTTCTTGGAAGAAAAGGTATGACCAACCTAGACAACATACTAAAAATGACGTCACTTTGCCAACAAAGGTCCATCTAGTCAAAGCTATGGTTTTTCCAGTAGTCATGTATGGATGTGAGAGTCAGACCACAGACAAAGCTGAGCACTGAAGAACTGATGCTTTTGAACTGTGGTGTTGAAGAAGACTCTTAAGAGTCCCCTGGACTCCAAGGAGACCCAACCAGTTCATCCTAAAAGAAATCAGTCCTGAGTATTCACTGGAAGGACTGATGCTGAAGCTGAAACTCCAATACTTTGGCCACCTGATGTGAAGAACTGACTCATTTGAAAAGACCCGATCCTGGAAAAGATTGAAGGTGGGAGGAGAAGGGGATGACAGAGGGTGAGGTGGTTGGATGGCATCACTGACTCAATGGACATGAGTTTGATCAAACTCCAGGAGTTGGTGATGGACAGGGAGGCCTGGCATGCTGCAGTCCATGAAGTTGCAAAGAGTTGGACACTATGAATGACTGAACTGAAATGAACCAAAGTGGACCCCTGACACTTTTTTTAAGACTTCAAAGTGGGTCACAAGGAGACTACAGCTACAATACACCCCCTTTAAAGTAATTGTGTCATTCAAAGGGCAGAACCCATCAGTTATCTTTAAGCTGTAAAAGCTGAATAGAGTTCAGGCAGACTGGATTGTGATGTCTTGGTCCTAGAGAACCATCAGTATTTTAAGTTCCAACTCTGCCACTTTTTATTATCGACTTGAGGCTACTTCCTAACCAGTTCTCAACTCATTGCCCTTGTCTACACAACGCAGATGATAATAGTGCCTTGTTGTTGCTGTTGTTCAGCAGCTAAGTCATGTCCAACTTTTTGCGACCCCGTGGACTAAAGCCTGCCAGGCTCCTCTGTCCATGGGATTCTCCAGGCAAGAATACTGAAGTAGCTTGTCATTTCCTTCTCCAGGGGATCTTCCCAGATCCAGGAATCGAACCCACATCTCCTGCATTGGCAGGTGGATTTCTTTACCACTGAGTCACCAGGGAAGCCCAATAGTACCTATTCAGAGAATTAACTGCAGCAAAGCATACAGACCAATGATTCTCAACAGGGGCAACTAACCCCCTGGGGACCTTTGCAGTATCTGGATATATTTTTGATTGTCGTAACTGGGGTGGGACATACTATTGGAGATTAGTGGGGAGAGGCCAAGGATGTTGCTCAACATCTTGCAAGGCACAGGATAGCCCCCTCCCCTGACTCCACTCAAAGTCAGTAGTGCCTGGCTTCAAGAGAACTTACATCATAAACTCACGCAGTGTTAGCTATTATTCTGGTGTTCTCCAATCATGTACCTCTGGATTTTCTTTTTAATCTCTGTTGACATTAACAAAGCCGAATTCTTATAATGTGAATGCTTTTTTTTTTTTGAAATAGTCTCCATTTCTTGGTCAGCAAGTAGTTTCATTCATCTTCTAACATATAAAGCATACTCACTTCTACCTCCCAGGAGGAAAACACAAAATTCCATATTGTAATCGTGTGGCTCAGTGTCCAAGATCTGTGGGTATCATTCAGTTCTGCCCATCAGGCCTACACAGATGTGTCATTTGTCCCCTGCAGACGAAAGGAGTAGATCCACCACACACCCCAAGGCTGAAACCTGACTTGGTGCTTCTAGAACTGTCTGTGAGGAAGAACTAAGCTTGCTCGATTGTTGGTTTTTTCCCTAATCCATCACAGACTAACCCTTGACAATTTTAACTTAAGTAAATTATTGGGAAAAAAAATTTTTTAAGACATGCAAAATAGTCTTGGTCTTTTATTGTTAGATTCAACAGCCATAAAATTACTTTTCAGTAGATATAACTACAATAAACACAGCACAAAGAAATCAAAAAGCTTGCAAAATTATACACATTGTTCATTAAAAGTATATGCATAGGAGATTAATATATATAATTACTATTATACTTGTTATAGTAAAACAGTAGTTTCTGTATTAAATATTTTATACAAACATTGAATAAACACTGTACACATCGATACACAAAGCTTTCAGTGTGAAAAAATGAGCTTATTTCTGGTTTATTAACAATTCACATAATCTAGGTCAGATTGATAAGAACACCTCTCAGGACATCATATGGGACATGTCCTCTCAGGACATGTATGTAAAGTGCTACTATGTTTTGTTTTAAATGTCATATTTTCAACATTCATTTTCAAGTCTTTAAAATTAATTAGTTCCAATAATTTATCTTGCAAAGTTAAATTATTGGTAAAATTTAAGGTAACTTATAATGGCAACCCACTCCAGTGCTCTTGCCTGGAAAATCCCATGGACGGATGAGCCTTGAAGGCTGCAGTCCATGGGGTCGCTAAGAGTCAGACACAACTGAACGACTTCACTTTCACTTTTCGCTTTCATGCATTGGAGAAGAAAATGACAACCCACTCCAGTGTTATTGCCTGGAGAATCCCAGGGACAGGGGAGCCTGGTGGGCTGCTGTCTATGGGGTCGCACAGAGTCGGACACAACTGAAGCGACTTAGCAGCAGCAGCAGCATTGGTAAAATTAAAGGTAAGATTTTAAATTATTTTTTGATAAAAGAAATTGACTTTCTAGGTGTTTTCTTTGGATGGAAAGCAATAGTCAAAATGTTTTATCACACAGGCTGCTCTCAGCATGTGGGTTCTGCAGTCACTGATGACAGAGACCATTTGTGTGAGAAGGATTATGGGCCAGATTTGCAAAGCAATACATCAGCTGCCCACATTTTTTTGGTGAGCATGAAGCACATTGTCCCATCTATTAGTTGATATGCACTGTTAGAAAGTCAGTTGCTCATATCCACTGTTACTAAGTTGTGATAACAGTTATCACAGTTATTTAGTTGTTCTGATCCACTTGTTCAGAAATCTGATCAAGGTAGGATCCAGGTGCTCTCCCAGATCAAAATGAGAAGTCAGGAAAAGTTTCATGAAGGAGGTCATGCCTGAAGGAACCCACTGTTGGTTGCCATGTACTGACTGACTGGCTCAGCAGTAAAGAATCTACCTGTCAGTGCAGGAGATGTGGGTTCCATCCCTGGGTAGGGCACATCCCCTGAAGAAGGAAATGGCAACTCACTCCAGTATTCTTGCCTGAGAAATCCCATGGACAGAGGAGCCTGGCAGGCTACAGTCCATGGGGTCACAGAGAGTTGGACAGGAGTTAGTGAATAAACAAAAACAACAAATAATTCACTCAAATGTTGAGGCCCTAAATCCCCGATCATGATGGTTCTCAGGATGGAGCCTTTGACAGGTGATTAAGACTGGTAAGGTCATGAGGGTGGAGTCCCGATGATGGCTTAGTGTCCTTAAATAGAGGAGGAGAGACCAGAGCCCTTGCTCTCTCCACTCTGTACCCAGCAAGAAGGCATCAGTCTGAGAGCCAGGAAGAGAGTCCTCACCAGGTACAGAATCAGCGGGCACGTTAATCTTGGGCTTCCAGCCTCCAGACTGTGAGGAGTAAATATCAGTTGTTTAAGCCACCTGGCCTAAAGATGAAGGGGATTCCCAGCTCAGAGTCGGACATGACTGAGCGACTGAAGACATCAGCAACAGAGCCTAAGAGTACAATACAAGGATTGTTAAGAGATCCGTATGAGCTGTATTGTCTCATGGGCAATCAATGCTCTGACTCTCCCCACATCACAAAGCAAACTGTTTTTGTTTTCTTTTCTCCATGGGGATAAAGGTGTCTGGCAGCTGCAAAAGTGGGCAACCAACAGTTTTAACCTAAAATATAGTACATTTGCATTGCAAAATATTCACACATTCAGGTCAAATGTTATGAAGCCAGCGTCCTAATTGGGAACCTAACTTTGCAGAAAGGCTTAAGATTCTTGACTGTTATCTACAAATCTTTCAGCTGCCTCTGGGAAGCAGCCCATGTTTTATTGGGTTATTTGGCAGTTTTTTGCTTCAGGAGGTAAAACTGAATATTAATCATATCAGGATAAATCATGTGCCTGTCAGCTCATTTGAAACTCAGTGAACAGCTTCTCTAAGCTCTGACATTTCTTGCTTTTTCATTGCACTGAAATTTCTATTGGCTATCTCTACTAACACTAACATCTTCCAATTCTAGAAACCGCTTTCTGTTAAGTGAATTTGTGAACCTGTAATAAGAAAGATAGACTTGAATTAGATACAAGGACTTCTCTAAAGGCTCTTGCTATTAGAAAGAAAAAGTTACATTTACTGAAAACATAGAGTTTTCTGAAACTGATGAAATTTCTGTTACCACGTTAAAATTCTGTTTACCAGGAAGTGAATAATTGGTTGCACAGTTGCTAAACAGCTGAGTTTTGAGTAATGCATAGACTCAATATTAAGTTTTTTAGTTTCCAGATTCATGCTTTAATTGGGTCACATTAAAAGAGCAAGTCCTATATTTAACTACGTGGAGATAGTGGAATTTTTTACAGTTTAAGATGGGGCAGGCAACATATGTTCCAAGTAATTCATTCTAGGATTGGCTTCTAAATAAATGTTATTTGAAAAAGTTTAGCTACTACATACTTAGCAATTTCTTCTTATGCTACAGTTTTTACCATGAATGGATATCAAATAAAACCTGTCATCTCCCACCCTCACAAGAAAAAAAAAAAAAAACCTTACAAGAAATTTGTGGCAAAGTTTGAAGATGATCCATAAATTGTATAGTAGTGTTGTAGTAATGTTAAGTGAGAAGCAGTGAGAAGCTTGGGGGTCTCCAGGGAGGCCATGGGCTTTGCTTTTCTCTCTACTCTCCATTTATGGGGAGCAGAGAAAGCTCACATGGCCATCCACAGAGAGTTATAAGGAGGCAGCAACCCCCAGGAAATAATGGCTGTGAAAGTGGAAGTGTTATTCACTCATGGAATTCTCTGACTTTTTGCAACCCTGTGGACTGTAGCCTGCCAGACTCCTCTGTCCATGGAATTCTCCAGGCAAAAATACTGGAGTGGGTAGCCATTCTCTTTTCCAGGGGATTTTCCGGACCCAGGGATTAAACCCATGTCTCTCATATTGCAGGCAGATTCTTTACCATCTTAGCCACAAGGGAATAATCCCTCTAGATGCATTTAAGCAGATGGAATCCTAGATAAACACAGGGTATCCACAGCCTAGGGTGAAGCATGAAAACAGCTGAAACATCCCCAAGAGAGACCATGTTATAGCTTAAGGTCTTGTCCAGTGTGATAACATGCAAAGAGTGACCCCGAAATAGTAAGGAGAAGGACTGAGCTGAGGGAATTTGAGGTGAGCTTGAGGGGTGACTTAATAGGATGCTTAGATGGATGCTTAAGGACCAGATGGGTAATAGACCAAAGGAGATATTATGACAACTGGAAAAAAAAAAAGAAAGAAACAGAAAGCCAGTTCCTTCCCCACAGCCTTGTGAAGAACACAACACAATGCCCGCAGTACATAGACATACACCTGTAGCAAAAGAGATATAGATGGTGAGATAAACTTCAATTGTCTGAGATTTAACTTCCACTGTGTGATGGTTTTAGAAAAGGCAGAGGAACCAGAGATCAAATTGCCAACATCTGCTGGATGATGGAAAAAGCAAGAGAGTTCCAGAAAAACATCTATTTCTGCTTTATTGACTATGCCAAAGCCTTTGACTGTGTGGATCACAACAAACTGTGGAAAATTCTGAAAGAGACAGGAATACCAGACGACCTGACCTGCCTCTTGAGAAATCTGTATGCAGGTCAAGAAGCAACAGTTAGAAATGGACATGGGGAGGTGGGAGGGGGATTCAGGATTGGGAGCTCATGTACACCTGTGGTGGATTCATGTCAATGTATGGCAAAGCCAATAGAGTATTGTAAAGTAAAATAAAGTAAAAAAGAACTGGACATGGAACAACAGACTGGTCAAAGGTAAAAGAGAAAGAAACTTTTTTGTTATCAGACAAGCATTACAGCAGACCACATACCTCAGGCAATCCACTAAAGAGATTACAAAGACAGAAGTAACCACCCCTCCATAGAGCCAAGCAGATACAACTCATTACACACTTCCTCAGTCCTGACAATAATCCCCAAATAGGAGGATGTGGTGATGGCACTGTTGGTCAGACATCATTCAACCCAAATTCATCTGGTCATGGCATTACTGTGTGTATTGGCTCATTGGTTTTCTCTGAAGGAAAAATAAACTTTCCATATTTTTGCAACACGAGATAGCTTCACAGTTTGGAAGAGAGTGTCTTCCAAGCTAGGCTCCTACCCTCCCAGGAAGATGGGGAGACAGTGTGATCATCTTTCTTGATGACTCCATTTCAAAGATATGGTTCCCAAGTCCTTGAAAACGATATCCCTGGTTCCTAAAGTTGGAATGAGGCTTATTTAAAATTTTTTAAAAAAATTACATACATCTCAACCAAGGAGAAAAAAATCATAGAATTATAAGTTTTCTAAGGTAAATGTTCTACAAAAATGAAGAGGGAGGGAGCTTTTTCTCTTACTTTCCACTGGTAGAATTAAGCCTTTTATTTTTAATTTCATTTGTCCTTACACTTAAATACAGAAGGTGTTTTGGACAGAGACTCTTTGTTGTTGTTCAATCACTAATTTATGTCTGACTCTTTTAAATGTAATAAAATATTATTGCTATTATCAATTCCACATATTACTGTTGTTCATTCACTGTCATATCCAACTCTGTGACCCCATGAACTGCAGCATGCCAGGCTTCTCTGTCCTTCACTATCTCGTAGAGTTTGCTCAGATTTATTTTCATTGAATTGGTGATGCCATCCAACATCTCACCCCCTGCCACCCTCTTCTCTTTTTGCCTTCAATCTTTCCCAGCATCAGGGTCTTTTCCAATGAATCAGCTCTTCGCATCAGGTGGGCAAATATTGGAGCTTCAACCTCAGCATCAGTCCTTCCAATCAATATTCAGGGTTGATTTCCCTTAGGATTGACTGGTTTGATCTACTTGCAGTCAAAGAACTTTCAAGAGTCTTCACCAGCATCACAATTTGAAAGCAATCAATTCTTCAGTGCTCAGCTTTCTTTATGGTCCAGCTCTCATGTCTATACATAACTACTGGAAAAACCATAGCTTTGACCATACAGACCTCTTTCAGCAAAGCTCCCTGCTTTTTAATATGCTGTGTAGGTTTGTCATAGCTTTCCTTCCAAGGAGTAAATGTCTTTTAATTTCATGGCTGCAGTTACAGTCTGCAGTGATTTTGGAGCCCAAGAAAATAAAACCTGTCACTACTTCTATCTTTCCCCCTTCTATATTTATATATATGGCATGACTGGTCATATAATCATGTATGTTTNTCTGGTGATGTCCATGTGTAGAGTCTTCTCTTGTGTTTTTGGAAGAGGGTGTTTGCTATGACTAATGTTGTCTTGACAAAACTCTATTAGTTTTTGCCCTGCTTAATTCTGCACTCCAAGGCCAAATTTTCCTGTTACTCCAGGTGTTTCTTGACTTCCTACTTTTGCATTCCAGTCGCCTATAATGAAAAGGACATCTTTTTTGGGTGTTAGTTCTAAAAGGTCTTGTAGGTCTTCATAGAACTGTTCAACTTCAGCTTCTTCAGCATTACTGGTTGGGGCATAGACTTGGATAACTGTGATATTGAATGGTTTGCCTTGGAAACAAACAGAGATTATTCTGTAGTTTTTAAGATTGCATTCAAGTACTGCATTTCGGACTCTTTTGTTGACCATGATGGCTACTGCATTTCTTCTGGGGATTCCTGCCCACAGTAGTAGATATAATGGTCATCTGAGTTAAATTCAACCATTCTAGTCCATTTTAGTTTGCTGATTCCTAGAATGTTGATGTTCACCCTTGCCATCTCTTTTTTGACCACATCCATTTTGCCTTGATTCATGGACCTGACATTCTAGGTTCCTATGCAATATTGTTCTTTACAGCATTGGATCTTGCTTCTATCACCAGTCACATCCACAGCTGGGTATTGTTTTTCCTTTGGCTCCATCCCTTCATTCTTTCTGGAGTTATTCCACTGATCTCTAGTAGCCTGATGGGCACCTACTGACCTGGGGAGTTCCTCTTTCAGCATCCTATCATTTTGCCTTTTCATCCTGTTCATGGGATTCTCAAGGCAAGAATACTGAAGTGGTTTGCCATTCCGTTCTCCAGTGGACCACATTCTGTCAGACCTCTCCACCATGATCCGCCTGTCTTGGGTTGCCCTGTGGACATGGCTTAGTTTCATTGAGTTAGACAAGGCTGTGGTCCTAGTGTGATTAGACTGACTAGTTTTCTGTGAGTATGGTTTCAGTGTGTCTGCCCTATGATGCCCTCTTGAAACACCTACCATCTTACTTGGGTTTTGCTTACCTTGGGCGTGGGGTATTCTTCATGGCTGCTCCAGCAAAGTGCAGCTGCTGCTCCTTACCTTGGACGAAGGGTATCTCCTCACCACTGCCGTTCCTGCCCTTCAACGTGGGATAGCTCCTCTAGGCCCTCCTGCGCCTGTGCAGCCACCACTCCTTGGACATGGGGTTGCTGCTCCCGGCCGCCGCCCCTGGCCTCAGATGCTGGGTATCTCCTCTCACCGTTCCTGCACTGTTCCAGCCTGGCACTCTCAGCCAGTGCCCCTGAGCTCAGACGTGGGGTAACTCCTTTTGGCCACCGCCCTTTGGGCATGAGGTCCTCCCAGCTTCTGCCCCTGACCTTGGACATCGAGTAGCTTCTCTAGCCTGCGCTTAGTGCACCAGTCATAGTGGGATCCTTAAAAGTGAAGATGAGAAGCCAAGGAAGAGTCAGAGTCAGAGAGACGTCCTGTGCCTCAACCAGCTGTTGCTGGCTCTGAAAATGGAAGGGACCACCAGCTAAGGAATGTGGGCACCTCTGGAACTTGGAAAAGCCAGGAATGGATGGATGCCCCTACAAAGCCTCCAGAATGAATTTGGCCCTGCCCGCATCCTCATTTTAGCCCCATGAAATCCTCAGTAAACATCTGACTTCTAGAATTGTAAGAGAATAAATTTGTCTTGTTTTAAAGCCACTAAGGGGTAACATTTTACAGAAACAATAGGAAACTAACACAGTGGCTTACTTTTGATATTTTGTAGCTGAACTTTAGAATAACTTGATATTGGATTTTCCATGCTTCAATGGAGTTCTTATATTTAATTTGATAATTGAATATTCCGTATCAAAATGCAGTAATAATGAGGCCTATGTTTTCACAGCATTTTTCCAGTAGTCATGTATGGATGTGAGCGTTGGACTAGAAAGAAAGCTGAGTGCTGAAGAACTGATGCTTTTGAACTGTGGTGTTGGAGAAGACTCTTGAGAGTCTCTTGGACTGCAAGGAGATCAAACCAGTCCATCCTAAAGGAGATCAAACCAGTCCATCCTAAAGGAGATCAGTCCTGGGTGTTCATTGGAAGGACTGATGCTAAAGCTGAAACTCCAATACTTTGCCCACCTGATGCGAAGAGCTGACTCACCTGATGATGGGAAGGATTGAGGGCAGGAGGAGAAGGGGATGACAGAGGATAAGACGGTTGGATGTCATCACCAACTCAATGGAGATGAGTTTGAGCAAACTCTGGGAGTTGGTGATGGATAGGATAGAGAGGCCTGGAGTGCTGTGGTCCATGGGGTCGTAAAGAGTCAGACATTGACTGAGAGACTGAACTGAACTGAACTGAATGGTTTGCCTTGGAGATGAACAAAGATCATTCTGTCATTTTTGAGACTGCATCCAAGTACTGCATCTCAGACTCTTTTGTTGACCATGATGGCTACTGCATTTCTTCTGAGGGATTCACACCTGCAAAACAACTCAGGAAATGCACATCAAATACTGTTATCTAGGCACTTCAGATAGGAGCTAAAGCAGAGGATATGGGGCAAGGCCTGTCCTGGGAAGGCCCTTTAGACTACAAGTGTGCATCACAATCACCTGCTGTATTTGCAAAAATGCCAGGTCCTGCACCCTACCCAGGCTTCCGATTCAGTAAATTTGGACTGGAACCCAGGAATCTGCTTGTTCATAGCCCCTGATAGCTCAATTGGTAAAGGCTCTGCCTGCAATGCAGGAGACCCTGATTCGATTCCTGGGTCAGGAAGATCCACTGGAGAAGGGATAGGCTACCCACTCCAGTATTATTGAGCTTCCCCGGTAGTTCAGATGGTAAAGAATCCACCCTCAATGCAGGAGACCTGGGTTCGATCCCTGGGTTGAGAAGATCCCTTGGAGAAGGGAAAGGCTACCCACTACAGTATTCCAGCCTGGAGAATTCTGTGGACTGTATAATCCATGGGGTCGCAAAGAGTTGGACATAACTGAGCGACTTTCACTTTCACTTTCTTAGATGATTCTGATGCAGTCCTTTCGTTGAAGAGTGGGGAGCTCAATTTGAAGGATACAGCATCAGTTTCACACCCTTTGCATGTCCCTCATGGCTGCAAGAGTGATATTTCCAAAATCAAAGTGGCATCTTCAGCAGTGTATATAAGAACATTCAATAATATCACCAATGGCTGGCTCTCCCATCTCCTCTGCAGCTGGGTTCAGCCTCTGTCTTCAGGGATGTGCAACCACTTCCATCTCTGCTGTGCGTGCCCACAGCTTCCAGTCCCCTGGAGGTACAGCAGTGTTTAGCAAACTCCCAAGGCTGTCTCACATCCTGCAAATCCCTGCTGAATCCTTGACTGGTCCACCCAAATATGGCTCATCCCAAATATCAAGTTGCTGGCCCTGCCCACTGGCTTCTCGCAGGGTTGTGGCTGTAACTGACAGACACATGAACACCTTTCTCCAGGGAAAGGTAAGCTGGTGGGCATTATGGCAGTCCTCCCTGCCCTGGATGAACTACCAGGGACAGAGCTAGGCATCAGCAGCAGCACCTGGGTATGATGCCACAGACCCACACCGTTCTTCCCCAAGGTTCAGTAGTGTTCATGAATAAAGCCTTCTCATGTTGTTGCATGTTTTTGATCCGTTCCTAGAGGTGCTGGAAAATGGCTGGTTTTGAGAATTTTTTCTAGCTTGAGAGCTGCTTTATGGGGGAGAAGGTTTGTCCTGCCAGAGTCAGAACCACTCCCATAGCAGATGTAAACCCCTGAGAACTCCTCAGAAGAGCTTTCACACACATACAGACACACACACACACACACACACACGCCCTGCACTCCCTTGCGTATGACTATGGAAAACTATTGATCACCAGGGAAGTATGTTGTGGTTCTTCAGTTGCTAAGTTGTGTCTGACTCTTCGTATCTACTTGGAATTAATGTCCCCCTAGGTAGAAGCTCAGGTCACGCATGAACATAGTGACCATCAGAACCCATTTGTATGGTGGGAGGCCAAGGCAAATGCAGGTCTCTCCAGGCTTCTCATTTTTCAAAACAAAATTCAAAGACCCTTGGCCCCTCCAGCTCATTACAACTAGTAGCAGACTCAATATCTGAGCTGAGGAGTGCCTGCAGCTCACGTATAATTTTTTTTTTTTTTGGATTGGCATACAGTTGCTTTGTAATGTTGTGCTGGTTTCTGCTGTACAACAAAGTGAATTGGCTACATGTATGCATATATATCCCCACCCTCTTGAGTCTCTCTCGCACGTGCCCCCCACATTCCATCCCTCTAGGTCATCACAGAGTGCCGAGCTGAGCTCCCGGTAGTATCTAACAGCTTCCCACTAGCTATTTTTACGTGTGAGAGCGTGTATGTTCAATGCTACCCTCCATTCATCCTACCCTCTCCTTCCAAGTCTGTTCTCTGCGTCTGCACTGCTATTTCTGCCCTGCAAATAGGTTCATCAGCACCATTTGTCTAGATTCCATGTGTATGTGTTAATAGATGATATTTATTTTTCTCTTTCCGACTTAGTTCACCATGTATGACAGACTCAAACTTAAGCCTTTAATGTAGAACTAAAACCAGTACATGCTCAAAGTATAACAGAACCCATTGCAACACTGTGAGAACTTGCCAGGTGCTTCGAAATAATTTCCCGCCAAAATAGTTCATGAGCCCACAGTGCAAACATTCCAAGACAGCTTCAACAACAATAACAGCAGATAAAGGATTGTTTAAATATGCAAATAAAATACACAAATCTTTTTCATGTCTTGTCTGGGTTGATCTGATTAGCTCATGAGAATAATGCCAAAGCCTTGCCAAGGCATTGCAGGTTGTCTGCCTATGTCTCGTTGGAAAGAAAGAGAAAAACTACATACAGCTGTTCCAAGGCTGGGAATCGCTGCATAGATCTGACAGCAGCTGTTTGCATGCCAAATCATTCCAGCAACTTCTAATTAAATCCAGCTTAGGAGAAATTTTATGATCTGCGTCACATGATTTCTGTTTCTGGGATGTTTTCTCTCTCTGTTTTGAAAGCCCCTCCAGTGAAGTCTATATTCTTCCTTTTAAAGGGCTAATTAATCCAGAGGCAAACATGGCATTATATTCCTGAGGTTAGAACACCAACAGGAATCAATCACTAAAGTTCTAAGGGACAGGGGAGTGTCCCCCAGCACCTTAATCCTAAGGAATGAGCAAGCAGGATTCTTGGGGTGAAAGATACTGAGGCCTTCACTTCTTATAACACACCCCTTCCCCCATAGGGTTCTCGAGTCTACTAAGGGAATGGCATGCACATTGGTGCTTTCTCAACTATGGTTCATGACTCTCCAACTAAAAATCCTTAGTTACAATAACACATTGATATAACACTTTATAAAGCACTTGCATGCATGTTACCTAATTTATAACTTAAAGGGAGCACGTGAAATAGGCTAGGAAGATATTATTATCTCCACCTTGCAAACGAAAAAACTGAAGCTCTCAAAGATTAAATGATTCCTGATACATGTCAAGGTCACAGCCATAACTGTCAGAAAAGAATGTGGCAGCTGGCTTTCTAGCCCGAAGGCCATTGTTTCTTCCCCTTGGCCCAGTCCCCCCCTCACCTCATTAGCTGGACAGACGTACCCATTTGTTCCTGATTTCAAAAGTGCCACTTGGCTCAAGAGTATCTATTTGTCTGCAGGATGATTATCCATATTTTTGATAACTTGCAGGTGTTTTCAAATTACATTCTCCCTCTCTCAACAGAAACGTGATGTGTAGATTAAACAGTACATGAGACTAACTGAAATGGAAGCATGAGACAGGTCAGCATATGCATTAGTGACGACTAAGTCCGGTGGCTCAGATGGTAAAGCATTTGTCTGCAATGCAAGAGACCTGGGTTCGATCCCTGGGTAGGGAAGATCCCCCAGAGAAGGAAATGCTATCCACTCCAGTACTCTTGCCTGGAGAATCTCATGGACAGAGGAGCCTGGCGGGCTATGGTCCATGGGATGGTAGAG
The DNA here is from genome assembly GCA_006410875.1 of Neotragus pygmaeus. Lineage (NCBI taxonomy): Eukaryota > Metazoa > Chordata > Mammalia > Artiodactyla > Bovidae > Neotragus > Neotragus pygmaeus. Next base: position 58,787 of record SJYV01019528.1, read on the forward strand.
TTGGACTTGACTGACTGACTAACAACAACAAACAAATACACTTAAAAGTAAGCAGTCTTGCCTGAGTTGTATGGGAGTGTCATCTCTCTGGGACACAGTTCCCAGAAATCAACCTATAATATGCATTTGCAAAATCCCTGAGGCCAAAGACCAAGAAGAATTTATTTCATGTGGAAATAGAAGTCTTGCTGTGAATAAGATTTCCACTAAGGTAAACAATATAACAACCTATGGCCCATTTACACTCTTCTACAGGCTATTAACGCTTGCTTCCATGTGATCTCACATTCCTAGACTATTGGTAAATGTTTGAGGGGCCTGTGAACACTTTGTCCCATTACTAATGAGATCAACCCACAGGAGAATATTTAATGGGACCAAATCTGATGGAAGGACTTGACAGCCACCCTATTTGATTATTTTCTGAGCTTATTACTCAGGACAGTCATTGCTAGTTGTTGCAACAGATTAGCCCCCAAATCAACAACATGATTCAAAAAGTCTATTTCTCTCTCACACAAGTGTGATGGATTTGGGCAGCTCTGGATGGATGGTTTGGAATCTGGACAGTTCTCACAGGGTATTTTTGAACATCAGACCTAGAAGGAGCACAAGTCATTTCCATGTACATTTCATTGGTTGGTTTCATAGCCCCAACCCCATAGCAAAAGATTTTGAGGAACATACTCCTCTTGCATCCCACAGAAAGCAAAAGGCATGAGAAATACTAAGAATCATTTTCACCGACAATGAAGGAGAGATTTCTATGCAACTGGGTTTGCTCTGCAACCACATCATTCCAGAAGCAACGAATCCTCTGTTTTGGACAAAAAATCTAAGAAGAGGAATTCTGTAACCCTGTCAACAAGAATTTACTAGCTTTAGAGGAAGTGCTCTGTTGAAGAGTTACTCTCAAAGCCTCAGAGGCCCCTGGTTATAAGGGCTGAGAGGAGAGAGCTGATAGCATCAATGAGGTGTGAATAGTGAGGATGAAGCTGGGGGAGGCTTAGCTCTCCAGACCTGTCATGTCAATCTCATTATACAAATAAAGATGTTCTACCAGAGAAAATACATGTGCATTTATACATACATATTTTGTACACACATGTATATATATACATCAGTTCAGTCAGTTCAGTTCAATTACTCAGTTGTGTCTGACTCTTTGCAACCCCATGGACTGCAGCACTCTAGGCTTCCCTGTCCATCACCAACTCCCAGAGCTTGTTCAAACTCATATTCATTGAGTCGGTGATGCCATCCAACCATCTCATCCTCTGTTGTTCCCTTCTTCTCCTGCCTTCATTCTTTCCTCAAATCAGAATCTTTTCCAATGAGTCAGTTCTTCTAATGAGGTGGCCAAAGTATTGGAGTTTCAGTTTCAGCATCAGTCCTTTCAATGAACAGCCAGGACTGATTTCCCTGAGGACTGACTGGTTTGATCTCCCTGCAGTCCAAGGAACCCTCAAGAGTCTTCTCCAACACCACAGTTCAAAAGCATCAATTCTTTGGTGCTCAGCTTTCTTTATAGTTCAACTCTCACATCCATACATGACCACTGGAGAAACCATAGCTTTGACTAGACAGACCTTTGTCGGCAAAGTAATGACTCTGCTTTTTAATATGCTGTATAGGTTGGTCATAAATTTTCTTCCAAGGAGCAAGCAACTTTTAATTTCATGGCTGCAGTTACCATCTGCAATGGTTTTGGAGCCCCCCAAAATAAAGTATGTTACTATTTTCACTGTTTCCCCATCTATTTGCCATGAAATGATAGGGCTGGATGCCATGATCTTACTTTTTTGAATGCTGAGTTTTAAGCCAATTTTTTCACTCTCCTCTTTCACTTTCATCAAGAGACTCTCCAGTTCTTCTTTGCTGTCTGCAATAAGGGTGGTGTCATTTTCATATCTGAGGTTATTGATATTTCTCCTGGCAATCTTGATTCTAGCTTGTGTTTCATCCATCCTGGTATTTCACATGATGTACTCTGCATATAAGTTAAATAAGCAGGGTGACAATATACAGTCTTGATGTACGCCTTTCCCAACCTGGAACCCGTCTGTTGTTTCATGTTCAGTTCTAACTGTCACTTCTTGACATGCATACAGATATCTCAGGAGGTGAATCTGGTATTCTGGTCTGGTATTCCCAACTCTTTCAGAATTTTCCACAGTTTGTTGTGATCCAGAGTTAAAGGCTTTGGCGTAGTCAATAAAGCAGAAGTAAATGTTTTTCTGGAACTCTCTTGCTTTTTTGATGATCCAGCGGATGTTGTCAATTTGATCCCTGGTTCCTCTGCCTTTTCTAAATCCAGCTTGAACACTTGGAAGTTCATGGTTTACGGCCTATTGAAGCCTGGATTGGAGAATTTTGAGCATTACTTTACTAGTGTGTGAGATGAGTGCAATAGTTTGGACATTGTTTGGCATTGCCTTTCTTTGGGACTAGAGTGAAATCTAACTTTTTCCATCCTGTGGCCACTGCTTTAACAGCATCATCTTTTAGGATTTGAAATAGCTCAACTGGAATTCCGTCACCTCCACTAGCTTTGTTCATAGTGATGCTTTCTAGGTATGCATGTATACATACATACCCACATATATGTATGTATGTGTAGTATATATATGTGTATATATGCATTTGTGGGTATATCTCTGCTGGCTCAGCTGGTAAAGACCCCACCTACCAAAACAGGCGATGTAAGGGACTTAGGTTCATTTGCTGGGTCAGAAAGATCCCCTGGAGAAGGAAATGGTTACCCACTCCAGTATTCTTGCCTGGAGAACTCCATGGACAGAGGAGCCTGGCAGGCTACAGTCCATGTGATAGCAAAGAGTCGGACATGACTGAGCGGGCATGCAGGCATACATCCGTATGTAGAGAGCTACAGATAGAGATAGATGTAGTTATAGTTAAGTATTTCTGCTGAGCTGACCAGGGCAAGCTTTGCCATATGGTTTGGATGACCAGCTTGGAATCATAACTGACTAAGGAACTCTGGATTCCCACAAAGGCCTCATGTTCAACAGCATCCAAGTGCTTGTTATAAACAAATGGTACAAGAAAACCCCTCTCTTATATTGCCATTCATGCTTTTTTGTAAGGCAGTCACAGTGGATCTTCTCAAGTTCAGTCATATATCTTTAACTGTTTTTTTTCAGGCTGGAACAAGAAAAGATATGAGTGTGCTAATGCCTGATTTTAGTTGTCCCTTGGTTCATCTAGATGCGTTTCTTATATCTGTTCAGTCATCATTCTTCAGACATTAGAATCTAGGAATTCATTTTTTTCAAAGCCTAGGAAATCAAGCTGCATGGATTAGTTCCAGAACTTACACAGTCAAATCATGGTGTGTATTTTTTTTTTAATCCTTCATAAGAAAGACACAGTCAGGTTTAGACATCAATATCCTGCTCAATGTTATTCTCATTTCCATTAAAAAAAAGAAAAAAAGGAACAAGCCTGAGACCTTAGATAATTTTCCTAACCCTCCAGAGCACTTCTAAGAAGTGTAGATAAAACAAATGACACTGACTTCTCAGTCATAACCACTTCTGCTTTCCAATTTAGCTGCTCAGCTTTTAAAATGTGGGTGCATCAAACTCTTGAGTAATAAAGTATGCTCTTGGATTTAGAAATAAATTCCATCTGTTCTCAATAGCTCTGTTCACATGTTTACTGCACATATTTGTTTCCCCGAGGGTGGAACCACGTATGTGAACACAATAGAGCCAGAGTCTCAGTTTCTCATAAAGTGCAGTCCACACCATGTTGACACAGACAACATCAACTTTTCTCTCATCTCAAAAACGGTTCATATTCTATGGCATGTAAGCATGTCAAGAGACAATTTTCTGCCAATAGAAGACTTGTGCATTTTGTGTTCAGAGTAGAATTAGGTCTAGATGAAGACAATGCTGAATATACCAATGGGAATTTTGAATTTATCATTAACAAAATGAAAATTGTCACCGAAATGGTCAGTTGTATCTATTTCCCCACTTGTCAAAGAGTATTTTTTTGGCTTAGGAAAATATACATTAGAAACCGAAGAATTTCATTGGGCCATTTAACTACTCCTTGTGTATTTTCATATACATTAGAGGTTATTATATATTTTCAAGAAATAAAGAGAACTCTTACTAGCAGCAGAACGAAAATGATGCTCAAATTTCTTTTTCATGATTATTCAGTTTGACTTAGAATACACTCAGAGTTAGCACAAGGATATAAATATAAGTGGGGGCACCTAAAAGCGATTTATTTTCTAAGTTTGTATGGAACACTTAATAGCATTAGAAACAGCTCCCATATAAAAAAAAAAAAAAAAAAAATTGGGAGTGCTTGAATAAATGAAATTGGACAGATTTCTTTTATTGAAGGAGTTTTCAGAGCCCTTAATAAACTAGTATACACTGAGACTCTCCCAGATATATGGGCACCAAATGCTGTATTTCCTAAGCTGACTTGGCCACCACAAGCTTTTCTTGGCAGACCTGTGTTAACATTGAGTTATATGAATGTTCTATAGAACAGAGTTTAGGAAAGTTGCAGTAGGGACTAAAACCTCCCATTGGATTTTGAAGGAATTACTTTCTTGTTCTGTCTACACTGTGTTGAAGGAATTCAGCAGCTAAATGGGGAAAGTCAGAACTAATTAGTTCTATGTGAAAGAGCTATGTCGATACAGCAAAAATTTGTTGAGTTACCAGTAGCACAATGAGGTATCAATGCTGTCTAAAAGGTAAGTACCTAATTATGAAAATCATCTCATTGAAACATAGCCAAAATTTAAAAAATAACAAAATGGTTATACGCAAACTAATGTTTATGTCTCAGACACACCATGTATTCATTTTACAAATAATGAAAGACTCTCCAGTATAAGCCAGGCATTGGGCTAGTCACCAAGGACATAATAACGAGCTGACACTCACAGTCCCACCTGTGGAAAGGTTTTGCTGATCCCTTGCAGAGCCATCTAGGCATTATTAACACCTTTGCTCCTGGTGAGATGTTATCAGTCTTACTTAAGGTTTACCATGACAGAGAAGCAATTACCACCACCTACAACAAGAGAATGGGAAGATCCCCTGCAGAAGGGATAAGCCACCCACTCCAGTAGTTATGGGCTTCCCTGGTGGCTCAGATGGTAAAGAATCCGTGCAAGGCAGGAGACCTTGGTTCAATCCCTGGGTTGGGAAGATGTCCTGGAGGAGGGCATGGCAACCCACCCTAGTATTCTTGCCTGGAGAATCCCCATAGGCAGAGGAGCCCAGCAGGCTACAGTCCATGGCGTCGCAAAGAGTCAGACACAACTGAACAACTAAGCACAGCACAGCCCAGCAAGAGACATGTGTTAAATACCAGACATGTGTTAAAACTGAACATTTCCCAGTAAAAAGTTACAGATATAATTTAGTATGCAGATGATTAAATATTTTATTCTTAAGTCTGTTAAAATACACACATGGTACTAAGCAATGACTGTAGTTAGAGCCAAACTGACTTTTTTTATCTCCAGTTTCTGTTAAGTTTACGAAACATTTTTTTTTGCAGATTTTCTCTAGACACTTTCCCTCCTAAGAAACCATGAGGCTATTATGTTTAGGAAATGTCACCATTTTCCCCCCCATCACCATAAAGGAACTGCATTACTGTACTATCTCAAAACAGAGTCATACGTTTTCCAAACAAAACATGAGCTAATCTAAAAGTCTTTTTTCAATATATAAAATTTCCGTGTTCCCCAGGCTTGCCAGGTTAGAGATGGGGCCAAGGAGATTACATTAAGGGAATGTGATTTACTTTTGTAACATAGGAAACTGCCATCCTTTTCTTCAGGTCTAAGGGTGGGGTAACATAGGGGAAGGGGATGAAATTGGATAGAACTCTTTTTATCTATTTCTAGTTTAAGCCACTCCCTTTTGTCTAGCCCACACTTCAGGCTTTGGTACCAGGGAACAGAGGGCAAGTAAAGAGGGGCAGGAAGATGGAGGAAGATGCCTAGATATGTTTGGAGTAGGCAGTGTGTCAGCGTGTGCAAGGGTTCCTGGGCATGAACCTGTCAGGGCAGGGTGGAGACTGAAAGCACCTTTAGAAGATAAAAGATGACACTAGCTTTCTCCTTTTTTCCGTTGATGACTTCATTTGTAGCAACTGTAAAAATCCATCTTTAGGACAACAACTGAGTCAGACAGTTCATAGTCTATTGACCCTTGATATGTGCACCTGACTATGTGTTTGCCTTACTGGTTCACTGATTAATACTCCTTCAACCAAGGTCAGATGGTGTCTGCTTCCTGCTTCCAAATCTCTATCATTTTCAGTGCTCCATTGTTTGCTTTCTGGGGAGAGGTTAGAATTTAGTGGTCCATGGGCCAAGTCTGGCTTGCAGGTGGGTCTTTGTTAGACTGGGCTTTTCCTTCTCCTTGAAATGTAGACCAAAATAAAGTCAGGATATTTCACATGAAGCCCAAGCTTCTGGCTTCTTTTGAAGAACTGGAATGTCTCACAACCCTGGCTTCAATATTCCGCAAGATCCAACTTGTTGAGGCTGTTACACCTGAGTGCACCAATTCCTCCTAAATCCGACCACTCCTGTAACACCTGCAGATGTGCTTAAGGCAGGCCAGCTTCATTCACGTAGACCACCTGCTGGACCCCTGGAGGTGGGGACCACTCACCGCAGTGAAACCTGAACCTCAGCACATGAAGATGACCTAATCAAGATGAATCCTCCATCCTTGCTGATTTAGGTTCTCTTTAAAGCTCATCCAGCCAGAATACTCTCATCTCCTCAGCAGTCTTCTGGACCTCAGCCATCAAGTATTCCTTCTATCCTGTTTCTTCACCATTTTCCTCTCCACTGATTCTCTCCTATCCATATGGAAAACAGTTTTTATCACTGTAAAAGAAAACACTTTCCCATGACACTTTGTCTCTAGCAAGCTATTCCCCTTCTCTTCACAGAAAAAGAGGCAATCACAGGCGGAAAAAAAAACAAAAAGTCAGAGAAAATAGGGAGATTACTCACAGTGGGTAAACATTTCTCAATAGTGACAATGGGAGATAGAACACAGAGGATTAATAGCTTCAAAAATGTTGTGAGAAAGATAACCATTAATCAAGAATTCCACTCATATCTCAACTATCATTCAAGAATGAACACAAAGATATTTTTAAGCAAAAAAAAAATAATAACAACACAAGAATAGGCAATAACATATGTTTCAGTAAATGAAAAAAAAAAGTAAATCGTAAACAAATGAAATAATCTCAGGAGGGAGACTGGAGATATGCTAAGGAGGGGAGAGCAAGGAAGGTGATAAACACACAGTCAGATGTCAACAAACACCAAGTGTTTCAAACAGTAATATTTGATTCTAGAAAGTTAAAAAGATTCAAATGATACATTGGATACAGATAACATTAAGAGAGAATTAGTTTTAAACTGTTCTAAGGTCCTGAATTATGATTAACTTTAGACTGTGCTGAATCTATTAATCATGTTATTATTTTAAGGATAACCACTAAAATGATTTTTTTTAATCATGTATAACCTTCAGGAAAATAAAGAGAAAAAATGAACTTAAAGATCAATCAATTGAAAAGGAAGGAAAAGAGAGAAACAAAATCCTGGTGTATGTGTTGCAATAGACAAAATGAATTCCTTAAGACTCAGGCAGGTTGAAATCAAAGCATAGGGTAAAGATACACCAGGTAAAACCAAAGAAAAGGAAGCCAGCATGGCTGTATGAGTAATAGACAAAATAAACTGTATGCCACAAAGCATTACTAATGATAAAGATTTACCATGGATATGTGATATAAACATTCACATACTACTGTTTGCAGTTATTGGTTTAAGCTCAACATTGATACAAAAATTGAAAGACTCACAAGGAAAATCTAACACCAGTAAGATGGGAGAATTTAACATACTTCTCAGTAACTAGATTTTCTGGTGGCTCAGATGATAAAGAGTCTGCCTGCGATGTGGGAGACCTGGGTTCAATCCCTGGGTCAGGAAGATACCCTGGAGAAGGGAATGGCAACCCACTCTAGTATTCTTGCCTGGAAAATCCCATGGACAGAGGAGCCTGGTGGGCTACAGTCCATGGGGTCACAAAGAGTCAGACATGACTGAGTCACTTCACTTTCAGTAATTAATAAATAGACAAAACTGAATACAGATACAGGAGAAATGAACAGTATAAGAAAACAGCAATCAAAAAAAGAAGGAAAAAAAAGCTTAAACTGAAGAACAACATCTATAGAATGACCATGTGTCACAAGCAAACATGGAACTTTTATGAAAACTGACTAAATATTTGGCTATAAATCAAGAGCTAATGTACATACTCAGCTGTGTCCAACTCTGCTAACCCATGGACTGTAGCCTGCCAGGATGCCCTGTTCATGGAATTTTCCAGGCAAGAATACTGAAGTGGGCTGCCATGTCCTCCTCCAGGTGTCTCCCAAACTGGGAATCAAACCCAAGTCTCTTGTGTCTCCTGCATTAGCAGGTGAATTCTTTACCACTGAGCTACCTGGGAAGCCCATAATAATGAATATACAACACAACAAAACTTGTTGGGTGGGGCTAAGCTCTTAAGGAAAATGTATATTCCTAAATGTTAATATTAGATAAGAAAAACAAAGACCAACATAAGAAGCTAACTGTTCACAACTTGTAAATGTTAGAAAAAATAAAAAATAAAATAAGTCTAAGAAATTTAGGAGGAAGAAAATAATAAAGAGAGGAAAAATCTTTGTAATAGTAAATAAAAATTTAGTAGTGACAATAAAGCCAACATGGAGTCTCTGAAAGACTAATAAAATGGTCAAATTTCTCATAAGATTCACAAATAAAAAAGAAGTTACAAATAAACAGTTAAATAAAAGTGGTACATAGCTCCTATAAGGTTTAGCTTTAAAAAATAGAAAATATTACAAATGTATATTGGCCTATACATTTGACTAACTGATGAAAATGTACAAATTCTTGGAATGAAGCAAGAAACTGAAGCAAGAAAAAAAGGAAACCTGAGTAGCCTTATAACTTTTAAAGAAATTGAATCCATAGTAAGAAATCTACCTGTCAAAATAGCACCAGACCTCAAAGCAAGCAATTTCTGCCAAATAGTTAAGATGGAATAATTTGTCTTATAAAAACACTTCTCCAATAAATAAAATATTAGAGAATGCTCAACTGACCTAATGAGATTTACAAATCTTTGACACCAAGACTAAATAATAAAAACATAAGCTACAATATTACACTGAAAGTAAAATCGTCAATAAAATACTAGAAGCTGGATCAACCAGGTGTCACAAATGAATATTGTTACTCCCCAACCCAGCCAGTCCAGGGGAGAGGACGACAGGACTTTCTCCTCTGCCTGGGGAGCTGTGAGTGGTGGGAGAAGCTGAGTGGACAGGGTTCAGGAGCATTTCCTGTGTTTATCTCAAGCTATGTTGTGACAGGTTGCCTGCCTCTCACTTTAAAATGAAGGAAATCAAGATTTAGAAACCTGAAATGATCTTCCCATATTAGAGTTGGTAAGTAGTTCAGTTCAGTCGCTCAGTCATGTCCGACTCTTTGTGACCCCATGAATCGCAGCATGCCAGGCCTCCCTGTCCATCACCATCTCCTGGAGTTCACTCAGACTCACGTCCATCGAGTCAGTGATGCCATCCANGAGACTCTCCCAGATATATGGGCACCAAATGCTGTATTTCCTAAGCTGACTTGGCCACCACAAGCTTTTCTTGGCAGACCTGTGTTAACATTGAGTTATATGAATGTTCTATAGAACAGAGTTTAGGAAAGTTGCAGTAGGGACTAAAACCTCCCATTGGATTTTGAAGGAATTACTTTCTTGTTCTGTCTACACTGTGTTGAAGGAATTCAGCAGCTAAATGGGGAAAGTCAGAACTAATTAGTTCTATGTGAAAGAGCTATGTCGATACAGCAAAAATTTGTTGAGTTACCAGTAGCACAATGAGGTATCAATGCTGTCTAAAAGGTAAGTACCTAATTATGAAAATCATCTCATTGAAACATAGCCAAAATTTAAAAAATAACAAAATGGTTATACGCAAACTAATGTTTATGTCTCAGACACACCATGTATTCATTTTACAAATAATGAAAGACTCTCCAGTATAAGCCAGGCATTGGGCTAGTCACCAAGGACATAATAACGAGCTGACACTCACAGTCCCACCTGTGGAAAGGTTTTGCTGATCCCTTGCAGAGCCATCTAGGCATTATTAACACCTTTGCTCCTGGTGAGATGTTATCAGTCTTACTTAAGGTTTACCATGACAGAGAAGCAATTACCACCACCTACAACAAGAGAATGGGAAGATCCCCTGCAGAAGGGATAAGCCACCCACTCCAGTAGTTATGGGCTTCCCTGGTGGCTCAGATGGTAAAGAATCCGTGCAAGGCAGGAGACCTTGGTTCAATCCCTGGGTTGGGAAGATGTCCTGGAGGAGGGCATGGCAACCCACCCTAGTATTCTTGCCTGGAGAATCCCCATAGGCAGAGGAGCCCAGCAGGCTACAGTCCATGGCGTCGCAAAGAGTCAGACACAACTGAACAACTAAGCACAGCACAGCCCAGCAAGAGACATGTGTTAAATACCAGACATGTGTTAAAACTGAACATTTCCCAGTAAAAAGTTACAGATATAATTTAGTATGCAGATGATTAAATATTTTATTCTTAAGTCTGTTAAAATACACACATGGTACTAAGCAATGACTGTAGTTAGAGCCAAACTGACTTTTTTTATCTCCAGTTTCTGTTAAGTTTACGAAACATTTTTTTTTGCAGATTTTCTCTAGACACTTTCCCTCCTAAGAAACCATGAGGCTATTATGTTTAGGAAATGTCACCATTTTCCCCCCCATCACCATAAAGGAACTGCATTACTGTACTATCTCAAAACAGAGTCATACGTTTTCCAAACAAAACATGAGCTAATCTAAAAGTCTTTTTTCAATATATAAAATTTCCGTGTTCCCCAGGCTTGCCAGGTTAGAGATGGGGCCAAGGAGATTACATTAAGGGAATGTGATTTACTTTTGTAACATAGGAAACTGCCATCCTTTTCTTCAGGTCTAAGGGTGGGGTAACATAGGGGAAGGGGATGAAATTGGATAGAACTCTTTTTATCTATTTCTAGTTTAAGCCACTCCCTTTTGTCTAGCCCACACTTCAGGCTTTGGTACCAGGGAACAGAGGGCAAGTAAAGAGGGGCAGGAAGATGGAGGAAGATGCCTAGATATGTTTGGAGTAGGCAGTGTGTCAGCGTGTGCAAGGGTTCCTGGGCATGAACCTGTCAGGGCAGGGTGGAGACTGAAAGCACCTTTAGAAGATAAAAGATGACACTAGCTTTCTCCTTTTTTCCGTTGATGACTTCATTTGTAGCAACTGTAAAAATCCATCTTTAGGACAACAACTGAGTCAGACAGTTCATAGTCTATTGACCCTTGATATGTGCACCTGACTATGTGTTTGCCTTACTGGTTCACTGATTAATACTCCTTCAACCAAGGTCAGATGGTGTCTGCTTCCTGCTTCCAAATCTCTATCATTTTCAGTGCTCCATTGTTTGCTTTCTGGGGAGAGGTTAGAATTTAGTGGTCCATGGGCCAAGTCTGGCTTGCAGGTGGGTCTTTGTTAGACTGGGCTTTTCCTTCTCCTTGAAATGTAGACCAAAATAAAGTCAGGATATTTCACATGAAGCCCAAGCTTCTGGCTTCTTTTGAAGAACTGGAATGTCTCACAACCCTGGCTTCAATATTCCGCAAGATCCAACTTGTTGAGGCTGTTACACCTGAGTGCACCAATTCCTCCTAAATCCGACCACTCCTGTAACACCTGCAGATGTGCTTAAGGCAGGCCAGCTTCATTCACGTAGACCACCTGCTGGACCCCTGGAGGTGGGGACCACTCACCGCAGTGAAACCTGAACCTCAGCACATGAAGATGACCTAATCAAGATGAATCCTCCATCCTTGCTGATTTAGGTTCTCTTTAAAGCTCATCCAGCCAGAATACTCTCATCTCCTCAGCAGTCTTCTGGACCTCAGCCATCAAGTATTCCTTCTATCCTGTTTCTTCACCATTTTCCTCTCCACTGATTCTCTCCTATCCATATGGAAAACAGTTTTTATCACTGTAAAAGAAAACACTTTCCCATGACACTTTGTCTCTAGCAAGCTATTCCCCTTCTCTTCACAGAAAAAGAGGCAATCACAGGCGGAAAAAAAAACAAAAAGTCAGAGAAAATAGGGAGATTACTCACAGTGGGTAAACATTTCTCAATAGTGACAATGGGAGATAGAACACAGAGGATTAATATCTTCAAAAATGTTGTGAGAAAGATAACCATTAATCAAGAATTCCACTCATATCTCAACTATCATTCAAGAATGAACACAAAGATATTTTTAAGCAAAAAAAAAATAATAACAACACAAGAATAGGCAATAACATATGTTTCAGTAAATGAAAAAAAAAAGTAAATCGTAAACAAATGAAATAATCTCAGGAGGGAGACTGGAGATATGCTAAGGAGGGGAGAGCAAGGAAGGTGATAAACACACAGTCAGATGTCAACAAACACCAAGTGTTTCAAACAGTAATATTTGATTCTAGAAAGTTAAAAAGATTCAAATGATACATTGGATACAGATAACATTAAGAGAGAATTAGTTTTAAACTGTTCTAAGGTCCTGAATTATGATTAACTTTAGACTGTGCTGAATCTATTAATCATGTTATTATTTTAAGGATAACCACTAAAATGATTTTTTTTAATCATGTATAACCTTCAGGAAAATAAAGAGAAAAAATGAACTTAAAGATCAATCAATTGAAAAGAAAGGAAAAGAGAGAAACAAAATCCTGGTGTATGTGTTGCAATAGACAAAATGAATTCCTTAAGACTCAGGCAGGTTGAAATCAAAGCATAGGGTAAAGATACACCAGGTAAAACCAAAGAAAAGGAAGCCAGCATGGCTGTATGAGTAATAGACAAAATAAACTGTATGCCACAAAGCATTACTAATGATAAAGATTTACCATGGATATGTGATATAAACATTCACATACTACTGTTTGCAGTTATTGGTTTAAGCTCAACATTGATACAAAAATTGAAAGACTCACAAGGAAAATCTAACACCAGTAAGATGGGAGAATTTAACATACTTCTCAGTAACTAGATTTTCTGGTGGCTCAGATGATAAAGAGTCTGCCTGCGATGTGGGAGACCTGGGTTCAATCCCTGGGTCAGGAAGATACCCTGGAGAAGGGAATGGCAACCCACTCTAGTATTCTTGCCTGGAAAATCCCATGGACAGAGGAGCCTGGTGGGCTACAGTCCATGGGGTCACAAAGAGTCAGACATGACTGAGTCACTTCACTTTCAGTAATTAATAAATAGACAAAACTGAATACAGATACAGGAGAAATGAACAGTATAAGAAAACAGCAATCAAAAAAAGAAGGAAAAAAAAGCTTAAACTGAAGAACAACATCTATAGAATGACCATGTGTCACAAGCAAACATGGAACTTTTATGAAAACTGACTAAATATTTGGCTATAAATCAAGAGCTAATGTACATACTCAGCTGTGTCCAACTCTGCTAACCCATGGACTGTAGCCTGCCAGGATGCCCTGTTCATGGAATTTTCCAGGCAAGAATACTGAAGTGGGCTGCCATGTCCTCCTCCAGGTGTCTCCCAAACTGGGAATCAAACCCAAGTCTCTTGTGTCTCCTGCATTAGCAGGTGAATTCTTTACCACTGAGCTACCTGGGAAGCCCATAATAATGAATATACAACACAACAAAACTTGTTGGGTGGGGCTAAGCTCTTAAGGAAAATGTATATTCCTAAATGTTAATATTAGATAAGAAAAACAAAGACCAACATAAGAAGCTAACTGTTCACAACTTGTAAATGTTAGAAAAAATAAAAAATAAAATAAGTCTAAGAAATTTAGGAGGAAGAAAATAATAAAGAGAGGAAAAATCTTTGTAATAGTAAATAAAAATTTAGTAGTGACAATAAAGCCAACATGGAGTCTCTGAAAGACTAATAAAATGGTCAAATTTCTCATAAGATTCACAAATAAAAAAGAAGTTACAAATAAACAGTTAAATAAAAGTGGTACATAGCTCCTATAAGGTTTAGCTTTAAAAAATAGAAAATATTACAAATGTATATTGGCCTATACATTTGACTAACTGATGAAAATGTACAAATTCTTGGAATGAAGCAAGAAACTGAAGCAAGAAAAAAAGGAAACCTGAGTAGCCTTATAACTTTTAAAGAAATTGAATCCATAGTAAGAAATCTACCTGTCAAAATAGCACCAGACCTCAAAGCAAGCAATTTCTGCCAAATAGTTAAGATGGAATAATTTGTCTTATAAAAACACTTCTCCAATAAATAAAATATTAGAGAATGCTCAACTGACCTAATGAGATTTACAAATCTTTGACACCAAGACTAAATAATAAAAACATAAGCTACAATATTACACTGAAAGTAAAATCGTCAATAAAATACTAGAAGCTGGATCAACCAGGTGTCACAAATGAATATTGTTACTCCCCAACCCAGCCAGTCCAGGGGAGAGGACGACAGGACTTTCTCCTCTGCCTGGGGAGCTGTGAGTGGTGGGAGAAGCTGAGTGGACAGGGTTCAGGAGCATTTCCTGTGTTTATCTCAAGCTATGTTGTGACAGGTTGCCTGCCTCTCACTTTAAAATGAAGGAAATCAAGATTTAGAAACCTGAAATGATCTTCCCATATTAGAGTTGGTAAGTAGTTCAGTTCAGTCGCTCAGTCATGTCCGACTCTTTGTGACCCCATGAATCGCAGCATGCCAGGCCTCCCTGTCCATCACCATCTCCTGGAGTTCACTCAGACTCACGTCCATCGAGTCAGTGATGACATCCAACCATCTCATCCTGGGTCGTCCCCTTCTCCTCCTGCCCCCAATCCCTCCCAGCATCAGAGTCTTTTCCAATGAGTCAACTCTTCTCATGAGGTGGCCAAAGTACTGGAGTTTCAGCTTTAGCATCATTCCTTCCAAAGAAATCCCAGGGCTGATCTTCAGAATGGACTGGTTGGATCTCCCTGCAGTCACAGGGACTCTCAAGAGTCTTTTCCAGAACCACAGTTCGAAAGCATCAGTTCTTCCAGTGCTCAGCCTTCTTCACAGTCCAACTCTCACATCCATACATGACTACTAGAAAAACCATAGCCTTGACTAGACGGAGTTAGATTTGGGATTTCCCAGATGGCGGTATTGGTAAATAACCCAACTGCCAATTCAAGAGACTTAAGAGGCACAGGTTCAGTCCCTGAGTCGGGAAGATCCCCTGGAGAAGGGCATGGCCACCTATCCCAGTGTCCCATGGACAGAGGAGCCTGGCCGCCTACAGTCCATGGGGCTGCACAGAGCTGAACACAACTGAAGCAACTGAGCACGCACGCATGCAGAGGTGGGTTCAAATTTAAATTCTCTGATTTCAGATTTCATTGTTTCCCTTATATAATCATATACGGATAAATGTTTGATAACCAGCTCTCCAGGAGGAAAAAAGTCCTCATGTATTGCATTTGCTAATTGGGGAGTTTAAGTGCTCCCAGGGTTGGTTTTTAACTACTGCATGATGTTACTGAACACAGAGCTGGGGAGGTAGACTCACAGCTGGCTCTGTGAACTGTGCACGCTGGCTCCAGCATGCACTGCCCCAGTGGAGTTTAGCCCTGCTACCTTAATGCCTTACCTATTCATTTCCGTTTGTTCCCTGAACATAGCATTCTACCTTCTTTTGCATATAATAATCCACAAGCATCATCTCATATATATTTATTGATCATCTACAATGTGCTGGTGGGTTTTCTTAGCAATTAAACAGAGTAGTTAAGAAAAAATCCTAAAAACAAAACATCTTGTTCTCAGCGCACATACATACATAGTAGGGAGGATGTGTGTGCGTTTGTCTTTTCAGTCGTGTCCAACTCTTTATGACCTCATGGACTGTAGCCCGCCAGACTCCTCTGTCCATGGGATTCTTCAGGCAAGAATCCTGGAATGGGCTGCCAGTTCCTTCTCCGGGGGATTTTCCTGAGCCAGGGACTGTACCCACATCTCTTGTGTCTCCTGCATTGGCAAGCAGATTCTTTACCACGGCACCACCTGGGGAGTCCCAGCAGGAAAGCCGTATAGAACTAAAATGAAAAGTAAATCACATAATACATTCAAAAGTAACAATTATTATGGAGAAAATCAAGCAGGAAAATAGTACAGAAAGAATTGGACATTATGTGTCCATTTTAACATGATGGGCAGGATAAGCCTTATTGGGAAGATTGTATTTGACCAAGGACCGTATGAGGATAAAGAATCCAGGCATGGGTATATCTGATGAGGAGCCTTCCACACATAAAGTAGAAGGGATAGAAATATCAGGAAGTCTTATCAGACTACCCTGGTGTACTCAATGATTGTGAGGAAGCTCGTATAGACAGTGCAGAGATGGTGATGTCAAGAATTAACAGGAGATGAAGTCAGAGAGAAGATGGAGATACCTGTTACATAAAGCACTGAGGCAACTGAAGGTTTTTTATTTTTACAGGTTTTTTATTATTGATCCTTAAGCAATTTAGGGAAGGGTTAGGAATGCCAACCCTCCACAAGCAGTGGAAAATTCCAGCATAACTTACACCTGTACCTGGTTCCTCCTATCTTTTCATTCACTGATTCTACCAACCGGATAGTAATGCTCAGTATTTATGATTGAAAAGAATCCACAATTCAAACCTGTGTCCTGTAAGGATCAACTGTATTTGGAATGAGTTTTCCATATAAACTCTTCTTTATCAACTTTTCCTTGCATACCACATGCCATTTCAATCTTCAATTTATTTCTCCCTTTATTTAAAGAGAAGTTTCCTGCATTGTACCTCTGCTTTATTTCTGTTCCACTAATTCAGTTCCCTAATTAAGAGAAACCAGTTATTTCTATACTGATAAAATTTCAAAAGATTTTACTGGTTATCATTCTTTCCTCAGGACTGCTACAGCTGTTGGTTCAGCTGATGCTCTAACCTATCTGAAGCATGTGTAATTCTTTCCTTGACTAACAGTTTTTGAGATTTTTACCACAAAGTTATGTATGTTTCCTGTTTTGATTTCTACTAGTACATTTTGGTGATTTTAATACTTTTAAAATTTTACTTTCATAGATACTGGGAAAATATTTATGATCCCAAATTATCTAGCCGCATTATCTAGACATTTTTTTTTAATTAGTGCGTGCTAAAAGTAGTTAGCCCAGAAGTGACACTGATATCTTACAAAATAACTGGTAAGCATATAGTGAGATAATCCAGTGATTTTTGGAGACCATACTTTCACAGTTACTTTTATTACCACAATAGAAGAATCTCAGTGGTAAGGAATAAAGTAATACCTCCAAATACCTTGAATCTAAAAGAAAAAAAAAAGTCTTGTTCTCCTAGAAGTCAATGTCTTCTCTATTTGTTTCATAAGAAGCTATTGTGCTCAGGACTGGGAATGCACATATTCTAGGCTTCTCTAATTCACAAAAGAATTAGGTAATTATTTTCCAGATATGATCTACCTCTCTCCCTCCATTCCCTTCAGTTATAGGTGTCATGACACTTATCATGACAATAACGGTCATTTCCAAGAAGTGTATTACAATGAACATTGCCTATCTGTCTTAGTTAGCTGATGCCCTCTAAGATCCACAGTCTAGTATATTGTTCTGTTTGACTTCTCTGAGATTTCAACAGTTTGTGAGAAGAGACAAAGATAATAGGGATGTATAGTTAGGCTCCATCAAGGTAAGGGAAGTGCTTATTAAATTCAATTGATTGAATCATTTTTCTCAATATCACTCTAAAACATGAAGAGTTTTTCCGTGGGGTCTTGGATGGCGTCTCCATTTGTCAGCCTTGGTGAATAAGTGGTCTCTGGGTGTCATATATGAGCACTGCTATTTTGAGTAAGAGTCAGTTGAATTTATAGTATTTGGTAAATGTCTATTTAGTATTCTTGGCATTATTAGGCATCTTTCCAGGATAAGAGTTGCAAAATGGGACATTTTTTAATGGGAAATATAATGCAGTAACTCTAGTTCTAAGAGCTCAATATAAGTCATAAGCTGAGTAGTAAGGCTGACACCTCTCCTTAGCACATCTGATAAGGAGTTGGATGGAAATCAGAAATGCAAGTCACACTGGGTTCCAGAAAGCTCTGAACTGTGCCATTCAAGGTGGAAGGATTTGCTTCTCTGGTGAGCAGTGGAAAGCTCCTCTATGGATTAAGACCTTTAGTTTCTCTTAAAGGATGAATGGATATTATAAACCCCAAAGATTCAATAAAACCTTTATAGCTTTAGTGGAGCAGAGCGTCCATAAGCCAATTCTGTGATTTTACTGTGTTTGTCTTTTGCAGAAATCCATGTGAAACCTCAAATGCTCCTTTTATGAGTTCTTTTGTTACACACACATGTTTTTGGTTAAATTAGTGGTGGTTCAATCTGGAAAAGATATCTGTAATTAGAGTCTGATTTTTGAAGTTAAAAAAAAAAAGAAAGAAAAAGGAAGGGGGTTTAGCACATTTTCTATCAACTTTTCCTCACAATTTTCTCTACCTTCAGGAATGATGGCTAAACACAACAGCTCCTAGGATCCTTCAGAAGGAAAATTGTCACTTACTGTCATACTGTTAGAAGCAGAGGAGACTTCTAAAAGTGTTAAAGATCTTAGTCTCCTTATACTCACTGAAAAAGTGAAGGTGTTAGTCATTCAGTAGTGTCTGACTCTTTGCGACCCTATGGACTGTAGTTCCCCATAAAACTCCTCTGTCCATGGGATTTTCCAGGCAAGAATACTGGTGTAGGTTACCATTTCCTCCTCCAAACTCATAATGTAATAATTTTTATACCATTCTTATGGCAATTCACTTTCAAAAAGGCATTATATGTAATTAAACATGATCCTCAAACCAGTAAATTCATTCATGAAGGATAAGTATTCGTATTAGCATTTGTACCAGTGTTAGTATTATCCTCATTTGTTAAAATATAGTTGCTTTCCTTTACAATTCGAGGCCTTTTATTAAAGGCATATAAATACATTTATATGCATTTATTAATATAACCCCCTGAGAAGGAGATGGTGGGCTTTTGGTTTTTGTTGTCCTTGTTGTTTTTGGCTGAACAATTCAGCAAGAGGGATCTTAGTTTCCTAACTAGGAATGGAAACTGCACCCCTGCCTTGGAAGCATGGGGTCTTCACCTCTGGACCTCCAAGGAAGTCCCTGTCCTGGGACTTAAACAGATCTAGAAAAAAAAATTTTTTTAAGAAAATAAACAGAACTAGAAAAATTATGCCTGTTGTCAAGCTGAGAGAGATTAAGTGAAAACTTGCCTCCTGACATAGAAAACAAACTCCTATTCCTTTCCTTTCTGTGATCCCAGGGTCAAAAATTGCAACAGGGCAATATCTCAGCAAAAGGACAGCAGAAATGCCACAGTTCTAGCTTTCGCTGGAACTCTGCTGGGTTCCATGACTGCGTAGTCTCCATGAAGTATGCGTCACACCCTTAACAATGGAGAAGGAAGGTGAGAGTGAAAATGGGGAATAGAGAATAAGGTCTTTTTTGCGTTTAAGAGTCTTGCCACAGTTTCTTCTCAGATTCCCAAACTAACCTTCCTGCCACTTCTTTCCCATTACCGTAACTCGCCTAAGATTGATGAAGCAGTAAATGGATATTTGAGGTTTTAAGCAAAAATAAAGAGTATTTCCCCCTATTTCTTTATTCTTAGCCTGCCCTTTACATTTAATTCTTCTCTTGCAAAATCATATTTGAATAATAAAAAATTAAATATACTCACAGGAATACTTTACTCCATGTTTTTTCTTCTCAAAGTTAAACACTGGCTATTGAAAACATTGACACTACTTTTAAAAAATATATGCAGAGCTGGGATCTGTTTGCCATTTTTTAGGAAATATTAAACCAAATTTTTAGAGCAAGTGAAGTATTACAAATTGAACTTATACTGTAAGTTGAGATGAACTATGAGGATAATAAAAATTCATACCAGAAAGAAAAAAATCCTAGAAAAATTCTCAAAGCAAAGATTTCAGAAATCCCCCAAGATGTCAGAGTTGTTTTTCTGATGAAATGTTGGACCTATTTAACTGATATTTATTTCATATTTCTGGTCATTATTAGTAGCTCCAGCCTATTTTGGCCCAAATAGCTATTCTTGTAGATAATCTTTTTGGTTTAAAGCAGGATTTCTCAACTTCATCACAATTGGCATTTAGACTGAAAAATTCTTGTTATAATGCATTGAACAGCATCCCTGGCCTCAATCCACTAAACTATACAGCACTCTTTCAGACCTCTAGTTTGGACAATGAAAAAGTCTTTACATAAAGTCTTTTTGAGGACAAAAATCACCACTGGGTGAGAACTACTGACTTGAAGTATAGAAAAATGTAGGAGTTCTAATATTCAGTAATTCTAATGATTTAATACAGGGTTCACATTCAATCACCAAATATTGAATAAGTTTATTAAATGTTCTAGGCACTATGGGGCATGCAATGATGAGGACAACATGGTCTCCAGCCCCAGGAGACCAATAGGCAAGTATAGGAAAAACAGAGACAGAAGCAAAACATGGTAGAAGACATAAACAGATTTTTCTTGCCACTCACTCCACAAAATAGCTGTACATGGCTTCCCTGATGGCTCAGCAGTAAAGAATCTACCTGCAGTATAGCAGACACAAGAGACGTGGGTTCAATCCCATGAGTCGGGAAGATCCTCTGGAGAAGGAAATGACAAACCACTCCAGTATTCTTGCCTGGGAAATCCCATGGACAGAGGAGCCTGGTGGGCTACAGTTCATGTGGTTGCAAGAGTCAGACATGACTTAGCAACTACATCACCACCACATGCCTAAAAATAGAATAGTCCATATTAAGAAAGATTGTCCATGGACAGTAAACAAGGGCATATGTACAAAATGCTGTGATCTATAAACTCCTTTCACATGCTTTTTTTTTTATTATTCTATTTCAGTTCAGTTCAGTCACTCAGTAATGTCCGACTCTGACCCCATGAATCCCAGCACTCCAGGCCTCTCTGTCCATCATCAACTCCCGGAGTCTACCCAAACTCATGTCCATAGAGTCGGTGATGCCATCCAGCCATCTCATCCTCTGTCGTCCTCTTCTTCTGCCCTCAATCTTTCCCAACATCAGGGTCTTTTCTAATGAGTCAACTCTTTGCCTGAGGTGGCCAAANATATACAATGGAATACTATATTATACATTAAGATTAGGACATTCAAGTTACTATATATTAAATTAAAAAGTTACAGTGATATGCAGAACAAAGAGTATAACCAAAATTTAATAATAACTTTAAATGACATATAATCTATATTAAACTTTGAATCACTAGGTAGTACACCTGAAACTAATATAAAATTGTAAATCAGCAAAATCTCAATAAAAAGGACCTAGCTAACCGAAGCTGTGATTTCTAGAAATTACTGAAGCGGTACATAACATTGCTTTGAATATTCTGGGAATATGACTTATCTTACACAAAGGAAACCAAAGAGCAACCCCCTCTCTCTATTTCCACAATGTCAGTCATTTTAATGTGAGGTGGCCATCTCACCTTCTAGGCCTTAATTTCCATAACTCTTCCTTGTCATTGGAAATAATTAAGAAGTCTCCCCTCTTCTCTTGGGCAGGATTTCTGTCTCCAGTTGGCACCTGTTAACTGACTTGGGTTGCAGCATTGAGAATGCTCACTCCAAGTGAAATAAACAAGAACTGAAGACATTACTGAATTTACTGTGAAAATGGTCTTCTAGTATTATTTTGTGTGAGTTCATGAAAGATTAGATGCTACATTTTGGTAACATATTCTTCTGATAGGTTTGAGTTTTACACGTGGATACAGAAATGAGAGAGTCTATCCATTTAGACTAGGTAGATACTTGACAGTCTTTTCAAAGCCTTGATTGATTGAGTCTAGTTTAAATACATTTGATTATTTACTACTATTTAAATACCTTTGGATGATTAACAGGATTTCCCTGGTGGTCCAGTGGCTAAGACTCCACACTCCCAAACCAGGGAGCTTGGGTTTGATCCCTGGTCGGGGAACTAGGTCCCACAGGCCACAGCTAAGAATTTGCATGCTGCAACTAAGACCTGGTGCAGTCTAATTAATTAATTAACAATAAATATTTTTATAGGGCTTCCCTGGTGGCTCAGATGGTAAAGAATCTGCCGGTTATGTGGAAACCAGAGGTCGATCCTTGGGAAGATTCCCCTGGAGGAGGGCAAGGCAACCTACTCCAGTATTCTCACCTGGAGAAGCCCCATGGACAGAGGAGCCTAGAGGGCTACAGTCCACGGAGTCACATAGAGTTGAACTCATTTTTTTTTTTAAGATGATTAACTTCATCATTCTCTCTCACTGAGCTGTATATCTTGGTTCACTGTGGTCTGAATTTTCTTCAGAAAATAGGCTCCATACAAGTAGTGCTGGAGGCTCACAGGTTAAAGAGACACAGGTCAGAAATCTAGGACTAGGACTTCTAGACTTTTCAGACTTTACTCCTAGATTGCAATCCCTCATCTCAAGCAAAGCTCCTTGGTCTGCTGCCTGCTCCTTCACTCTCCCCACTGCCAAACACACAACCTCTGGAGGCCAGGAAACCACAGGTATCAAAATATTGCTGTGACTGAGACCATAGCTGGGTCAGCAGGAGCTGCAAGCAACCTCTCCTCCTATAGAGCAGTGAGGAGAGAGATGAAAGACAGTGCAACATCCAAGTAAAGTTCCCACTGGGGGTTTTCCTGCACATAACCTTCTTGTTTTAAAACAACTGGCCTAGGACTTGTAAAAGAACATTGCTTTTCCTACTCTGCTTCTCTGAATATGAGGAACAAAACATTGATCTTCAAAACAAAAAGGGGGAAAAAATCTTAGGATAGATAGATCTGAGTACTGATAGAAAATTATGTTACTAATTAATGATAAAGTTCCTTTAACTGACATACTTTGGGCAGTTAACAGGACTAGGAAATCTTGTTATGGAAACTTCTTTGGGGGGCAGCAAATACGTTTGGATTACTAGTATTATACATTTTCCTCATCCCTCAACCCCAGGATACAGCCTGGGGAGGGGTGGTGGGAGGAGTGCGTATTTTATTATCCCAATGCGTGTGTGCCAGGTTATTGTGGTCAGTCCCCTGGTGGGTCTTCTGAAGTCTCCAGGTTTCAAGACACTAGCCAACTTTTTGAATCACAATTTCTTTTTTTCCTATGTTGCTTTTTTCAGACCTAGAATATAATCGAAATAATGAAGTAGTTAACAATCGAGGGTGGAAACACTCCCTGTTAAAGGTCACTGACTTGCCTTTGCAAAATGGAAAAGAGTCTTACTGATTTTCAAGGAAATCAATGTTTATTTTTTCACTCTGATGTGTTCCCTGCATGTTTAGCTATTGCAATGTAGACTGCTCTCATCAGTGAAAAGGGCTTGCTCTTTGGGATATCAAAATAAAACAAGTTTTCAGGAGGTGGGTGGGGTTAATATGGTTTGTCCTAAAACTGACACTCCCAACACTTTCTATCTGCCAACATCTGCATGTATTCAGGACTCTTTTCAAACCAAGAGATTTCTGATTATAATCCTGGGTTGTTATTGCTGTGACTGATGTAAAAGGGTGTTTATTTTTATCCATCTCTCTCTCTCTTTAGTTGCTCAGTCGTGTCCAACTCTTTGTGACCCCATGGACTATAGCCTGCCAGGCTCCTCTGTTCATGGGATTCTCCAGGCAAGAATACTGGAGTGGGTTGCCATTCCCTTCTCCAGGGGATCTGAGCTATGAGGGGAGCCCTTATCCATATAAAGTAGTTTTTAAAAAATATTTCCAAAGAAAACTCTGATTTATAATGTTTCACTATGACAATACATAGCATTTAGAAATTTGTACTTTAGAAGTTCATTAAAAATAAATTATTCATTGTACTTCCTTTATCCCTTATTCCATCTACGCCTTTTTAAATAAATGTTAGCAAGTAGAAAAAAACAATGCCATTTCAATTAAAAGATCATTAAAGCAAGATTACCACCATATACATTTATACATAGCACCTCCTTCAGAAAGGGTGTTTGTTTGAAGAATGCGTTTAAACCTCAATTGTCTTGTGACTTCTCTGATAGTCCAGTGCCTAAGACTCCATGCTTTTAGTGCAGGGAGCCTGGGTCCCATTCCTGGTCAGGGAACAAGATCCCACATGCTGCAACTAAGATTTCGAATGCCACAGCTAAAAAGATCTTGCANAAACCTCAATTGTCTTGTGACTTCTCTGATAGTCCAGTGCCTAAGACTCCATGCTTTTAGTGCAGGGAGCCTGGGTCCCATTCCTGGTCAGGGAACAAGATCCCACATGCTGCAACTAAGATTTCGAATGCCACAGCTAAAAAGATCTTGCATACCTCAACAAAGATCGAAGATCCCACATGCTGCACCTAATACTCAGTGCAGCCAAATAAATAAATATTTTTTTAAAAAAACATGAATGGTTTTATTTATCAAGCTGTCCCCTTTGTTCCAATTTGTGTGTCCCTTTACTGTCTTTAGATCACACAGGGGATTAGTATAAGAACATGATTATAATTCAAATAATCCCATACAGTTTAGACTGTTTCAAATTCAATAAACCTGTCTCTTTCTTTTCTTAAACATGAGCAGTCATTAGATAATGGCTGTATAACATGGGCAAAAGTGAAAGTCATTTCCAACTCTTTGCAACCCATGGATTGTGTAGTCCATGGGATTCTCCAGGCCAGAATACTGGAGTGGGTAGACTTTCCCTTTTCCAGGGGATCTTCCCAACCTAGGGATCGAACCCAGGTCTCCTGCCTTGTAGGTGCATTCTTTACCAGCTGAGCCATGAGGTAATTCACAACATGGGTAGTAACTATAAAATAGTGAGCAGGATTTCTTCAAATCATACAAGAAAATAGTTCTACAATTATATCATGATGACACATTCCTACCGAGTATCCTAGAGGAAAACAAAATGGAAAGAAAACTCAGAGACAAAAAATTTTAAGTTAACATCAGTTTTCAAATTGGCTACTCTATCAGTTCAGTTCCGTTCATTTCAGTCACTCAGTCCTGTTGAACTCTTTGAGACCCCATGAATCGCAGCACACCAGGCCTCCCTGTCCACCACCAACTCCTGGAGTCCACCCAAACTGATGTCCATCGAGTTGGTGATGCCATCCAGCCAACTCATCCTCTGTCATTCCCTTCTCGTCCTGCCCCCAACCCTGCCCAGCATTAGGGTCTTTTCCAATGAGTCAACTCTTTGCATGAGGTAGCCGAAGTATTGGAGTTTCAGCTTCAACATCAGTCCTTCCAATGAACACCCAGGACCGATCTCCTTTAGGATGGACTGGTTAGATCTTCTTGCCGACCAAAGGACTCTCAAGATGTCAGTTTTTATAGAATCCATGAATATAAAGGAAGAGGAGACCAACCATGCAAAAGCAGGAGAAGTATAAGACATATAAAATGGTAATCAGTGAATATTATTTCTAATGAGCCTATATGTCTACAGTTATTTATAAGTCTGAACAGTAGAAGCTAATCTGTAATAAAGGAACTTCAAGGTCAAGAGCTTAATTGCTTAAGTGTTCCATTAGCTAACAACACACAATGTTCCTTCCTTTTCTGACATTCTCTAGCATATTTACAGCATTCTCAGCTCCCTGTCACAAAAGCAAATTAGTGTCTATCCTTTCTCAGAGGTAAATAAAAGCATCAGAAGTGGGTTTAAAAAAAAAAAGTCCCTAAACTTAACTGCCTCTAGTGAATTGACATGGAAGGAAATTGGTGATTAAAAGCTAATTTCTTGGGTCATAAGGTCATTGCTGAAACAGCTTCCCTTTCTGGGTCACTTCAATTAAAAGTTAATTTCTCGGCCATACACTTAGTAGGCAATAATCTACTCTGGTTTGTAAATTGACATAAATCTAAACCGATGGTCCTACTTCCTGTGTTCAGAAAAAGGTCAAGGGGACAATTACAGTAGCAGTCAACTTTGTCTAATCTTTCCATCTTTGGCAGGAAGTCTGAGGTAAATGTTAATTGGGAAAATACAGTGCCTGATACGCAGTCTTCCAAGAGATGTAGTTTGAAGAAGGTCTCCTTACTGACCAAGGTAGGCTTGAAACTGGTTGCCTCTACCGTTCCAATTATCAGAGGCTCCTATGAGAACGAATATTAGTTCACAGGAGGAATTAGTTCACATTGTAATGTCCTACAAATGAACTGTTGTAATGTCCCACTAATCCATTCCAGTTTCCAGCCCAATGGAGAGCTCACTTTGGCAAGAATACAGGTCAATTCTCAGATGGTACATGTTGTGGTCCAAGTTCCCATTATATTTTTAAAAGAGGGAGAATGGTAATGTCAGCAAGATGGCAGACTAAGAAATTCCAGGCCCTCGTTGCCCCATGGAAACAGTAAATAATTAAACAACTAGAAACTGACTAAAATAACTTTATAGGTGCTCTGGAAATCAGTAACAACCAAATGCCCAATCAAGAAAAAGTCACATTCAAAATGGTACGAAACTTCATGGAATCTTATTTGCCTTTTTCCCACCCACCACAATTTGGGAGAGGCAGTGGCTTGGTCCCCATCTACTTCTCACAAGCCAGAGAGAGCAGAGCAGAGTGAAATTTTAATGGTCTAGCCTGTCTGCACACCGCCTGAGAGATTCGTTTCTAAGTCATCCAACTTTGAGCTCAAAAGAAGCTGAGATCCCAAACTAAGGGAAATGGTGGGAAGTATCAGGCATAGCTTATGAAAACTGCAAGAAAACTACCAACC
This sequence comes from Neotragus pygmaeus, assembly GCA_006410875.1. NCBI lineage: Eukaryota > Metazoa > Chordata > Mammalia > Artiodactyla > Bovidae > Neotragus > Neotragus pygmaeus. The sequence continues at coordinate 85,816 of SJYV01019528.1, forward strand.
CTAAATGCCCTTGGTAAGAGATTTCTGACTGAGGAATTAAATAGAACGGCCAAGGCACCAGGAAGAAACAGGGGTGAGACTCTAACAGAAATCAAAACATTTAAAAGCAGCTGTGGATATGGGGGAATTTGGAAAAAGCACACACATACCAGCCCAGGAAAGATACCCAGCATGAAAAGATTTAGGACCTTAAGTGTGTATGCTGGGTTAATGAGTGAAGGTTTTCCCCTGTGCAGTCAGTCTGTAAAAACTGGAAAAGGTAACTATTTTTTCAAATGTCCAATTTTTTAAAAATCACAAAGCATACAGAGAAACAGGAAAACATGATTCAATTAAAAGAAAACTAAATCTACAGAAGCCATCTCTGAAAAAATAAAGGCATTGGATTTACTTGACAAAGACTTTAAAGCAAATGTCTCATATATGCACAAAGAGCTAAGGGAAAACATGAACAAAGAACTAAAGGAAATCAGGAAAATGATACGTAAACAAAATGAGACTATCAGCAAAATAAGAATTATTAAGAAAAATTCCGGAGTTGAAAATTGTACTAGAGTTTAAGAGTGACCTGAATAGGCAGAAGAATCAATAAACTTGAAAAAAGTCAACTTAAAATTATTGAGTCTGGGGAACAAAAAGGAAAACTAGTGAATAAAAATGAAGAGAACCTAAAAGACTCATGGGACTCTATCAAAGAGATGAATATACAGACTACATGATGAGAAGGAGTAATAAAGGAGAGAAGTCCCGAGAGAAGAGCAAGAATGTATTTGAAGAAAGAGTGGCCAAAAACTTCCCAAATTTGAGGAAATACATGGATATACAAACAAAAGAAAGCTCAACAAACCTCAAAGAAGAAGAACCCAAGAAAGAGTCACTCTGAGATAACTTATAATCAAACAGTTGAATGCCAAAGATAAAGGTGGAATCTTAAAAGCAGCAAGAGAAAAGAAAATGGTCATATATCAATACAAGGACTCCTCAAAAACATCATCAGTATTTCTCAACAGAATCTTACAGGCCAGAAGGCAGTGGAAAGATATAGTTAAAGAGCTAAAGGAAAAACAGCAGTGTCACCTGAAAGCTCTATATCTGGCAAAACTCTCCTTCAAAAAGAAGAGAGAAATTTAGACATCCCAGATAAGTCAAAGGTAGTTCATTACTACTAGACCTGCCCTATGAGAAGTATTGGAGTCCTTTAAGTTTAAATCAAAGGACATCAAATGCTAACTGAAAACTCATATGAAAATATAGGATTATGGTAAAGGTAAACATGTGGACAAATACAAAAGCCAGGATTATTTTGATTTTGGTTCATAACTCCACTTTTATTCTTCTATAAGATTTAAAGGCAAAAGAGTGAAATTATTATAAATCTCTGTTAGTGTGTGACAATATATAAAGATGTGATTGTGACATCAATAACGTTATGCTCCAGGTCCAGGTCCCCGAATAAACTGGGAGAATAAGTCATCCATGGCAATGCAAAAGCAGGAAGAGGTTTATTTCTTGCTCGAGCAAGGGAATCTTGCCATATCCAACACAGTGGTGTGGAGCAAGAGCCCCGAGCCCTGAATTACAGCAGTATTTATAGGCTTAGAACAAAGACAGGGAGTTTGCAAGGGCGGATTGGTTGCAGGGGTTTCTTGGCATTTACTAATTGGCCAGATTTTGCACATGCGGGCTCAATTAGGGGACTTTTTATATTATCTGGGCTAGTTCTAACCAGGCTACAGGGAATACGCTGTCTGGCTGAGTCTCAAGGTCGGGAGGATGATGATTTCAGCTCCTTCTGGGCAGTGACCCAGCTTTTCCCATGATTGTAACTTTTTTTCCTGATTGTAGCTCTGGCCTACTTCAGTTACGGCTTCTATCAGGTCTCAACAACTAACACCAGGGCACGTACAGAACAGTAAATGTATAGAGTTTTTATGCAATTGAAATTAAATTGGCAGTAGTCTAAAGTAGATTTAACATGAGAACTTTAACATGAGAATGTTTTATATAATTTCATAATACACAAAAAGAATATCTGTAGAATATACACACCAAAAAAAATGAAAAGGAAATCAAAAGTGTCACTAAAAATCTACTAAACACAAGATAAGGCAGTAAGAGAAAATGAAACAAAAAAGCTACAAGACAAAAATGGAAATAGTAAGTCTTTTCCTATCATAATTAATTTAAATGTAAATGGATTAAATTCTCCAATCAAAATACATAGATTGGCAGAATGGATTAAAAAAAACTATCATCTAATTATATGCTGTCTACAAAAGAGTCACTTTAGATATAAGGACATGGGTAGAAGTTTAAGANAAAACATCATCAGTATTTCTCAACAGAACCTTACAGGCAAGAAGGCAGTGGAAAGATATAGTTAAAGAGCTAAAGGAAAAACAGCAGTGTCACCTGAAAGCTCTATATCTGGCAAAACTCTCCTTCAAAAAGAAGAGAGAAATTTAGACATCCCAGATAAGTCAAAGGTAGTTCATTACTACTAAACCTGCCCTATGAGAAGTATTGGAGTCCTTTAAGTTTAAATCAAAGGACATCAAATGCTAACTGAAAACTCATATGAAAATATAGGATTATGGTAAAGGTAAACACGTGGACAAATACAAAAGCCAGGATTATTTTGATTTTGGTTCATAACTCCACTTTTATTCTTCTATAAGATTTAAAGGCAAAAGAGTGAAATTATTATAAATCTCTGTTAGTGTGTGACAATATATAAAGATGTGATTGTGACATCAATAACGTTATGCTCCAGGTCCAGGTCCCCGAATAAACTGGGAGAATAAGTCATCCATGGCAATGCAAAAGCAGGAAGAGGTTTATTTCTTGCTCGAGCAAGGGAATCTTGCCATATCCAACACAGTGGTGTGGAGCAAGAGCCCCGAGCCCTGAATTACAGCAGTATTTATAGGCTTAGAACAAAGACAGGGAGTTTGCAAGGGCGGATTGGTTGCAGGGGTTTCTTGGCATTTACTAATTGGCCAGATTTTGCACATGCGGGCTCAATTAGGGGACTTTTTATATTATCTGGGCTAGTTCTAACCAGGCTACAGGGAATACGCTGTCTGGCTGAGTCTCAAGGTCGGGAGGATGATGATTTCAGCTCCTTCTGGGCAGTGACCCAGCTTTTCCCATGATTGTAACTTTTTTTCCTGANATTAGGGGACTTTTTATATTATCTGGGCTAGTTCTAACCAGGCTACAGGGAATACGCTGTCTGGCTGAGTCTCAAGGTCGGGAGGATGATGATTTCAGCTCCTTCTGGGCAGTGACCCAGCTTTTCCCATGATTGTAACTTTTTTTCCTGATTGTAGCTCTGGCCTACTTCAGTTACGGCTTCTATCAGGTCTCAACAACTAACACCAGGGCACGTACAGAACAGTAAATGTATAGAGTTTTTATGCAATTGAAATTAAATTGGCAGTAGTCTAAAGTAGATTTAACATGAGAACTTTAACATGAGAATGTTTTATATAATTTCATAATACACAAAAAGAATATCTGTAGAATATACACACCAAAAAAAATGAAAAGGAAATCAAAAGTGTCACTAAAAATCTACTAAACACAAGATAAGGCAGTAAGAGAAAATGAAACAAAAAAGCTACAAGACAAAAATGGAAATAGTAAGTCTTTTCCTATCATAATTAATTTAAATGTAAATGGATTAAATTCTCCAATCAAAATACATAGATTGGCAGAATGGATTAAAAAAAACTATCATCTAATTATATGCTGTCTACAAAAGAGTCACTTTAGATATAAGGACATGGGTAGAAGTTTAAGATCCTAACTTCTTCCAGTAGAACTTATGTCCTTACAAATAGAGGAAGCAAAGAAATTTATGCACAGAAAAAAGGTCACATGAAGACACAGTGAGAAGACAACCATTCGCTAGCCAAAGAGAGAAGCCTCTAAACCTACCAAGATCTTGATCTTGGACTTCCTGTCTCCAGACGGTGGGGAAATAACTTCCTGTTACTTAAGACATCCCTTCTGTGGTAGTTTGTCATAACAGAGCTAGCAGACTAATACATGACTCTGTTCCTAGGATTCAGGTAGAAATGATCCTCCCCTTACCCCTACAATTCCAAATTGTGGGCAGGTCACCGGAGCCCATCCAATCAAAGCTCCGCCCCAGACCTCAGAGATTGGCTCAGGGTGTAGCCTTCCACCCAAGCCAAGCCAATCAGAGTGAGTCCCAGGTCAGATGCTGGCACTCTGGGCCAAAGGGCACCCTGTGCTCCTCTGAAGTCCCTTAGCTGCCGGGACAGAAGCTGGCAGCTGCTGAGAATCATCTTCTCCCGTGAAGGAAAGAGTTGCTTGAGAATGAGGCCAAGACAGAAGAAGTAGGGGCAGGGGAGTGAGAGACAGGTTTCAGATGTCATCTTGTGAGCACCTCGCCTTGACTTTGGCTGATAGTAGCTACCTGAGCCCTGGAGTTCTCTGAGCCACCAAATCTTCTCTCATGATTCAGACACTTGGAGCTGAATTTCTTTCTCTCACAACTAAAAAAAATCCTGACAAAAGCAGGAACTTCTTATTTTACTATGGAAATGTTTAACTATAGTTTGATATTCTCTCGATAAGCAGCAGTGTTTAATATTTCTAACAATTACATGCCCTGTTAGAAATTACAATTTCTAACAATTACATTTCTAACAATTCAAGAAAAAAACTCCTTAAAATGTATTGTAAAATTTGGTTTTGAAAATTCCTCATAGAAGACCAGCTGTTTTGCCTAAAATAGAATATAACTATCCTATTCATGAAAACACTCCACATTAGAAAACAAGGTGCTCCGTTTCTCAGAAGTCCTCTGATCTTGTCAGAGTTCATCTGTTTCCCGCACCATCTTTCTTGCAGCTGCTTCCACTGAATGGCATAAAAATGGGTGTGGCCATCTGGTTTTCTGAAAGGAAATGTCAAAGATGAGCTAAGACTACAAAATAAAGCCATCATTTTTTTCCCTCTTCCTGGTGACTTAACATGCCAGGTGTTATTTCTTATTAAAGTGGTGATTTAAAAGGTTCTTTTTCTATTTTATAAAAGATGTCTTACTGAAACAAAGAAGAGACATATTTTCAGGAAAATGCTTCAGGGTGGCCATTAGATGTGTTTTCCCTGCTCCTTCCCATGGTGGAATGAACACACTTCTTCAATGAGGTAAATGTTAGTGGACACCTTTTACTCTCAACTCTGCAGTGTCCTGTGAGTGTCTGTGGTGTCTCCTCTGAATACAGAACAAACACTCCTTTGGCACATAGTCATTGATTCCCCCATCCTTCCCTAAAGGAACCTTGGAAGTAGAAGTCTTTCTTCTAGAAGTAGCCTATAGAAATATAGACTTTCTCAAACAAGGAGAAGCTTGTGTTATTAAAAATTTTATTTGTACCGACATAAGTCAATCTTAAAGGATCCTGATTTTTACCAGTAAGTTACCAGCTATCAATTGAAGACTGAATCCCATAGGACCTAGGTCATCCTATCATATTTAAATTCTACTATTAATACATAATCCAAAACCTCAACCAAGTCATAAGCCATGCCATGAAGCAAAAGAGATACTAGAATAAAAGAATGAAGTATGTTTAATTTATATCTGAAAACATATTCAGTTAATCTACTTTTGTGTCTAATATCCATCTCAAACTTAACATGCCAAAAACTGAACTCTTTTTTTTTTTTAATAAATTTATTTATTTTTAAATTTAACTTTACAATACTCTATTGGGTTTGCCATACATCGACACGAATCCACCACAGGTGCACACAAGCTCCCAATCCNCAGGGGCCATGCTAATCTTCTCTGTATCGTTCCAATTTTAGTATATGTGCTGCCGAAGCGAGCACAAAACTGAACTCTTGATTCTCTCTAAAAAGAAAGAAGGAACTAACAACATTCTTATCTCAGTAAATAAGAAATAACATCCTTTTCCTTCTTCCTCTTCTTCCTTCCTATTTTCATCCTTTCTTCATTCTTCCTTCCTTCCTCCAAGTTCTTTGTCTTTCCTTATAATTAACTAATAGATCTTTATTATAGAAAACATAAGTATTTTGGACATTGACTTGTTGGATTTATATGCTTTTAAATTTCTTGATACTGTTGTTAGATCACTTTCTGATCTAATATGGCATTTCACCTCTCATCAGCAGCAATTGAGAGGGTCTGTTTTTCTGCAATCACGGTATGGCACCAGACACTCATTTCTTTTACTTTTGTTATCTTTATGAGCAGTGGTTAAAAATGACGCTGCTTTGAGATTTCCATTTCCTTGATGACCAGTAGGGTACAACTTCCCTGGCTAAGCGAGAAGTTATACAACATGCTCTCTCCTCTTGGAATTCTATTTTGTGTTTCACAGGATGTTAAAAGTGACAAGAGGTCAGTCCTCTCATTTTACAGAGGAGAAGATTGAGGCTAGCAAGGCAAAATGTCTTTCTGTAAGTCATCTCCAATTTGTAACAGGACTGGGACCAGAATAAGGAGACATTTGGTCCAAAGACCAGCTTTCTTTCCGTTATTGAAAAGGGGTTATCATTTTAAAGTTCATATAATGGGAGAATGGTTTAGAAAATACTTGCATTGTTCGGTCAGGGTCCTTAAAAATAGCAGCTCTTTGAGAACCTGAACAAATGTGGATGGGTCCTTTGAGGAGCAGCATGGGAAACTCAAGGACAGAGAGTTCCAGAGTTATGTTCAGAGTCAGGGGCGTGGCCTTTTCAGGCACACATGATAATATAAGATTTTCCTCTCCTGAAACATAAGGAAGAAAGGTCACCTAGCTATGCCACTTGGCCATGCGCCCTAGGACTGAGTGATGTGTGATTAGCAGGACGTAAGCAACCTCAGCAAGGTTACTGGCTGTTTCAAGGCCACTCCCAGGCTTCTGTCATTTCCCTTCCATCACCATTTCTTTGCTTCTCCCAGACAGAGGAAGGAATTCCCCACCCAGCGATTATCTTCCTGGCTGACTTGCCTCTCTCTCTCTCATATTTTTTTTAACACTTTGTCTCATTAATTCTTGCTAGCTTTGAGCAAAAAAATGATTTACCTCAGCAGTCTCTACAACAGGCAAAACATACACAGCCTCTGTCTGAAAGAGATTAGGATCTAAATAAACTTGACAGAAGAGGACCACGTTTCCTCAGGGAGAGGATCTCTGAGAGAGAGTAAACGCAAAGGATTCTGGGGGGAGGTAGCCTCAGTATGCCCCGGAGAGAGAGACCTGGCGGACGGCGCCATGTATGGAGATCTGGAGAGAGTGAAGCTCTGGCTTTCCAGAGGTTCACATTTCTCAAGGTTTGTCAAAAACCTTTTTTTGGTGCTCTGAAAACTCACGGAGAGGAGAGGCCGTTTCAAAGCTGCTTTCTCCAGGTGAGGTTAGAGAATCAGGGTCTGTGAACCACTCTTCTGTAGGAAGCAAGAGACCCCGACAGTCCCAAGTTCTCAGAGATTAGCCCTCTGCAGAGCTTTGCACCCCTCTCCGCAGGCGGCCCTGCACACAACAGGAGCCTGTAGTCGTTACACAGCCCTGGCTCCTACCTGCCTTTCCGCAAGGTCTCTGCGTTAAACCTGTCTGCATCCCATCAGTCCAAGAAGCCTTGAGTTTCCCAGGCTCCCCATTGTCCCCCAGACCTCTGTACCCCTGTGAGCCCGATCCATCTTTCCAACCGCCCTTATTTTGGCCCTTGAATTGTGCTTTCTGAGCACTCTGTCATCAACAAACCCTTATGACCTTTAACTTCTCTGAACATCTCCTTCACCTTCTTGCCTGTAATACTGATTCCTGTTGCCTTCTCCTCGGGATACTGTTCCATAACTGTTTGCATCGTTCAAGCCCTGGAGATGCAGTATCCTCCAGACTCTTCACTGATGCTTTCAAATCATCTCACTTACTTTTAATTGATTATTTTAAATTGGAAGATAATTGCTTTGCAATGTTGTATAAGTTTCTGCTGCACAACAAAAGTGGCTGTATGTAGACACTTAGAGGGGTAGGATGGGGGTGTGGTGGGAGCGAAGCTAAAATCACTTCACTTCTTTTTTTGGGGGGGTTTTATTTTATTTATTTATTTATTTTTCTGTCTGAGTAGTTCCGCTTTATTGTTGCAAGCTCCCAGCTTATTTCAAACTTTGCACTTTCTGGGACGTTCACACCATGTGAATATGATTTTGCCGCTCAATAGACATTCTTCAGTCATCATCTACCAACATCCCAACCACACCCTTCATTCTCTGATGATGACTATCACACCTGCATCACTGCCTTTATTTTCACTCCTCTTCCATCATTGCATTTGGCTACAACTTCTACAAAAATGATCCCCCAACAATTTACCTCTCTGCCTTTTCAGCTCCTCACCTCTAGGGATCTTTATTTTTCACCTCCCATTAGCAACCTCACAGTCATCTACTTGCCTTCCTCATTTCTCATTCTTACATTATCTTGAAATCCTCAATTTCAAGCTTCTCATTCAGCAATAATGACATTCAATTATTCCAGCTCATCACTTAATTCTACCATTTCATTCTTCTAAACAAAATGTAAAACCCATGGACCATACACTATCCATATTCATCTGTGTGTCCAATTTTCCTTTTACTGAATTAAGACTCCACAGTCCATCATTATGATATTTTTCTCACAAACATTCTGATCATAAATAACATCTCTGTGCTATAAAGTTCACTGAGACATATACCTTCCAGGAAATATACCTCCTATACACCAAAGTCACTTGAAGAATATGTCTCTTTCAAGGACATTTCTTGACCCTCAGGAAATTAATTCAGAATTATGTATTGAAACTTCTAGTTGCTTAAAATTTAAGTGACAGTTAAATGCAATTATAAATGCTTATTACTGAAAATAAGGATCATAAGGAATGACACAATCCTTGTGAACTGTCAGAAACGGACTAAATCATGCTATTTTTATTTTGTGTATGCATTCCAAATACTTAATCTTCAAATAACCTCAATAATTGGCTTACCAAATTAATTTTCATATCCTGGAAAAGTGAAAGTTTTCTATACTTTTATTTAAATACCATTAATATCATTCTTTCTGTTATACTGTCAAAGAAATGTTACTATATAACAACAAGTAAATGTCTTATCAAGGCTTCCCTGGTGGTTCAGTGATAAAGAATCCATCTGACAATTCAGGAGATGGGGGTTCATTCCCTATGTTGGAAAGATCTCCTGGAGAAGGAAATGGCAACCCACTCCAATGTTTTTGCCTGGAAAATCCCATGGACAGAGAAGCCTAGCAGGCTACAGTCCATGGGGTCACAGAAAATTTGGATACAACTCAGTGACTAAGCAACAACAACAACAAATATTTCAGGTCCTTATTAAGGACCAAAATGGTGGAAACATTTGTATGGACCACAGAGCACACTATCTATTTTACAGACTTTTTATTGGAAAAACTTGCTGCTTAGTCACTTCAGTCATGTCCAACTCTGTGCAACCCTATAGGCTGCAGCCTGCCAGGCTTCTCTGTCCATGAGATTCTCTAGGTAAGAGTACTAGAGTGGGTTGTCATGCACTTCTCCAGGGTATCTTCCTGACCCAGGGATTGAACCGAGGTCCCCACATTTTAGGCAGATTCTTTATCACTGAGCCACCAGGGGAACCTGAGTGAGGTGCATTTTTGATCCTACAGATCAGAAAAGGCAGATTTCATAGCCAATATCCAAGTGCTTGAGAGTATTTGTTTAGTGCAAAGCAAGGCAGGATTGTATGTGATATGCCATCATTAATTCAATTATGTGCATTCATTATTTCTTTAATATCTACTATGTGTACTTATTCCATTTTTGTTGTTATTGTTCTTATATTGGATAATCCACCCCCTTTATCTTAATTTTCTCATGCCAATTTTTCTACAAAGCACATCTTTGCAGAGAAAATTTGGAGAAAAAATAAGGGATTGTGTCAGTGTAGACTCATAGTGAAAAGGGGATGACAGAGAATGAGATGGTTGGATGGCATCACCAACTCAATGGACATGAGTTTGAGCAAACTCCAGGAGCTGGTGATGGACAGGGAGGTCTGGCGTGCTGCAGTCCATGGGGTCTCAAAGAGTCAGACATGACTGAGCAACTGAACTGAACTGAGACTCATAGCCAGAGCTCTACTCTTAATCACTACTCTCTTATTCAGGAGTTCATATCTAAAACCAAGGAAAAGATTTTATTAAGGACCAAGGTCCCTGGTGGCTCAGATGGTAAGAGAATCTGCCTACAATACGGGAGACCTAGGTTCGATCACTGGGTTTGCAAGATCCCCTGGGGAAGGGAATGGCAACCCACTCTAGTATTCTTGCCTGGAGAATCCCATGGACAGAGGAGCCTGGCAGGCTACAATCCATGGGGTCACAAAGAGTTGGACACAACTGAGTGACTAACATGAAGAATCAATTAGATAAGAACCCTTGAGTGTTAATTCTGAGGTATTTGTAAGTTTGTAAGATCACCACTAAAACATGTGCTTGGCAAAATAAAGGAAAAACATTAGGCAAAATTGTTCCGATTATCCATTTTACATTAGCTTTGGAGCTTTTGTCTTGGTGGTTATGACACTTTATTGTGTTGTGGGATTTGATCCCTGTTGCAACCTAATAGCCAGCTTTTTCTTTTTTAAATTTTGGACACCTGTTTTATTTTCTGGCCAAGGTTTGTAATCCCCACTGGGTTCACTTCTCCAGCATCCTCCCCTGGGCACATGACTCCACTGCAGGCCATATCGAAAGATCTTTGTCTATTCCAACGCTCAGTGTTTCCCTAGCATTGCCTCTGATCACTTTCTTTGCCAAGGTGCCTATTTGTTCCCACTCAGAATCCAAGTAGTGACACAATCCTAATTATTTTCAGATGATTTTTAATGATGTCATTTTATTTGAGCCCGTCGCAAAGAGTAAAAGTGAACAGTCATACATCCCTGCTTGAAATAAGCATCCAACAGGAAGAAATTTCCAAATCCCTGTACCAACAAACAATATGTTGATTCAGGGCTGCTTTTGACATAGACTAGTATTTGGTATAAACTTCCCCATGCGCCCTTCACCCAAAGGAGACATTTTCACAAGTCTTAGAGCTGCGTTTGAGTGAGTGAAAAATGCTCTAGAAAAGAACCACTCAACCATGTATCATATGTGAAATATTTCAGGTACCAAGACCTTGCCTCATGCAGTTTTCTTGTTGGAATTCAGTCATTTCCCATTCATGATGAGTTTCCTTTAAAAGGAGAGATCTCCCTTGGAATTACAGTTGATTGAATAAACACAACTACAGCCCTTTATTTAAAGATTCTACTCCAAAACAAAGATTTCAAGTATTAGATGATTTACAATTTAGTTTCATCAGACTCATACCACTTGCTATAAAAGTTTGAAAGTTTTTCAATTACCACTACATTTCAACATTGTGTCTCCTGCCAATACACTAAACAAAGTGGGGGAAAGGTGTTATTCTTAGAAAGTAATTATTTTGCCAATTAAATGATTTTTCCATCTAGAATATCTCTCAAAATAATTAACACTGTTGAAACCCCTAAGATCTATTAAGATTGATCTAATATAGGATAAATATACTAAAATAATAGCTTTATTTTATATTAGCAATAATCAACTCAATAACATAATGAAAAACCATTTATATTAGCAACAGTTAATATAAAATGTATAGAAATTAACTTTATGAGAAATGAGCAAGCTTGATATAAAGAAAATTTTTTTAACTTTATCAGAGGTCAGAAAAGAAAGATTGAAAAGATAGACAAACATATCACATTCCAACCTGGAAAATCTTAATACAATCCTGCCAACTCATCGAAAATGTATTCTATAAACTTAATGCAATGTTAATGATAGTTTCAAAGGATTTGTTCCATTGACAAATTGAATTTAAAGGTCATCAGAAAGATTTACTGTTCAAGTTCAGTGATAATTACAAGTAAATTGCTTTGGGACCACAGGGCTTCCCTCATAGCTCAGTTGATAAAGAATCTGCCTGCAATGCAGGAGTCCCTGGTTCAGTTGCTGGGTTGGGAAGATCCTCTGGAGAAGGAAAAGGCTACCCACTCCAGTATACTGGCCTGGAGAATTCCAGGACTTTATAGTCCATGGAGTTGCAGAGTCGGATGTGAGGGAGCAACTTTTACTTTCACTTGGAACCATGACAGCAGTATTTTCAGATTTTAACCACTCTGTGTAGCAATTCATGTGATGATTATATAAAGAAAACTTAAATATTTTAATAAGACATTTAGGAGTGTAGGGAGAACAGATGTGGAAACCTGACTTCATCTCTGTTTCCTTTCAACTTCTCTTCCTCTTCCTCCTGTCCCTCAAAATAATCAATGCTTATCCTCAGTGATGGTTTTGATCCTCATCCTGTGTATTGTTAAACCAGCATCTTCAAAAGTTTCTGTTCTTTCAGTTCTCCAAAACATTCAAAAGACTGCTTTTTTAAACTTGCACAAGAGTTTAAATTTTCAAAGATCTACAGTTGACTATCAAATCAAATCTAAACGACCAGATAGTTGGATAGTCTTAGAATGCTATAACCATGAAGTTGGCAGACTCCCCACTAATAATTGCTTTCCAGGTGGCTCAGTGGTAAAGAAGCCACCTGCCAATGCAGGATGTGAGTTCGATACCAGGGTGAGGAAGAACCCCTGGAGGAGGAAATGGCTACCCATTCCAGTATTCTTGCCTGGAGAATCCCATGGACAGAGGAGCCTGGCAAGCTAGAGTCCATGGAGTCTCAAAGAGTCAGATAAGACTGAGAAACTGAGCAAAAACCACTAACAATGTCATCTTGGATATATTTCTAAAATGTCACTAAGCCTCAACTTCCTCCTCCTTAATGAGCATTATACTATTACCTCATAGTGTTGTTGTGACAATGAAATGCCCCAGGAGAGTCGATAGAAATATTAACAAGTTTTTGTGTTCATGGACCTAGAGCACTGAAAAGAATAAAAGAGTCTTTTCGCATCCCAAGAAGCTAGACAGAAATTGTGTTTTAAGTTATGAATTTGTAGCCTCAAGATTTGGATCATAAAAAAGAAGATAGAAATTTTTAAAGAATTTGTAACCTCCCAAGCCTGGAATCATCTCATTGTCTCAGAGGGCATCAGTAGCCAGCTTAGAAATGAGAGAGTTTCACAGCATTTCTTGATGAAGCTGAAAGAGGAGAGTGAAAAAGTTAGCTTAAAACTCAACATTCAAAAAATGAAAATCTTGGCACCTGGTCCCATCACTTCATGGCAAATAGATGGGGAAACATGGAAACAGTGACAGACTTATTTATGGCAAAGCCAATAGAGTATTGTAAAGCAAAATAAAGTAAAAAAATAAAAAAAAACCACTGTGGATGGTGACTGCAGCCATGAAATTAAAAGACTCTTGCTACAGAAAATCGATGGCAAACCTAGACAGCATATTAAAAAGCAGAGACATCATTTTTCCGACAAAGCTATGGTTTTTCCAGTAGTCATGTATGGATGTGAGAGTTGGACCATAAAGAAGGCTGAGCACTGAAGACTTTATGATCTGAAACTGGTGGAGAAGACCTTCAAGAGTCCATTGGACAGCAAGGAGATCAAACCAATCAATCCTAAAGGAAATCAACCCTGAAGATTCTTTGGAAGGACTAATGCTGAAGCTGAAGCTGAAGCTCCAATACTTTGGCCACCTGATGTGAAGAGCCAACTTGTTGGAAAAGACCCTGATGCTGGGAAAGATTGAAGGCAGGAAGAGAAGGGGGTGACAGAGGATGAAATGGTTGGATGGCATCCTCTACTCAATGGACATGAGTTTGAGCAAGCTCCAGGAGATAGAACAGGCAAGCCTGGTGTGCTTCAGTCCAGGGGGTTGCAAAGAGTTGGACGCAACTGAGTGACTGAACACCAACCACAACCTTAAACGTAGGAGGTGGTTAACTGGGACATTTAGGCTCGTGAATGGTGAGACCAGTGCCTGGTTTCCCCACGTAGCTTGAGGAACAGTTACAATTTTAAATAGGTGCTAGGTGCTTACTTATGCCCACGCTTGAATCAGAGCCACTTGCCTACAAGAAACTCCATGAACTCAGAAACTAAGCATATCAAGGTAACTCAGACCAATGGACTCATCTCTAAAACGTTCAGGCCCGGTGTTCAGCATGGTCCGAGGGAGAGAAAAAGTCCCCATTAAACAATCAAGAGAGAACATTCCATCAGCTGTGTGAGTAGGAACAGAGAACAAAATTGAGTGTTCTGGTACTAATTCCAAAGTTGGGGAGCCTAGTTTTTCCACACCTCCAAGCCATTGTCATATCCTAGCTGGGTATCTCACAATTCAACTCCATTTTATCAGGAGACAGCACCAGGTTCTACAGGCCTATTAGACAACCCATCCCTCATACTCTGAATGCCAATCAGGGAGCCCGGGTGCTTCTGATCCATTGACTATAGATTAGAGGTTCCAAGAATGCTCTCCTTGGATTTCACACACCACTCAAAACTGCATTCACAAGTTCAATATACATTGGGTACAGAAAATAGTGTTTGATTACACTTATACGAGGTACCTGGTTATTGTTGTTCAGTCACTAAGTCGTGTCTGACTCTTTGCAACCCTATGGACTGCAGCACACTAGGCTTCCCGGTCCTTCACTATCTCCCACAGTTTGCTTAGACTCATGTCAGTTGAATCAGTGATGTCGTCCAACCATCTCATCCTCTGTTACCCCCTTCTCCTCCTGCCCTCAATCTGTCCCAGCATCGGGTTAAACCAGCTCTTTGCATCAGGTGGCCAAAGGATGGAGTTTCAACTTCACCATCAGTCCTTCCAATGAATATTCAGGGTTGGTTTCCTTTAGGATTGGAGCTTCCATAGTGGCTTAAATAGTAAAGAATCTGCCAGCAATATAAGAGACCTAGGTTCCATTCCTGGGGAGGGATGATCCCCTGGAGAAAGGAATGGCTGCCCACTCTAGTAGTCTTGTCTGGGAAATTCCATGGACAGAGGAGCCTGGTGGGATATAGTCCATGGGGTCACAAAGAGGCAGACACAACTGGGCAACTAAGCACACACAGACACATACATTAATATAACTTGAGAACACCCAGAAGAGATGCATACGACAAAGTGTGGGGAAAGAGTAGGAGATTTCCATGCTCTCTCAAAACTCTGTCACGCTCCCAGCACCCCCATGTGCCCATCAACCTGGAAACTCTTTGAATCTATTCCTTCAGTTATGAGGCTTTAATTACATAGATAAGGTTGATTAAATCATCAGTCACCAGCAAATGATTCACCTTGTGTTTCTCTCGCTTCTCTGGAGGTGTAGGGAGGGCTGAGTCTTTCTAACCCTCCAGTTACAGGACTGGTTTTCCTGGCAAACAGCCCCAATCCCTAGGCAGGGTCCAAAATTACCTCCTAAAGATGCTTTTATGTTCCTAATCAATTGGAAAATTCCAAGGGTTTTTAGGAGCTCTGTGGCAGAAAAAATAAATAAATAAAAGAAATATATATATATATATATAGTTATAAATCACAGTATCACAGGAACAGATTTAAATTGATTTGGAGATTTTCTTTAAATGTGGAATTTCTTATACCAAGATTTTATGGAATAAAATTGCATGCATGCTGCATAATAAAAGATAATAAAATGAAAATACAGGGCTCAGCACAGTAATATATATAGCTATAACATGTCAGCAAATATAATCATATTTTATTGTTGATCTTTCGTTCATGACATCTTCAGTCGGTACTGCAAAAATTAATTAAGGGAAGCTTCAATTAAATAAAGTTAGGAGTTCGTGATGGACAGGGAAGCCTGTTGTGCTGCAGTCCATAGGGTTCCAAAGAGTCCGACCGGACTGAGCGACTGAAATGACCTGAACTGAACTGAGGAGGCCAGAAGGGGGAGCTCTCACACTCTGCAGAGCCCAATAAAAGAAAGACTTTTCCTGGCGAGGATGCAGCCAATAAAACCGTGGACTGTTTATTGACTGTAGCCCTCCCAACCTCCTTTGCCGCCCCCCCCCCAGCCC
>SJYV01019528.1:102111-138377 GCA_006410875.1 Neotragus pygmaeus
ATATGGGGACTTGCTTATATGCTGTCTTAGGATAATGACTTCCCTTCCTTGTTACCTTCCCAGCAAAATGATTGGTTCACCTGGGGCAGAGCATGTCTTTTCTTTCTTGGCTGCCAGTCTGTGGTCCATTTGTCACTGCAATGAGATAAGTACAATGAGTAAGTACCTAGAGAGTTTTTTAAAGCAATTTTCCATTGCCAGATCATCCAAGTGTGTGATCAGTGGGATCACCTTGTAAGCAGGTAAGAAATATTTTGGGAATGGCCAAACTTTTGTGATGAATCCCGTGTAGCATAAGCTGCCTATTAATCATGTGCAGTATGATATGTATTCTATGTGGACGGGGTGGAAATTTCATAAAAGGAGTCTCTGCCTCAGATAATTTGAAAACCACTGCTCTAGAGCATTTCAAACAACCCTGGGTTTATTAATATGCATTGCACACTGTAATTTCACTTAACATTTTGCTTTTTTAGACATTGAGGGATAAATATGTAGTCAGCTCAGTAGACATATGCCCACTTTTATGTGACATTGATTATTATACAGATTAATCCCAGGATGAATCATATGCATATTTATTTTGGTCCAAATGTGCCCCAGGATTTACTGACAGGCTAGTAAGCTTTACTCTTTGTGACCTCATGAACTGCAGCATACCAGGCTTCCCTGTCCTTCACTATCTCCTGGAGTTTGCTCAAATTAGGTCCATTAAGTCAGTGATGCCATCCAACCATCTCATCTTCTGTTGCCACCTTCTCCCCCTGCCCTCAGTCTTTCCCAGCACCAAGGTCTTTTCCAATGAGTCAGCTCTTCGCATCAGGGGACCAAAGTATTGGAGTTTCAGCTTCAGCACCAGCCCTTCCAATGAATATTCAGGATTGATTTCCTTTAAGATTGACTGATTTAATCTCCTTGTAGTCCAAGGGACTCTCAAGAGTCTTCTCCAAAAACACAATTTGAAAGCATCAATTCTTTGGCACTCAGCTTTCTTTATGGTCCAACTCTCAAATCCATACATGACTACTGGAGAAACCATAGCTTTGACTATACAGACCTTTGTTGGCAAAATGACATCTCTGCTTTTTAATACGCTGTCTAGATTTGTCATAACTTTCCTTCCAAGGAGCAAGTGTCTTTTAATTTCATGGCTGTGGTCACCATCTGCATCAACTTTGGAGCCAAAGAAAATGAAATCTGATGCTGTGTCCACATTTTCCCCATCTATTTGCCATGACCAGATGCCGCACTCTTCGTTTTTTTTAATGTTGAGTTTTAAACCAGCTTTTTAACTCTCCTCTTCCACCTTCATCAAGAGACTCTTTAGTTCCTCTTCAGTTTCTCCCATTAAAGTGGTATCATCTACATATCTGAGGTTGTTGATATTTCTCTTGGAAATCTTGATTCCAGCTTGTGATTCATCCATTCCAGCATTTCACTTGAAGTACTCTGCATATAAGTTATATAAGAAGGGTAACAATGTACAACCTTGATGTCTTCTTTCCTAATTTTGAACAAGTCCACTGTTCCATATCTAGTTCTAACTGTTGTTTCTTGTCCTACATACAGGTTTCTCTGGAGGCAGGTAATGTGGTCTGGTATTCCCATCTCATTAAGACTGTTCCACAGTTTGTTATGATCTACACAGCCAAGGGCTTTTGCATAGTCAATGAAGCAGAAGTAGATGTTTGTTTGGAATTCCCTTCCTTTTTCAGTGATCTAGTGTATGCTAGCAATTTAATCTCTGGTTCCTCTGCTTTTTCTAAATCCAGCTTTTACATCTGGAAGTTCTTGGTTCACTTACTGCTGAAGCTTAGCTTAGAGGACTTTGAGCATAATTTTGCTGGCATGTAAAATGAGTGCAATTGTGTATAATGTAATTTGAGCATTCTTTGACATTGCCTTTCTTTGGGATTAGGATGAAAACTGACCTTTTTCAGTCCTGTGGCCACTGCTGAGTTTTCTAAATTTGCTGGCATAATGAGTGCAGCATTTAAACAGCATCATCTTTTTGGATTTGAAATAGCTCAGCTGAAATTCCATCCCCTCCACTAGCTTTGTTCATAGTAATGGTTCCTTAAGGCCCATTTGCCTTCACACTTCAAGATGTCTGGCTTAACAAAAGAGTCTGAATGCAATACTTGAGTGCAATCTCAAAAATGACAGAATGATCTCAGTTCATTTCCAAAGCAAGCCATTCAATTTCACAGTAATCCAAGAAGAAGGTGAATTTGAATGATTCTATGAAGACCTACAAGACCTCTTAGAACTAACACCAAAAAAAGATGTCCTTTTCATCATTGAAGTTTGGGATGCAAAAGTGGGAAGTGAAGAGATACCTGGAATAATAGGCAAATTTGGCCTTAGAGTACAAAATGAAGCAGGGCAACAACTAACAGTTTTGCCAAGAGAACACATTGGTCATAGCAAACACCCTCTTCCAACAACACAAGAGACAACTCTACACATGGACATCACCAGATGGTCAGTACTGAAATCAGATTGATTATATTCTTTGCAGCCAAAAATTAAGAAGCTCTATACCATCAGCAAAAACAAGACCTGGAGTGACTGTGGCTCAGATCATGAACTCCTTATTGCCAAATTCAGACTCAAATTGAAGGAAGTAGGAAAACCAGTAAGCCATTCATGTATGACCCAAATCAAATCTCTTATGATTATATAGTGGAACTGATGAATAGATTCAAGGGACTATATCTGGTAGACAGAGTTCCTAAAGAACTATGGACAGAGGTTCGTAATATTATACAGGAAGCAGTGACCAAAATCATGCAAGACATCAAAAGAGACACAGATGGTTAGAAAAGTCTTTTGGACTCTGTGGGAGAGGGAGAGGGTGGGATGATTTGGGAGAATGGCATTGAAACATGTATAATATCATATATGAAATGAATTGCCAGTCCAGGTTCGATGCATGATACAGGATGCTCAGGGCTGGTGCACTGGGATGACCCAGAGGGATGGTACGGGGAAGGAGGAGGGAGAGAGGTTCAGGATGGGGAACACGTGTATACCTGTGGCAGATTCATGATGATGTATGGCAAAACCAATACAATATTGTAAAGTAATTAACCTCCAATTAAATAAATTTATATTTTAAAAAAGGAAAAGAAATGCAAGAAGACAAATTGGGTGTCTGCGGAGACCTTACAAATAGCTGAGAAAAGAAGCAAAAGGGAAAGAAGAAAAGGAAAGATATATCCAACTGGAAGCTTTACATGGTGGAGACTAAAAAAGAAAGTGACAAAATTCTGAGATGCTAAAAAAATTTGGAGACACTGAAGGTTTGCCCTAACCCTTTCTTTTTGCCTTAAACCATCTGTATCACTTCAGACTTGATCTCTGGGTAAATTTTATCTCTGATTTCAAAATAGTGCTCCTGCTTTCTTGTCCCTTTCTTTTAAAACAAATCTGAGAAGAAATAAAGCATTTTGAAATCCTAATCAACATCATGACCTTATCCCCAGGGGAGAGGTGAGAGCAAATGAAATAGAACCAAACAGGGAATCATTAACTCCATTTTTTTTTAACTTTAGTGATCATATTTATTTGGAGAAAACAAAATACCCCATAACCCAAAGGATGGGATTTTATATCTCAAGACATCTCCCAAATATTAAATCTACAGATTACAAATCATTATTATAGAAAATATTTTTGTACAAATTTTATGTGTAGTGAGGAGTGGGTCATAAATCCCTGTTTGTTTTAACAGGGTAGCAGGGTAGAGGAATGGTGACAAGAAATTTTTTTGTACAGATCTGTTTAGAAGGGTAGACATGAAGAGGGCAAACCCTACCTTCTCATCATCTGTAGCAAATGGCTCCTTAACTCATTTTTTTAAGTCATCATGACTCAGACCTATTTATGATGTAGTGGTTCTATGTACAGGCAATACTTCATTTTATTGCACATCACAGATTTTTTTTTTTTTTTTTACAAATTGAAGGTTTGTGGCAACCTCCTTATTAAGTAAGTCTATGAGCACCATTTTTCCAACAGCATTTACTCACTTTGTCTCTGTATCACGTTTTGACAATTCTAACAATATTTCAAACATTTTCAATGTCATTATATTTGTTGTATTGATCTGTGATCAGTGATCTTTGATGTTACTATAGTAACTGTATGGGGCACCATTAATTACGTTCATGTAAGACAGCAAACTTTACCCATAAATGTTGTATGTGCTCTGACTGCTCCACCAACAGGCCGTTCTCCCATCTCCAATTTCTTTGTCTCTCTTTGGCCTTTCTTTTCCCCTAGACACAACAATATTTAAATTATGCCATTTAATAACCCTACGATGGCCTCTAAGCATTCAAGGGGAAGGAAGAGTCACGCATCTCTGACTTTAAATCAAAAGCTAGGAATCAGTAAGCTTAGTGAGGAAGACATGTCAAAAAAGTCAATATAGGCTGAAAGCTAGGCCTCTGGCACCAAATATTTAACCAAAGTATGGATACAAAAGAACTAGTGCTTGAAGGAAAGTAAAAATGCTAGTACCCAGTGAATGCATGAATGATAAGAATGCAAAACATCTTTGTTTTCTTTATCACTTCCCACCACCTGGGAAGCCACTGATGCTGCTGCTAAGTCGCTTCAGTCATGTCCAACTCTGTGCGACCCCATGGACAGCAGCCCACCAGGCTCCACTGTCCCTGGGATTCTCCAGTCAACAACACTGGAGTGGGTTGCCATTTGCTTCTCCAATGCATGAAGCAAACTGAAGTGAAAGAAAGTGGGTTGCCATTGCATTCTTCAGGGAAGCCACCAAGATAAGATAAAGTTAGCCCCAATATTCCCTTAAGCCAAGGCCTAATTCAGAGCAAGGTCCTTCCACTATTCAACTCTATGAAGGCTGAGCTATGACAAACCTAAGACGGCATGTTACAAAGCAGAGACATCACTTTGCTGACAAAGGTCCATATAGTGAAAGCTGTGGGTTTTCCAGTAGTCATGTATGGATATGAGATTTGGACCATAAAGAAGGCCAAAAAACTGATGCTTTTGAATTGTGGTGCTGGAGAAGACTCTGAGAGTTCCTTGGACAGCAAGATCAAACCAGTCAATCCATGGGCTGTAAATTCACGGGAGACAATGACTACAACAGAAGAAAAATGTGAACCTGGCAGAGGCTGGTTCATGAGGGTTCAGGAAAGAAGTTGTCTCCACAATGCCAAAATGCAAGGTGAAGCAGAAATGTTGATTTAGAAGTTATAGCAAGTTATCCAGAAGATCTAACTGAGATAATGAAGGTGGCTACATTAACAGACTTTCAGTGTAGATAAACAGCTTTCTCTTGAAAGAAGATGCCATCTAGGGCTTTCATAGCAAGAGAGGATAAATCAATGCCTGGCTTCAAGATTTCAAAGGACAGGCTGACTCTCTTGTTAGGATTAATGCAACTAGTGACTTTAAGTTAATACCAGGGCTCATTTACCATTCTACAAACCTTGGAGTCCTTAAGAATTAACCCAATTCTATTCTGCCTGTGCTCTCTAAACCAAACAACAGTCTGGATGATAGCACATCTGTTTACAACATGATTTACTGAACACTTTCAGCCCACTGTTGAGAGTGACTTCTCATAAAAAGATTCCTTTCAAAATATCACTGCTAATTGACAGTGCACTGACAGAAGTATACAATAAGATTAATGTTATTTTCTTTGCAAACACAACATCCATTCTGCAGCTCACGAATCAAGGAGATTTTGACTTTTAAGTCTTATTATATTAATATGTTTTGGAAGGCAAGATCTGTTGCAAATAGTGATTCTACTCATGGATCTGGGAAAAGTAAATTGAAAACCTTCTGGAAATGATTCTCTAGTCTAGATGCCATTAAAGATATTTGTGATTCATGAAAGTCTCTCAGTCATGTCCGACTCTTTATGAGTCCATGGACTCTAGCCTACTAGCCTCCTCTGTCCATGGAATTTTCCAGGCAAGAATACTGGAGTGGGTTACCATGCCCTTCTCCAGGGAATCTTTCCAACCCAGGGTTCAAACCCAGGTTTCCTGCATTCCAGGCAAACTCTTTACCATCTGAACCAGAAGAGGTCAAAATGTCAATATTAGCAGGGGTTTCTAAGAAGTGGATTCCGATCCTCATGGATGTTGAAGGGCTCAGGACTTCAGAGGAGGAAGTAATTATGAAAGTGGTGGAAATAGCAAGAAAACAAGACATGGAGCCTGAAGATATACATGAATTGCTGCAATTCATTCAGTTCAGTTCAGTTCAGTTCAGCATACATTCAGTTCAGTTCAGTTCAGTTCAGTCACTCAATCGTGTCCAACTCTTTGCGACCCCATGAATCACAGCATGCCAGGCCTCCCTGTCCATCACCAACTCCCGGAGTTCACTCAGACTCACGTCCATTGAGTCCGTGATGCCATCCAGCCATCTCATCCTCGGTCGTCCCCTTCTCCTCCTGTCCCCAATCCCTCCCAGCATCAGAGTCTTTTCCAATGAGTCAACTCTTCGCATGAGGTGGCCAAAGTACTGGAGTTTCAGCTTTAGCATCATTCCTTCCAAAGAAATCCCAGGGTTGATCTCCTTCAGAATGAACTGGTTGGATCTCCTTGCAGTCCAAGGGACTCTCAAGAGTCTTCTTCAACACCACAGTTCAAAAGCATCAGTTCTTTGGTGCTCAGCCTTCTTCACAGTCCAACTCTCATATGCATACATGGCCACAGGAAAAACCATAGCCTTGACTAGACAGACCTTAGTCAGCAAAGTGATGTCTCTGCTTTTGAATATAGTATCTAGGTTGGTCATAACTTTTCTTCCAAGGAGTAAGCATCTTCTATTAAACTATAAAAAAATGAGGACCTGCTTCTTAAGGATGAGCAAAGTTAGTGGTTTCTTGAGAAGGAATCTAATTCTGGTGAAGATGCTGTGATGATTGATGAGAGAACACAGGATTTAGAATATTACATAATCTTGGTTGATAATGTAATGGGAAGATTTGAGAAGATTAACTCCAATTTTGTGGATAAAACATCATTGCATGCTACAGAAAAGTCGCTGCCAACATAAAGGTAATGCCCTCCACTAGCAAAAAGATTACAGTAATGCAAGCACCTCCAAGTGGAGAGAGGCGTAAGAAAATGCCCAGGCATGGTGAATAGCAGGAGTGATATGAAAGATACCTGGGGTCATCAGAGGTGACACCTGCCATTCTTGCCCTGCCTCCTTCCCATAGAAGGGCTCTTGCAATCCAGAAGGTCCATGGTGCAGTAAAGGGTTTCTTTCTTTATAATGTCCTTTTCTCTCAAAGCTAAGGTTTTTCTGTTGGTGTTATCGCTCTTGTACCCTGGGCATAAGCGGAAATATACAGAACCTTAGCTTCTTACCTGGGGCCATCCTAACACCAATTTCAACTCACCCAACCTGGGTTGGCTCCCACAGGCTGTCATAAAATTTCTTATTTCTTCTGTTGCTTAAAATCTTTGGCTTTTGCTTTTTTCCCTAAGCAAGAGGGCTTCCCAGGTAATGCTAGTGGTAAAGAACCCATCTGCCAGTGCAGGAGATGTAAGAGACCTCAGTTCAATCCCTGGGTTTCAAAGATCTCCTGGAGGAGGGCGTGGAAACCCACTCTAATATTCTTGCTGGAGAATCTCATGGACAGCTGGCAGGCTACACTCCATAGGGTCTCACAGAGTTGGACATGACTGAAGCAACTTAGCACGCACTAAGCAGATTTCTGAGTCAAGACCAAGAGCCATAAAGATTTCCATTATAGAATTACAGATTTGTTTAAAATTCCTGAAAAAATATTTAAAAAGCACTTCCAAAACTTTACATTTAATTTCCCCCTTAAAGGGATGCTCAAGCAGTCATGGAAAAAATGATCTCATCACATCAACTGTAAAAATTCCAGGGTCAATACAGAGGCTAGAGTCATCAGAAAACTTAAATGTCAATCAAAGCCCTAATATTAAACATGCGTGCACATATGTATATTACACATATGTATATGTATATGGTAATATATCATATATAATCTCATATATGAGTTTTTAGGAAAGAGCTGGAAATTGCTGACACATGTTTAACTAAATACAAGAGAATCTTTGATAATCTGAAGTCTGCCTATGCAAACTTGGAATTTCCAGAAAAGTTAAATTTTCATTAACTCTATCTCCTGGCATAGCCAAAGTGTACCAATTTTCATAGATTTTGTAAGTAAGGATTTTCCTCCCTAGAAGTTTGCAACTTAAGCTTAGTAATTGATATAAATATATTAAATATATTAGCAATCAGAAAACCTGGTACTAACATGATTTTCTCCTAGAAACTATGCCTTCCAAGTGGAAAATTTAGAAACCCAATTGAAGGATAAAACATTTATTTTGAAAGTATATATTGCAAAAGCATAAAGTTGCTAGATGCACTATGCATAACTTTGATGAGCTTAAAATCTTCAGCCAATTAAAATTTGCTCCAGATGTAATATTAGTGGGTAGGCTGATGACATTTCTGTTATTACTTAGGGCCCTCCAGTGGCAGAGGTTTTATCAAAATTTAAGTTACCTGATGATTCTAGATTTGTATTGGCCCTGGAATTTATGCAGTTGTTGTAACTGTGTGTTGCATAATGTTGGATTACTATTATTTTAAAATATTATTGAAATGTATCAGAATCTACTCATTTCATTAATTTATCCATTTAAGAAATATTTGCTGTATGCCTACTATATAAAAAACACTGTCTTTTTGGCTTTAGCACTGGAAAAAAGCAATAATCCCTGCTCTTTGGAGCTTATCATTAAGACAAACAATTTTAAAATGAATAAAATAAACAAAAGATTAGTATATAAGAAGGTAAAAAATACTATGAAAAAACAGAGGAAATAGTGCAGCATAAAGAGTTATAAGGAGTGGAGAAGGGTGGAGAGAGTCATGGTGCAATTTTCACATAGAGTAACCATTTAAAAAGTCTTCCCTGGTGGCTCGGAAGGTAAAGAATCTGCCTGCAATATGGGAGACCTGGGTTCAATCCCTGGTTTGGGAAGATTCCTTGGAAAAGTGAATGGCAACCCATTCCAGTATTCTTACCTGGAGAATCCCCATGGACTGTACCTCACTGGGCTCCTCTGTCCATGGGGTTGCAAAGAGTTAGGCACAACTACGTGGCTAGACACATACAAACATTTAAAAAGCCAGTGTTCATTGCAGCACTGTTTATAATAGCCAGGACATGGAAACAACCTAGATGTCCATCAGCAGATGAATGGATAAGCAAGCTGTGGTACGTATACACAATGGAGTATTACTCAGCCATTAAAAAGAATACATTTGAGTTAGTTCTAACGAGATGGATGAAACTGGAGCCTATTATACAGAGTGAAGTAAGCCAGAAAGAAAAACACCAATATAGTATACTGACACATATATATGGAATTTAGAAAGATAGTAGTGATGACCCTGTATGTGAGACAACAAAAGAGACACAGACGTATAGAATGGACTTTTGGCCTCTGAGGGAGAGGGAGAGGGTGGGATGATTTGGGAGAATGGCATTGAAGCATGTATACTATCATGTAAGAAACGAGGCACCGGTTCGATGTAGGATGCAGGATGCTTGGGGCTGGTGCACGGGGATGATCCAGAGAGACAATGTGGGGTGGGAGGTGGGAGGGGGATTCAGGATTGGGAGCTCGTGTACACCTGTGGTGGATTCATGTCAATGTATGGCAAAACCAATACAGTATTGTAAAGTAGAATAAAGTAAAAAAATTAATTAACTAATTTAAAAAATAATAAATAACAGCCAACACTGAAGCAAAAACTTGAAGGAGATAAAGACAGTCATACAAATACCTGAGAGCTGAACATTTATGGTATTTTTCAAAGAGAGATATCCTTGAACACCGTGGCCAGGGACATTACCAAAATTCACTGATTGCTAACACTGCTCTCAGTGGGTCTAAAGCTCCATACAGCATCACCCACATCCATTCAACAGCTTTGTAACTCTTGGATTCAGTAGCTGATAAACACCTGCTCTGTCAAAATCCACGAGTGCCTTGTGGACTCAAATCACACAGACCTAGCTGTTAAGTCTTGACCTTCAGCTAAATTTATAGATAGTAAAAGCTAACCAGTGGTTCAAAAGTTATCAATCAATGTCCTTCACTGCTCCAAGGGGACTTGCCCCCTCAAGTGATACAGAAAATAATCTCCAAAGGATTTCCACTTGACCTGTGGCAGCAAGAAAACTGTTTCCATCAGAGTTTGAATACTTTATATGTGTTATAGGTGAGCACTGTCATATTAAAGTAATTTATCATTGGTTACCTTTAGATAAGAGTTTCCCTGGTGGCCCAGGGGTAAAGAATCTGCCTGCCAGTGCAGGAGACACAGGTTCAATCCCCGTGGCCTGCAGGATCTTAATTCATCTACCAGGAGTTGAACTCAGGAGTCCTAACCACTGGACCTCCAGGGAATTCCCTTGACCTTGTATTTCTGATGCCATTTTTACCAAATGAAACGCTGTGAGGTGAAAGTCATTCAATCATGTCTCACTCTGCAACCCCATGGGCTATACAGTTCATGGAATTCTCCAGGCCGGAAAACTGGAGTGGGTAGCCTTTCCCTTCTCCAGGGGATCTTCTTGACTCAGGAATCAAACCAAGGTCCCCTGCAATGCAGGCAGATTCTTTACCCACTGAGCTATCAGGAAAGCCCTAGCCGTTAATACATACCTTGGCCTTCCTAATAATTTATGTTGGTGTAAGGAATTCTGAAAATACAGGGTGGGATGTTCAGATAGGTACAAGAGAACCATTTAGAAAGAATTTGTTAGATAAAATGGAAAGCTATGAATATTCACTAGAATTAAATTCTTTTCTGGTTTGATAACCACAAATACATTCTTTTTGTCTATAAAAATCTCCCTGGAATCCAGATGGATTTCATAGGTTCAATGTCACCTCCCATGGAATGTAAAAATATTGATATTACATGCTAATTGATTATCATTTTGAAACTGACATCTCTAACTGCAAGAAGTTTTGATTGGCAGAAGAGCGTAGACGTATTCCAGCTTTTCTCCATGAGGCCAAAAGAAAAGTTAATAACTCAATGACCGCAAGGTGATGCAGAAAGAATTTGTATTACCACTTCCAAAGCAGAATTACTCTTCAGTAAGCAACAGAAGAAAACTGACTAATACTCCAAAACTGTGTCTCAGCTGGACCTCTGTGATCTAATCTTCAAAATGGGCTTTATTCCACTTTACATTCCTGTAGGCAAGACGTGGTGTCAGAACTTCTCCTAAGAGTCTTTCATTCTATAGTTAAAAAACTTCAGAATTTTCCCATTGACTTCAGGAAAAGTCAAAATACACTGTTTCTGGCAACCAACATTTTTTATACTATAGTTCCCCCACTGCACCTCTCAGCTATCCATTCTCTCTGTACATCCCAACATAAGACTCTAAACTTATGCCAGAAAACTTCCTCACTGCCCTGAAACATATTGCATTCATTTTTTTGTAATATAGAAACTTATTCCTCTCTAACCATCCCAATTCTACCCAAATGTAATAAGCAGAATAATAGCCCCATTCCCTGGAAACTGTTATTAATTTACCTGACATAGCTAAAGGGCAATTGCAGATATGGTTAGATTAATTATCTTGAGATGGGGAGATTATCCTGGATTATCTTGATTCAGTTCAGTTCAGTCACTCAGTCATGTCGGACTCTTTACAACCCCATGGACTGCAGCATGCCAGGTTTGCCTGTCCATCATCAATTCCTGGACCTTGCTCAAACTCATGTCCATTGAGTCAGTGATGCTACCCAGCCATCGGATCCTCTGTCATCCCCTTCTCCTCCTGTCTTCAATCTTTCCCAGCATCAGTGTCCTTTTCTAATGAGTCAGTTCTTTGCATCAGGTGGTCAAAGTACTGGAGCTTCAGCTTCAGCATCAGTCCTTCCAGTGAATATTCAGGACTGATTTCCTCTACTATTGACTGGTTTGATCTCCTTAAAGTCCAAGGGATTCTCAAGAGTCTTCTCCAACACCGAGGTTCAAAATCATCAATTCTTCAGCACTCAGCTTTCTTTAGGATCCAACTCTCACATCCATACATGACTACTAGAAAAACCACAGCTTTGACTAGATGGACCTTTGTTGACAAGGTAATGTCTTTCCTTTTCAATATGCTGTCTATGTTGGTCATAGCATTTTTTTTTTCATGGCTATAGTTACCATCTGCAGTGATTTTGGAGCCCAGGAAAAGAAAGTCTGTTACTATCTCCCTTGCTTCCCCATCTATTTGCCATGAAGTGATGGAACCAGATACCACGGTCATGATCAGAAGTAGAGATAATTCCTGACTTTGAATGAGCCAAGGAATGTAGGCAGCTTCTAGAAGCTGGATAAAGCATGGAAATGGATTCTCCCTTAGAGTCTCCAGGAGAAATACAAGCCTGCTAACACTTTGATATTTTGGATTTTGGATTTCTGGTCTCCAGAACTATAAGAATAAAAGCGTGTTTTAAGCTTCTAAGTTTGTGGCAATTTATTATAGCAGCAATGGGAAACTAACACAAAAATCTTCAAGGTTCAACTCATCTCATTTCTTCAGAAGCTCTACCCAAGCTCTCTAACCTGTCCTCCACAGCTTTCTTTTGAGTTGCCTTGTCCATTGACTTGCTTTGCAATTATGCCTCCAGTGCAAATATCTGGTAGCAATAAAATTTCATTTTGACATACAAGAGAGAAGTATGGGCAGAAGATCCATATAAAGTTTATAGAAGACAAGCCACAGAAAGGAGATAAAATCTCTTAAGGTAGGTACCATGAGAATAGAAGTGAAGACTGTCCTTCACTTGCCAAAATGTTCTTGAACTATTTTTTCATGATTTATTCCCCATGCATGTTCTCCCTTCTAGAACTACTCTTATTCATAAATGTTAAGCTTCTTTGACTACTTCTCTAATTTTCTCAGCATTTCTCTCCTATTGTCCAGCTCTTTGATCAACTTTCTTCTGTCAGAGTCCCTCAACTTCATCTTTTAACTCTTCCAAATATTTTTTATTTCTGCTGTCAAGTTTTCAAGTCCCAAGAACAATATTTTGTTACCTGATTTTTCTCCTTGTTTTTATTTTTATTTAAAATCCATTCTATTTTTACTTTGTGGACACAAGATATTCTCTCACCGCCTAAAGAGGTTAAAGTTGGTTAGAGGTTTTCCTTTTCATTTTCTTTTTCTCCAGGTTGCTTGTATTTTCTATTTTATTGCTTGGATCTCTAACTTTAGTAGCCTTCCTTAGATGCCTGCTCATGATTGGTTGTTTGCTCCTGATTCTCAGTGAGAAAATAAAAATATACTTGGAAACCCTGAACATGTGGAAAGGGTTTTTCCACCTGGAGCATGATTGTAGTGATCTTGGTGGGCCTTTTGGGAAGCTCATGATGTCAGTAAATTGCACATTTGCTCTTCCCATATTTCATAATTATGTATAATACACATGTGCATGTATCATGTAGTATGTACATGTACTATATATAATGTCATCTATAGGCACGGCGTGTATGTGTTCTATTGGACTAAGATAGTTCTCTTCAATTCCTGTTTTGCTGAGAGGTTTTGCTGCTGTTCTAATCAGGAACATGTACTGAAATTTGTCCAACTTTCATTGCAAACATAGAAATTTTGTATATATTCCTTTTTCTATATTTATTAATGTGGCAAATTGCATTTAATGATTTTTCACTTATTAAACCAATCTTATATTCCTGGGATAGAAGTGACTTGGTAATGATGAATTGTTCATTTATTAATATTGCTGGATTTGACTTGTACCTTAATGAGAATTTCTGAGTCTAAGTTCAGAACAGAGCTTGGTCTAAAATTTTGTTTTCCTATAAAATCTTTGTCAGGTTTTGGTATCAAGGACACACTGCCTTCAGGTTTCCCTGGTAGCTCAACCGTAAAGAATCCACTTGCAATGCAGGAGACCTTGTTTCGATTCTTGGGTTAGGAAGTTCCACTGGAGAAGCAATAGGCTACTCCACTGCAGTAGTCTTTGGTTTCCCTGTGGCTCAGATAGCAAAGAATCTGCCTGCAATGTGGGAGACCTGGGTTCGATCCCTGGATTATGGAAGATCCCCTGGAAGAGGGCATGGCAATCCACTCCTGTATTCTTGCCTGGAGAATCTCCATGAACAGAGGAGCCTGGCAGGCTACAGTCCATGGGGTCACAAAGAGTCAGACAGGACTGAGTGACTAAGCACACAGCTTACACTGGCCTTGTTAAAAGAGTTAATAATGTTCTTTCTCCTCTATTTCCAGGAATAATTTGTGTAAGAGAAATATTATTTCTTACTTAAATATTTGATATAATGAATCATTAATGCCAGAAGGGATTGGTAAATATCTAGAATTACTTTTAATTAAAAATTCAATTTCTTTAATAAACAGAGCTATAAAATTTTTCTATTCTTTATCCTGTAATTGTTTTGGAAATTTTCCCATTTCATTTAAGTTGTTAAATTACTTCCACAAAGTTATTCATAATACTCTTTTACTGCTTTTGCATTGATTGTAGGATTCTTTGTTGGGGAACTTCTTCATTCCTGATATCAGTAATTTGTGTTGTCTCTGTTTTGTTATATGGGGTTTTTGGGGGGGAGGGTGATTAAGTGTAAATGTAGCTAGCAGATTATATTTTTCACTATTCTTTTCATATGAAATTTATTGATTTACTTCATTGTTTTTCCTTTTATTTCTACATTCATGTTTATTATTTCTTTTCTCCTTTAACTTTGCTTTTAATTTCTTATTTCCATTCAATCTGTCTTTTTATATTTACTGGGAATTTCTCACAAACAAAGGTTGAATATTGCTTTTTGTATTTAGTCTGAAACCTTGCCTTCTACATAGACTTTTTAGCACATTTACTTTTAAGACAATTATTGACAGAATTTATTTAATTTGTTATCTTACTAAATGTCTTCTAGCCATTATTTCTGTTTGTGTTGATGTTTAATTTTTTGATTCTCATTTCTACTCTCCTTTGGATTGATTTAGTTGGAGAAGGAAATGGCAACCCACTCCAGTATTCTTGCCTGGAGAATCCCAGGGACGGGGGAGCCTGATGGGCTGCCGTCTATGGGGTCGCACAGAGTTGGACATGACTGAAGAGACTTAGCAGCAGCAGCAGTGTTTCTTAAGTATTCCATTCTATGCCTTCTATTGGCTTTATATTGATACCTCTCTCTTTCTCTTTCTTTTTCTCTTTCATATATATATATATATATATATATATATATATAGAGAGAGAGAGAGAGAGAGAGAGAGAGAGACATATGCATATACATGTGTGTGTGTGTGTGTGTGTGTGTGTGTGTGTGTAATTTTTTTTGGCGAGGGGTACAGAGTTTGTTTCATAGTAGGAGTTGAAGTAGCTCATCTCCAGAATGATCTGTATTTTGTCTCTTAATCTTCAGAACAATGGCAACTTGGGGAGGTTCTACCCAGTGTGCCCTAGATGAAGAAGGAGATGAAGATGGTTATCTTTCTGAAGGAATTGTTCGGACAGACGAAGAGGAGGAAGAGGAGGAGCAAGATGCCAGTTCCAATGATAACTTTCATATGTNTGTTTCCCCATCTATTTTCCATGAAGTGATGGGACTATATGCCATGGCCTTCATTTTTTGAATGTTGAGTTTTAACCCAGTCTTTTCATTCTCCTCTTTCACTTTCATAAAGGGTCTCTTTATTTCTTCTTCACATTCTGCCATAAGGGTGGTATCATCTTCATTTCTGAGGTTATTGATGTTTCTCCAGGCATTCTTTATTTCAGCTTGTGCTTCATCCAGCCTGGCATTTCACATTATGTACTCTACATTTAATTTAAATAAGCAGACAATATACAGCCTTGATATATTCCTTTCCTAATTTGGAACTCCTGTGTTGTTCTATGTCCAGTTCTAACTGTTGCTTCTTGACCTGCATACAGATTTCTCAGGAGGCAGGTCAGGTGATCTGGCATTCCCATCTCTTTAAGAATTTTCCAGTTTGTTGTGATCTACACAGTAAAAGGCTTTGGCATAGTCAATAAAGCATAAGTAGATTTGTTTGTTTGTTTGTTTCCTGGAACTCACTTGCTTTTTCTATGTTCTTTTTTAAAATTATTATTATTATTATTATTATCTCTGGTTCCTCTGCCTTTTCTAAATCCAGCTTGAACATCTGGAAGTTCTTGGTTCACATACTGTTGAAGCATCACTTGGAGAATTTTCAGCATTACTTTACTAGCGTGTGAGATGAGTGCAATTGTGTTGTAGTTTGAATGTTCCTTGGCATTGCCTTTCTCTGGGTTTGGAATGAAAACTGATCATTTCCAGTCTTGTATCAGGACTGTTTTCCTAATTTGCTGGCATACTGAGTGCAGTATTTTCACAGCATCTTTTAGGATTTGAAATAGCTCAACTGGAATTCTATCATCTCCACTAGCTCTGTTTGTAGTGATGCTTCCTAAGGTTGACTTGACTTTGCATTCCAGGATGTCTGGCTCTAAGTGAGTGATCACACCATCGTGGTTATCTGGATCATGAAGATCTTTTTTGTATAGTACTTTTGTGTCTTCTTTCCACCTTTCTTAATATCTTCTGTTTCTGTTAGACCCATATCATTTCTGTCCTTTATTGTACCCATCTTTTCATGAAATGGGCTTTCCTGATGGCTCAACTGGTAAAAGAATCTGCCTGCAATGTGGGAGGCCTGGGTTCGATCCCTGGGTTGGGAAGATCCCTTGGAGAAAGGAATGGTTACCCATTCCAGTATTCTGGCCTGGAGAATTCCATGGATGTACAGTCCATGTGGTTTCAAAGAGTTGGACACGACTGAGTGACTTTCACTTTCAAGGATACTTTTTGCATGAAATGTTCCCTTCAGTTCAGTTCAGTTCAGTTCAATCGCTCAGTCATGTCTGACTCTGCGACCCCATGAATCGCAGCACGCCAGGTCTCCCTGTCCATCACCAGCTCCCGGAGTTCACTCAGACTCACATCTATCGAGTCAGTGATGCCATCCAGCCATCTCATCCACCGTCGTCCCCTTCTCCTCCTGCCCCCAATCCCTCCCTGCATCAGAGTCTTTTCCAATGAGTCAACTCTTTGCATGAGGTGGCCGAAGTACTTGAGTTTCAGCTTTAGCATCATTCCCTCCAAAGAAATCCCAGGGCTGATCTCCTTCAGAATGGACTGGTTGGATCTCCTTGCAGTCCAAGGGACTCTCAAGAGTCTTTTCCAACACCACAGTTCAAAAGCATTAATTCTTCAGTGCTCAGCCTTCTTCNGTGTATATATATATATATATATATATATAGTGATTATCCAGGGATCATACTATGCATCTTTAGCTTATCACAGTCAACTTTGAACTAATACTATATGACTTCCCATATAATTTATGAATCTCACAATATATCCTCTTCTATCTTTGTGATATTATTGTATTTTTATGTCTTCAACTATTACAAACCCCTCAACACACTTTTAATATTTTTGCAGTTAGAAGTCAACTGACTTTATAAGAATTTGAGTTGTTTGGTATTTAAAGTAACTGCAGTGAATATATTATAAGAAAACCAATACTCTTTTGATAAGTTGGAATTTGAAGTTTAAAACATGTGTTTTCTTTTGAAATAAGTACAGTCTTGCTGCTAAGTCACTTCAGTCATGTCCGACTCTGTGTGACCCCATAGACGGCAGCCCACCAGGCTCCCTGGTCCCTGGGATTCTCCAGGCAAGAACACTGGAGTGGGTTGCCATTTCCTTCTCCAGTGCATGAAAGTGAAAAGGGAAAGGGAAATCGCTCAGTTGTGCCCAACCCTTAGCATGGACTGCAGCCTACCAGGCTTCTCCATCCATAACAGAATGTAAATAGACGCACAGGACGGAATCATTCTAAGGATCACACAGTTGTAGAGTAACATCATTTTTTCCCCACCATTTGGTCTGTTGTACCAGTTGAGTCTTAGGATATCATTTTTACCACAGATTGGAAAGTTTATACTGATTTTGAGAGATATTCTCTTCCTAAATATGATTTTAATACAGTTTTTTATATTTTCCTGCCTTGTTTCCTATGAAATTTCTTGGCCTCATTTCAATGCATCATGTACACACAAGGGGGCAGAGTTAAACTAGAGGTGAGAACACAGATCCTGAACTTCCTGGCTTGCAAATATTTCAGATTTCTTATTTGATTTATAATAATCATTTTCTTTGTAGAGTATTTTAACTTTCCACTGAAACATACTTGTCCACAAGAAACAGTCTAGCTAATGAGATAACAGTTGTACTTTAGAAATAGCCCGTATTTACAATTTTGATTCTTGCTCTTGAATATTCCTCATTTAAATATTATCTAAATCTCACTCACTGTTCTTGGTCTCTGTGAAAAATGAGCACATGAGTATGATTTTTTTTTCCATAAACTAAGCAACGAATGAGAATGCAAACCTCAGTGTTTTTCTTTTTTTCTTTATTCTTTTTTTGTCAAAAGAAGGATAAAATTCAAAAGAAAACAAAACCTCAGAGGAAGCTTGAGAGTTGTAAGCAGGCTAAATAAGCTGCTTTCTCAAAGACTTTCAGACACTTTCTCAAATTTGACTTTGGCTCCTAAAGGCAAAATTCATCACATAGCTTCTTTCTTCTGCTGTTGTTCAGTCGTTCAGTCATGTCTGACTCTCTGCAACCTCATGAACTGCAGTGCACCAGGCTCCCCCCGTCCTTCACTATGTCCCAGAGTTTGCTCAAACTCATGTCCTTTGAGTCAGTGATGCCATCCAACCATCTCATCCTGTCACCTCCTTCTCTTCCTGCCTTCAATCTTTCCCAGCATCAGGGTCTTTTCCAATGAGTTGGCTCCTCCCATCAGGTGGCCAAAGTATTGGAGCTTCAGCATCAGCATCAGTCCTTCCAAAGAATATTCAGGGTTGATTTCCTTTAGGATTGACTACTTTCTTATTCCCACAGGTATTTTTGAATTAGAATCCTTGTTCCTGTCTTGGTCTTAAAGACTGATCTTCAGCATTAAATGTATAATCAATTCTGGTTTCCTTGGTGTGTAAAGTCAAATCAAAAAATAAATAAATAAATAATTTTTTTTTTTAATGTATAATCAGTGAAGAACTAAAGAGACTTGCATTTCTTCTTTAAAATATACTTCTTCTACTTGTTAGGAATTGAAAAATAGGTTACCTGGAAGTAAGCATTTCCTTCACCATTTATTTCTGAGACTTATGCAAATAAGCATGGGTGAAATGATTTAGTGGTTTCAATTCACTTAGAGAAGAATTAAATGAAATCACATCCCTTCCTTAGCATACATTTTGATAAAACTTAGAGGGAGGAAAGGCTGAGAGAAAAATTCCACCTGCCAGAGGGCAGTTGAGGAAGAAACCATTAAAATG
The DNA here is from genome assembly GCA_006410875.1 of Neotragus pygmaeus. Classification (NCBI taxonomy): domain Eukaryota; kingdom Metazoa; phylum Chordata; class Mammalia; order Artiodactyla; family Bovidae; genus Neotragus; species Neotragus pygmaeus. The sequence continues at coordinate 121,581 of SJYV01019528.1, forward strand.
GAAAACAACCCAGAAACAGAAACGGGCTGATGCCAAGATGAAATAGAGCAGGACTCCACGATCTTCCCCTCCATGTCCTCCAGCTGACTTTTGCCTGTAGAAAATCTTTAGTCAATAGATAAATGTAACAGAGAAATGAGAAAATGAAGAAGCAAAGTAAGTCAAAGAGGACCAAATAATAATACAGCCATTATGCAAAGTCGAGGACCTTTAGTTCCTATTCAAGTGCTATAGATAATTTTCTGAGCCATGTTTTTGAGCTGTTTGGTATATACTGAAACCCCCATCAGGTAGAAGAAGTTAGCTACAGGAGGACCAGACTGTAGCCATGACATAAGCTGACCTCAAAGAAATGGGAACAAACTAATCCTGGAACTGAAGATTAACTCTGCTCACAATGGTCAAGATGACTGTCAGAGCTGACTGTGCTGTTTCTGCCTGTAACCCCCTCCCTCTGCTCATACAGCCCGGAAACTTCTCTTTAAAAACTCTTGCACACTGATTGTCAGTGGGAGAATAGGCCTTTGAACAGGAGTCTGCTCGCTCCTCTGGTTGCCAGCCTCTGAAATAAAGCAAACTTTCCTTTCTACCAACCTTGCCTCTTAAGGGGGTGGCTTTTGAACAGTGAGAGTCTGGACCCAACTTTCTTCCTTCTTCTTTTTTTTTTTTTTTTTNAAGAGACAGCTGCATTCACATGGGTATATCTTTCCTTTTCTCCTTTGCCTTCAAGTTCTCTTATTTTCTCAGCTATTTGTAAGGCCTCCTCAGACAACCATTTTGCCTTTTTGCATTTCTTTTTCTTGAAGATCGTCTTAATCACTGTCTCCTGTACAATGTCACATACCTCCTTCCAAAGATTTTCAGGCACTCTATCTATCAGATCTAATCCCTTGAATCTATTTGTCACTTTCACTATATAATCATAAGGGATTTAATTTAGGTCATATCTGTAGCTTCATTTTATATAATCTAAATATCACTCATATGTGATGTTTTAGTATTTTCTCCCCAAATTGATAGATATCTGATACAGCAGCTTCAGTAACAGGTTTTTAATTATCACAATTATGTATTTATTAATGAAGAAAAATTAACCTATGTAAATAAACCTGTCCATTATTTCGTGGCTAGAGTACAGTTTAGATGCTTGAAAATGTGCTCTCTTAGAACAAGATAAAAGTAATTACATGCGTGTTAATGGGCAAATTAATTTTATGTGGTCAATATTATTTTAAACCTCATAGTTAATTATTTTACAAGCAGAAGAATTTTCTAAAGGGTATGACATTCTTTATCTTATTTGACAGATAAAATTTTAAATTGCTAAATTCTCAAGTGAATCTTTTAAGGAAACACATTTTAATTTTGCTGTGGTTTTGTTATAATTGGATAGTGTCTACACAGTAAGAAAATTGCCAGTTGATGAATGTAATTCTCTAAAACTATCTGATGGAAAAAATTAAAACTTTGGCTGCATATGACTGAATATTTTTTCTAAATAGCCTATGGTTAACTTACATACCTAGAGTAAATGAATAAACTATAATTGGCACAAATATTTGTTCACACTGGTATGTTTGTATTTATCTAGTAGATGAAATATTCAGATTCATAAATATTTTAATTTTATATTGGGTTAATTGATCTTNGCCTATGGTTAACTTACATACCTAGAGTAAATGAATAAACTATAATTGGCACAAATATTTGTTCACACTGGTATGTTTGTATTTATCTAGTAGATGAAATATTCAGATTCATAAATATTTTAATTTTATATTGGATTAATTGATCTTAACATATAGCATTAATTTATTTTAGGAAATGTGTCACGACCATTTATTACATTTATGGGTTTTATATTCTGAAATTAAAAAGGCTAAAATTATTAAATTATGAGAGTAGACTCAATAGGTTTGTTTACCTTTACTCCTTCCCATTTTGGCACTGATGGAGTAAGAGGGACTGAATTTGGCTTCCTGTCTTAAACATCTAGAAAACTGAAGAAAATATACTAAAGTTTTTTCAGACAGTTGAAATAGAGAGCACAAGGCTGTGATGCTGTGAAAAGGAGAAATTAGGTAAACCCTTGAACTGTCCAGGCTTCATGCAAGGAGGTGAATCCTGAGCCATGGGTGGTAAAGGAGATCAATAAAGTGTGCCAGTCTTACTAAGATGAGGAGACCCAGATCAGAGTTCATGGATATAGCTGGAGGTGGTGAGACAGGTTTCTGAAGAGAAGAAAGCAGTCAAGAAAAGAGCTTCAAAAGCTTGTATTCTCATGAGTCTTTATTGAATACTAAGTTATTCATACAGAGGGTCAAACTCTACAAGGTGATTCGGTAGAGCAACTAGATAGGAGCTGAAATGTTCCCAGAGGTCACAAAAGGCTGGGAATAATTTCTGCTGACTCCAGATCAGAGAGTCTTCAGCAATCAAATGCAACATTTACTAGAAATTCCAGAAGGATCATATCTAAGTAAGGGAAACACATTACTCAGAAAGTAAGTGCTATTTTAGAAAATGTTAACAAAATGTTAAAATAAACCTCATAACGATCACACAGAACTGGGAGAAACTCAACAGCCCACCAAAATAGCGAGCCAAGCATTTATCACAGGAAGTCTAAAAAATTCAGAGATATTCAACAACACTAAGTTACTAGACATGTTAAGACATAGGAAAGTGTGAAAAATAACCAGTAGAGTAGAAAGAAACCTCAAATGATAGAGAAGGTGAAAAAGATGGCAAATATATTAAAACAGGTATTAAAAATAAAATAAATATTGTAAAGAAATACATAAAGGTAATAAAGAGGAAGATGGAATATACATATTTTATTTTTTTAATTAATTAATTTATTTATTTTTTAATTTGACTTTACAATACTCTATTGGGTTTGCCATACATCGACATATTTTTAAAAAATCCAAATTCACTATTTAAAATGAAAGTGCCTTTTTCATTTGATATAGTCCCACTTGGTATACTTTCTTTCAATGCTTGTATTTTTGGTCTTAAACAAAAAAAAAATTGCCTATACCAAAGTCAAGACTTTCCCCTGTTTTTTTCCAAGAGTTTTACATTTTCTGGTCTTCTGTTTAAGTTTTTAATTCATTTTGCCTTTATTTTTATGTGAGGTATAAGCCTAACTGTTCTGTGTGTAGATATAGTTTTCCTAATTCCATTTGAGACTATCTTTTCCCCATTCTGAGTTTGTGGCACAAAGATTAGTTGATTACATATGCATGACTTCATTTCTGGACTCTATCCTCTTTAAGGGCTTCCCTGGTGGCCCAGTGGTCAAGAACCTGCCTGCCAATGCAGGAGACATGGGTTTGATCCCCAGGTCAGAAAGATCCCTTGGCAAAGAAACAGCAACCCACTCCAGTATTCTTACCTGGAAAATACCATGGACAGAGGAACCTGCTGGGCTACAGTCCATGGGGTCACAAAATAGTCAAACACTCAGAATTAGTGACTAAACAACAACAAATCCTTTCCAAAGGTCTATGCTGCTGCTGCTGCTAAGTCGCTTCAGTCGTGTCCAACTTTGTGCGACCCCATATATGGCAGCCCACCAGGCTCCCCCATCCCTGGGATTCTCCAGGCAAGAACACTAGAGTGGGTTGCCATTTCCTTCTCCAATGTGTGAAAATGAAAAGTGAAAGCGAAGTCGCTCAGTCATGTCCGACTCTTAACGACCCCATGGACTGCAGCCTACCAGGGTCCTCCATCCGTGGGATTTTCCAAGCAAGAGTACTGGAGTGGGGTGCCATTGCCTTCTCCTCCAAAGGACTATATATCTGTCTTAATGCCAGTAATTCATTTTTTAAATTATTGTGGTTTAACAATCTAAGTATCCATTAACAGATATATCACTTCATGGGAAATAGATGGGGAAACAGTGGAAACAGCGTCAGGCTTTATTTGGGGGGGCTCCAAAATCACTGCAGATGGTGACTGTAGCCATGAAATTAAAAGATGCTTACTCCTTGGAAGAAAAGTTATGACCAACCTAGATAGCATATTCAAAAGCAGAGACATTACTTTGCCAACAAAGGTCTGTTTAGTCAAGGCTATAGTTTTTCCAGTGGTCATGTATGGATGTGAGAGTTGGACTGTGAAGAAAGCTGAGCACCAAAGAATTGATGCTTTTGAACTGTGGTGTTGGAGAAGACTGTTGAGAGTCCCTTGGACTGCAAGGAGATCCAACTAGCCCATTCTGAAGGAGATCAGCCCTGGGATTTCTTTGGAAGGAATGATGCTAAAGCTGAAACTCCAGTACTTTGCCCACTTCATGTGAAGAGTTGACGCATTGGAAAAGACTTTGATGCTGGGAGAGATTGGGGGCAGGAGGAGAAGGGGACGACAGAGGATGAGATGGCTGGATGGCATCACTGACTCGATGGATGTGAGTCTGAGTGAACTCCAGGAGTTGGTAATGGACAGGGAGACCTGGTGTGCTGTGATTCATGGGGTTGCAAAGAGTCAGACATGACTGAGCAACTGAACTGAACTGAACTGATGCATAAAATGGAGATATCATGCAGCCTTTAAAAAATATGGGAATCCTGCTACTTATGACAACATAGATGAACTTGGAGGGTAAGTGAAATGTCAGTTGCAGAAGGACAAATATTGCATGATTCCACTTTCTTGAGTTATATAAAATAGATAAACTCATAGAAGCAGATAATACAACAATGATTGTTGGAGGCTGGGGTTGGGGGAATTGTAGAGTTATTACTGAGTGTACTAGATAAATATTTACTGTTTCTTAGCTTCGAGAATATCAATAACATTTTATAGATACTACTTATTCAATTTAAACTGCATTTATAGTTTAGAGTTGTTACTAGGTACCTCATACCAAAAATTCCAGTTATCCCTATGAAGATTTGTAAATTAACTTTTTGGAATCCTGATAAACTTGGTTGAAGATAAATTAATTTTCTTTACATATATATTAGGGAAGAATAGCAGTAAAAATGATGATCAGATTAAAACAAGGAATGGGGAATTGACAAGTGATATGCAGATACTGGAACTGGTGAGAACAGTCTTCATGTTCTTTTTTCTGAGGAAAACCTTCTTTACTCAGTCTACTGATTCAAATGTTAATCTCTTCTGAGAATCATCTTTATAGATCCAGGAATAATGTTTATTATCTACCTCTGGTCATCCTTTAACCTAGTCAAGTTGACATACGAAACTATTTCAACTTCCATGTGAGTCACAGGAGTACCCAGCTTTAAAGGGAGGGAATTAAAGGAGAAGCCTGGCATGCCACAGTCCATGGGGTCAAAAAGAGTTGGACACGAATGGGCAAATGAACAACAACAATAATTGGGATCCCTATCTCTTGATAATTGAGTTTCTATATATCATGAATCCATGTGGGATCGTGTAGTATAGTAGTCAGAACAATTATCCTTTAATAAATGGTCCTCATCCAACTCCCTGAAATTTGTGTATATGCAACCTTACATAACAAAAAGATTTTGTAGATGTGACTAAGATTAAGAACCTTGAGATGGAAGGACATCTTGGATTAAAAAGATGAGCTCAAACCTATGAGTCATTCAAAGTGGAGAGCCTTTCCTGACAATGGTCAGAGAAAAATATGAGTATAAAACCAGGATCATAAAGACGCATAATAATAACTTTATAGATTAAGGAAGGGAATCAGAGGTGAAAGAATGTGAGCTGTCTCTAAAAATTGGAAAAAGCACGAAACTGAATGTTTCCTCTAGAGATTCTGGAAAGAAACTCAGCCCTGCAAACATCTTGATTTTACCCAATGGTAGATTACCCTATTTATTTCTGACCTACAGAATTGTAAGATAATAAATTTGTATTGTTTTAAGCCAAAAATTTGTGGTAATTTTTATAGCAATAGCATACAAATAGAACAGAATATTTCATAAAGATCATTTTGTTACAGAGGGCACTGCATATAAATCCTTTCTAAATTCCAGCTGACCCCTAAACTAGCCATGCACTGAGCATGCAATAAGCACAGTAGCTAAAATAACTGAATGCTTCTACCTTTCTGCAAGAAGATCCAGCCAATCCATCCTAAAGGAAATCAGTCCTGGGTATTCATTAGAAGGACTGATATTGAAGCTGAAACTCCAGTACTTTGCTCACCCGATGCAAAGAGCTGACTCATTTGAAAAGACCCTGAGGCTAGGAAAAGTTGAAGGCAGAAGAAGGAAACGACAGAGGACAAGATGGCTGGATGGCATCACCAACTCAATGGACATGAGTTTGAGTAAACTCCAGGAGTTGGTGATGGACTGGCATACTGCAGTCCATGGGGTCACAAAGAGTGGGACACGACTCAGTGACTGAACTGAACTTAACGCGTCTGAAGGGCACAGATTTGTAGTTTGAGTCCAGACAAGGTAAATTTACACAAAACAAAATAAAGTACTGATTTTTAAGAGAAACCAAAGAAAATCTATAATATATTTACAAATTCAAAATGCAGTTTACATTTCATCAGTTCAGTTCAGTTCAGTCGCTCAGTAGTGTCTGACTCTTTGCAATCCCATGAATCGCAGTACACCAGGTCTCCCTGTCCATCACCAACTCCCAGAGTTCACCCAAACTCATGTCTATTGAGTCAGTGATGCCATCCAGCCATCTCATCCTCTGCTGTCCCCTTCTCCTCCTCAATCCCTCCCAGCGTCAGGGTCTTTTCCAATGAGTCAACTCTTTGCATGAGGTGGCCAAGTATTGGAGTTTCAGCCTCAGCATCAGTCCTTCCAAAGAACAACCAGGACTGATTTCCTTTAGAATGGACTGGTTGGATCTCCTTGCAGTCCAAGGGACTCTCAAGAGTCTTCTCCAACACCACACTTCAAAAGCATCAATTCTTTGGTGCTCAGCTTTCTTCACAGTCCAACTCTCACACCCATACATGACCACTGGAAAAACAATAGTCTTGACTAGATGGACCTTTGTTGACAAAGTAATGTCTCTGCTTTTGAATATGCTACCTAGGTTGGTCATAACTTTCCTTCCAAGGAGTAAGTGTCTTTTAATTTCATGACTGCAATCATCATCTGCAGTGATTTTGGAGCCCCCCAAAATAAAGTCTGACACTGTTTCCACTGTTTCCCCATCTATTTCCCATGAAGTGATGGGACCAGATGCCATGATCTTACATTTCATACCTATGAATAAAAATATGACCCATATTCAGGGAGAACATCATTAATGAAGACTGACCAGGAGCCACTCCATATGTGGAACTAGCAAGTATTTTAAAGTGTCTACCATATAAAAGCTGAAAATAAAAAAAGTTAAATCTTGTCATAATTAATGACTACAAAGGGAATCACAGTAGAGATGCATTAATAAAAACCATAAAAATAATTCATTGTAATTTACAGAACACAATATCTTGTGTGAAAAAGTAAATATATGAACTTAAGTAGAGATTATGCATAACAAAATATAGAATTATTAAATTTGATCAATAAAAATGGTCAGGTAGATGGAATAGAAGAAAGGTTTTTAAAACTGAAAAAAGTTGAGTGTCAATTACTTTTAGACAATAAATACCAAAGGCTTAATAATAGTGTGATAGGAAAAAATGACCAGAAGAAAAGAAGTAAATGGACCTGAAAAAGTATTTAAAGACATATGGCCAAAATCTCCTACACTTGGGGAAATATTTCAAGTAAAAATTCAAGAAAACCAGCAAACTCTAAGTAGATAAATAAAGAGAAAATGACATATAGGCAAATCACAGCCAAACTGACCAAAAATTAAAATGAGAGAAAATCTTGAAAGTAGGCAATGAAAAGCAACACATTAAATTTAGTGGATCTAAAATACAAATAACTTTTGTCCTATCCACATAATCAATGAAAAAGGATACTATTAAGAATTGTATGTCCATTAATCATACCAATGTTTTCTTAGGTCAGTCTACTAAGGCAATACAAATAAGAGCAAAAATAAACACATGAAACTTAAACAAACTTATAAGCTTTTTTACAGCAAAGGAAATCATACACAAAATGAAAACACATACTACAAAATGGGAGAAAACATTTGCAAACAATGTAACCAACAAGGGATTAACCTTCAGAATATACATACAGCTCCTGAAGCTCAACATCAAAGGCAATCCAAAGAAAAAATGGGAAGAATATCTATATAGACATTTCTACAAAGATGCACATATGGCCAAAAAGTACATGAAAGGATGCTTAAAACCACTGCATATACAGTTCATTTGCTCATTCGTATCTGACTCTGAGACCCCCATGGCCTGCAGCACGCTAGGCTTCCCTGTCCATCACCACCTCCCTGAGCTTACTCAAACTCATGTCCATTTAGTCGGTTATGCCATCCAACCATCTCATCCTCTGTTGTCCCCTTCTCCTCCCGCCTTCAATCTTTCCCAGCATCACAGACTTTTCCAATGAGTCAGTTCTTCCCATCAGATGGCCAAAGTACTGAAACATCAGCTTAAACATCAGTCCTTCCAGTGAATATTCAGGACTGATTTCTTAGAGAATTGACTGGTTGGATCTCCAAGCAGTCTAAGAGACTCTTAAGAGTGTTCTACACTACAGTTCAAAAGCATCAGTTCTTCAGCACTCATCTTTCTTTATAGTCCAACTCTCACATCCATATATTACTACTAGAAAAACCATAACTTTGACTAGATGGATCATTGTTGGCAAAGTAATGTCTCTGCTTTTTAATATGCTGTCTTGTTGGTCATAACATTTCTTGCAAGGAGCAAGCATCTTTTAATTTCATGGCTGCAGTCATAATGGGCAGTGATTTTACAGTCCCCCCAAAATAAAATCTGTCACTGCTTTCATTGTTTACCCATCTATTTGCCATGAAGTGATGGGACCAGAGGCCATGATCTCAGTTTTCTGAATGTTGAGCTTTAAGTCAACTTTTTCACTCTCCTCTTTCAGTATCATCAAGAAGCTCTTTAGTCTTTTTCACTTTCTGCCATAAGGGTGGTGTCATCTGCATATCTGAGTTTATTGATATTTCTCCAGGCAATCTTGATTCCAGCTTGTGCTTCATCCAATTCAGCATTTAACAAGAAGTACTCAGCATATAACATAAATAAGCAAGGTGGCGGGGGTGGGGGAGGGGAATAGCTTTGATACACTCCTTTCCCGATTTGGAACCAGTTTGTTTTTCCATGTCAAGTTCTAACTGTTGCTTCTTGACTTGCATATAGATTTCTCAGAAGGCAGGTCAGGTGTTTTGGTATTCCCATCTCTTTAAGAATTTTCCAGAGTTTGTGGTGATCCACACAGTCAAAGGCTTTGGTATGATCAATAAAGCAAAAGTAGATGTTTGTCTGGAACTCTCGAAAGTGAAAGAGGAGAGTGAAGAGAGTGAAAATGTTAGCTTAATGCTCAACATTCAGAAAACTAAGATTATGGCATCTGGTCCCATCACTTCATGGGAAATAGATGGGGAAACAGTGGAAACCATGGCTAACTTTATTTTTGGGGGCTCCAAAATCAGATGGTGATTGCAACCATGAAATTAAAAGACACTTAGTCCTTGGAAGGAAAGTTATGACAAACCTAGATAGCATATTAAACAGCAGAGACATTACTTTGCAAACAAAGGTCCGTCTAGTCAAGGCTATGGTTTTTCCATTAGTCATACATGGATGTGAGAGTTGGACTATAAAGAAAGCTGAGTGCCAAAGAATAAGTGCTTTTGGACTGTGGTGTTGGAGAAGACTCTTGAGAGTCCCTTGGACTTCAAAGAGCTTCAACCAGTCAATCCTAAAGGAAATCAGTCCTGGGTGTTCATTGGAAGGACTGATGTTGAAGCTGAAACTCCAATACTCTGGCCACCTGATGTGAAGATCTGACTCATTGGAAAAGACCCTGATGCTGGGAAAGATTGAGGGCAGGAGGAGAAGGGGATGACAGAGCATGAGATGATTGGATGACATCACCAACATGATGGACATGGGTTTGGATAGACTCTGGGAGATGGTGATGGACAGGGAGGCCTGGCGTGCTGCGATTCATGGGGTCGCAAAGAGTCGGACATGACAGAGCGACTGAACTGAACTTGTTTTTTTGATGATCCAATGGATGTTGGAACTTTGATCTCAGGTTCCTCTGCCTTTTCTTGAATCCAGCTTGAACTTGTGGAAGTTCATGTACTGTTGAGGCCTGGCTTGGAGATTTTGAGCATTACTTTTCTAGCATGTGAGATGAGTGCATTGTGTGATAGTATTAGCATTCATTGGCATTGCCTTTCTTTGGGATTGGAATAAAAACTGACCTGTTCCAGTCCTCCTGAGTTTTGCAGATTTACTGGTACACTGAGTATAGCACTTTCACAGCATCATCTTTTAGGTTTTAAAATAGCTCAACTGGAATTTCATTACCTTCACCAGCTTTGTTCGTAGTGATGCTTCCTAAGACACATTTGACTTTGTATTCCAGGATGTCTGGCTCTAGGTTAGTGATCACACCATCGTGGTTACCTGGGTTATGAAAATATGTTTTGTATAATTCTTCTGTGTATTCCTGACACTTCGTCTTAATAACTTCTGCTTCCTTTAGGTTCATACCATTTCTTTCCCTTATTTTGCCCATCTTTGCATGAAATGTTTGCTTGGTATCTCTAATTTTCTGAAGAGATCTGTAGTCTTTCACATTCTATTGTTTTCCTCTATTTCTTTGCATTGACCCTGTGGAAGGTTTTCTTATCTCTCCTTGCTGTTCTTTGGAACTCTGCATTCAAATAGGTATATCTTTCCATTACCCCTTTGCCTTTCGTGTCTTTTCTTTTCACAGCTCAGTCAACCATTTTGCCCATTTGCATTTATTTGGCATGCCTTCAGAACCCCCTGAACAGTATGAAAAGGCACTGAATATTAGAGAAATGCAAATTAAAACTACAATGTTGTATCACCACTCTCTAGTCAGAATGGCCATCATCAAAAATTCTAAAAACAATAAATGCTGGAAAGTGAAAGTCACTCAATCATGTCTGACTCTTTGCAACCCCTCTTTGCAACTATACAGTCAATGGAATTTTCCAAGCCAGAATACTGGAGTGGATAGCCTTTCCCTTTTCCAGGGGATCTTCCAAACCCAGGCATTGAACCCAGGTCTTCTAGCATTGCAGGTGGATTCTTTACAAACTGAGCTACCATTCAGTTCAGCTCAGTTCAGATGCTCAGTTGTGTCCAACCTTTTGTGAACCCATGAACTGCAGCATAATAGGCTTCCCTATCCATCACCATCTCTTGTACCATGCTCAAACTCATGTCCATTGAGTCGATTAAGTCATCCAACTGTCTCATTCTCTGTCATCCCCTTCTCCTCCTGCCTTCAATCTTTCCCAGAATCAGGGTCTTTTCCAGTGAGTCAGTTCTTCACATCAGTTGGCCAAAGTACTGGAGCTTCAGCTTCACCATCAGTCCTTTCAATGACTATTCAGGACTGATTTCCTTTAGTATGGACTTGTTGGATCTCCTTGCAGTCCAAGAGTCTCTCAACAGTCTTCTCCAACAAAACAGTTCAAAAGCATCAATTGGTCAGTACTCAGCTTTCTTTATGGTCCAACTCTCACATCCATACATGACTACTGGAAAAACCATAGCTTTGACTGGATGGACCTTTGTCACCAAAGTAAAGTCTCTTCTTTTTAATATGCTGTCTAGGTTGGTCATAGCATTTTTTTTGAAGGTGCAAGCATCTTTTAATTTCTTGGCTGCAGTCACCAACTTCATTGAGTTTGAAGAAAACGAAGTGTGGTGTCACTGTTTCCATTGTTTCCCCATCTATTTGCCATGAAGTGATGGGACTGGATACCATGATCTTTGTTTTTTGAATGCTGAGTTTTCAGCCAAATTTTTCACTCTCCTCTTTCACTTTAATCAAAAGGTTCTTCAGTTCCTCTTCGCCTTCTGCCATAGGTATGGTGTCATCTGTGTATCTGAGATTATTGATATTTCTCCTGGCAATCTTGATCCAGCTTGTGCTTCTTCCAGCCCGGCATTTCACATGAAATGCTCTGCATATAAGTTAAGTAAACAGGGTGACAATATACAGCCTTGAAGACTCCATTCCTAATTTGGAACCAGTGTGTTGTTCCATGTCCACTTTTAACTGTTGCTTCTTGACTTGCATACAGATTTCTCAGGAGGTGGGTCAGGTGGTCTGGTATTCCCATCTCTTCGAGAATTTTCCAGTTTTTGTGATCCACACAGTCAAAGTCTTTGGCATAGTCAGTAGAGCAAAAGTAGACTTTTTCTGGAACTCTTGCTTTTTCTGTGATCCAGTGGATGTTGGTAATTTGATCTCTGGTTCCTCTCCCTTTTCTATGTCCAGTTTGAACATCTGGAAATGCTTGGTTCACTTACTACCAGGCTTGGAGAATTCTAAGCATTAATCTGCAAGCGTGTGAGATGAGTGCAATTGTGTGGTAGTTTGAGAATTCTTTGGCATTGCCTTCTTTGGGGCTGGGATGAAAACTGACCATTTCCAGTCCTGTGGCCTCACAACAAGATGGCAGAGAAGATTGACCTGCATTAATTTTCTCCTTCAAGAATTTCAAAATTATAACTCACTGCCGAACAACCATCACAGGAGAATGTTGCATCCACCAAAATGATCCCTATGTCCAAGGGCAAAGGAGAAGCCCCAATAAGATGTAGGAGGGGCAAAACAGCATTTGGAATCAAACCCCATACCAGCCAGAGATGCTCAACAAAAACTTGTGTGCAATAGGACCCAGAGAGCCCACAGAGACTAAGCCAGACCAACCTTTGAGTATTTGAGTGCGTCCTGAGGAAGCATGGGTCAGCAGTAGCCTGCTGCTGGGACAGGGCCTCTGGTTGCAGCAGACCTGGGTCAGGCAGAGAGATACCCACCATAGAACTGCCCAGCAGATGACCCACAAACTGCAGAACAATTAAACCAAGGAAATTCTCACACTGTTAAGAAAGTTCTAGGACCCACAACAGATTTTCCAACCTGGGAACACAGCAAAAGGATTGAGAACCCCCAGGGAGTTTAACTTTGGAGGCCAGTGCATTTATTACAGAACTTCCACATACTGGGGAAACAGACTCTTGGAGAACTACCATTTTGGTTCAGTTCAGTTTAGTCACTCAGTCATGTCCAACTCTTGTGACCCCATAGACAACAGCATGCAGGGCTTCCTTGTACATCATGAACTCCCTCAGCCTACTCAATATCATGTTCATTGAGTCAGTGATGCCATCTAACAATCTCCTTCTGTCATCCCATTCTCCTCCCGCCGTCAATCTTTCCCAGCATCAGAGTCTTTTCAAATGAGTCAGCTCTTTGCATCAAGTGGCCAAAGTATTGGAGTTTCAGCTTTAGCATCAGTCCTTCCAATGAATATTCAGGACTGATCTCCTTTAGCATGGACTGGTTGGATCTTCTTGCAGTCCAAGGGACTCTCAAGAGTCTTCTTCATCAACACAGTTCAAAAGCATCAATTCTTTGGTGCTCAACTTTCTTTATAGTCCAACTCTCACATCCATACATGACTACTGGAAAAACCATAGCTTTGACTAGATGGGCCTTTGTTGGCAAAGTAATGTCTCTGCTTTTCAATATGCTGTCTAGGTTGGTCATAACTTTTCTTCCAAAGAGCAATAGTCTTTTAATTTCATGGCTGCAGTCATTATCTGCATTGATTATGGAGCAAAAGAAGAAGAAGAAGAAGAAGTCTGTCACTGTTTCCACTGTTTCCCCATCTATTTGCCATGAAGTGATGGGACCAGATGCCATGATCTTAGTTTTCAGAATGTTGAGTTTTAAGCCAACTTTTTCACTCTTTCACTTTCATCAAGAGTGTCTTTTTGGCAAAGACAATAGAGTATTGTAAAGAACAATAAAGTAAAAAAATAAAAATAAAAATAAAAAAATAAATTAAAAAAAAAAAGAGTGTCTTTAGTTCTTCTTTGCTTTCTTCCAAGAAGGTGGTATCATCTGCATATCTGATGTCATTGATATTTCCCCCGGCAATGTTGATTCCAGCTTGTGCTTCATCCAGCCCAGCATTTCTCCTGATGTACTCTGCATATAAATTAAATAAGCAGGGTGACAGTATACAACCTTGATGTACTCCTTTTCCTATTTGGAACCAGTCTGTTGTTCCATGTCCAGTTCTAAATTTTGCTTCCTGACTTGCATACAGATTTCTCAGGAGCCAGGTCAGGTGGTCTGGTATAGAGTTCATTCATTGGAAAAGACTCTGATGCTGGGAGGGATTGGGGGCAGGAGGAGAAGCGGACGACAGAGGATGGGATGGCTGGATGGCATCACTGACTCTATGGGTGTGTCTGAGTGATCTCTGGGAGTTGGTGATGGACAGGGAGGCCTGGCGTGCTGCGACTCATGGGGTCACAAAGAGTCGGACACGACTGAGCAACTGAACTGACTGAACTGAACTCAACTGAATTCCCATCTTTCTAAGAATTTTCCACAGTTTGTTGTGATCGACACAGTCAAAGACTTTGGCATAGTCAATANGCTGCGATTCATGGGATTGCAAAGAGTCGGACACGACTGAGCGACTGAACTGAACTGAACTGAACTGAACTTGGGTTTTATGGAGGCTTCGTTACATAGGCATGATTGATTAAATCACTGGTCATTAATGACTGAACTCAATCTCCACCTCAGAGATCTGAGGGGTGGGGCTAAAAGTTCCAACCCTCTAATCCTGTGATTCCTTGGCAAATGACCCCCATTTAGGTCCTTCCAGGAGTCCTCACATTAACATCAACTCAGGTATGGTTGAAAGGGGTTTGTCATGAATATCAAAAAACATCTTTATCCTTCTTATCATTTAGGAAATTCCAAGTATCTTAGGAGATCTGTGCCAGAAATGGGGATAAAGACCAAATATATTCATCTTTTTATAAATTGCAATATCACAGATGGAGAAAGAGAAGGATATGAACATAACAAGAGAAGCAGAATAGTGCCATATCTATATTATATTGTACCCTACATGCAGAGCTCAGGAACTTGGGCTTAATTGTACAGGCAGCGAGGAGCTGCTGAAGGATTGCAGGAGGGAAATAACCTGATTGCCCCTGCAGGGCAATGTCTTCTAATAGGTTGTGGTCTCTGGACAGCGGAGTGATGCTGGTGGTGATTGGGGGTGAGGCTGCTACAATGGTTCTCTTCATATCTGATCTAAAGTAGTTTCAGTCAAGAAGCAAAAGCTACAGGGATTGAGAGAGACTTTTCTAGGATGAAACTGACATACCCAATTGAGTTTGGGTTGCAGGCTTGGAGAGGGATGAGTAGTAAAGAAAATAAAATAAGGGTCACAAGACAATAAAATTTAAGACATTAGCAAGCCCAACTATTTTCTTGCTACTTTTTTTTTTTTTTTTTTACTCCATCTGGTTCTTCTTATTTTAGAAGTCTAGGAGTTTGAGGGATCTCTCCTGATTCCTGGATTTTACTTAGAGAAATCCTTCACTAAGCATGAAGAAGGTAAGATAATCTACCAGCCTAAGAGGAATGAGAAAGGCCTTTTCATTTGGAATATTTAAAACATGGTATAATTGTTCGGAGGTGAGGAAAGGGAGAGCAGGGGTCAAGGAGGGAAACAAAACACTCTCCAGAGCTTCCTACAAAGCCAGAGGAGAATTCTCAGAGCCTCCAAAGGAGGCCCAGACTTTTACCCCTCCTTGTTGAATTCCCCCTGGGAAGGGTTTGCAGTCCAGAGCTTAACCCCTGACAATTCCTGGGTGGGCTTGTCTAGCCTGAGGCAGAAGCCAGTCCTGTTGGCCATACTGAAACAACTTTTTAAAATCCTAAGAGAGAAATTGGATTTGGAGGAGTCTGTTTGACAAGAACTATAAATAATTTTTTTAAATCTAAAAGTAGAGAAAGAGGGAGGGGAAAAAATGGTATTTCATATCTGTCTCTACTAAACCAGTGAATAAATACACAAAGACTCAGATACTTCTCACTCATTGTTTTTAAAGTATTAGCTGATGAGGCAATGGCAATCCACTCCAGTACTCTTGCCTGGAAAATTCTATGGATGGAGGAGCCTGGTAGGCTGCAGTCCAAGGAGTCGCTAAGAGTCAGACACCACTGAGCAACTTCACTTTCGCTTTGCACTTTCATGCATTGGAGCAGGAAATGGCAACCCACTCCAGTGTTCTTGCCTGGAGAATCTCAAGGACAGGGGAGCCTGGTTGGCTTCCGTCTATGGGGTCGCACAGAGTCGGACACGACTGAAGTGACTTAGCAGCTGATAAGAGTGAATAGAATTAAGGACTACCTACTATCAGTTCTCCTTTTGAATTTAAATGAAGAAATTCTCAATGATAGAGGATCCCTCAAGGCCCAGATGAATCTCCCTTTTAGAGTTGAGCTTTAAGAATGTGAACATTTTCAGCCTATTTGTGTTTATGTACCAGTCCATCCTAAAGGAGATCAGTCCTGAGTGTTCATTGGAAGGACTTATGCTGAAGCTGAAACTCCAATACTTTGGCCACCTCATGCAAAGAGTTGACTCATTGGAAAAGACCCAGATGCCTGGAGGGATTGGGGTAGGAGGAGAAGGGGACAACAGAGGATGAGATGGCTGGATGGCATCACCAACTCGATGGACGTGAATTGAGTGAACTCCGGGAGTTGGTGATGGACAGGGAGGCCTGGTGTGCTGTGATTAATGGGTCGCAAAGAGTCAGACATGACTGAGTGACTGAAATGAACTGAACTGATGTGTGTGTGTGCGTGTGTGAGTGTGCATGTGTGTGTG
>SJYV01019528.1:138477-199219 GCA_006410875.1 Neotragus pygmaeus
ACTTCTTTTTTTTTTTTACTTTATTTTACTTTACAATACTCTATTGGCTTTGCCATACATTGACATGAATCCACCACAGGTGTACACGAGCTAATTAAACTTTCATGTGCAATTTTTTGTTAGGTACCAGTAACCTGATTTATAAAGCTACTAATTTTTTAAATTGTAAAAAACACACATGGAAAGATAATGAGCATATCACAGAAAACTAAGATATAAATATATAAAATTATGCCACACTATATCCTGCACGTTGTAATTTTAAACATTTTCCTTTGTTCAGTTAAAATAACATTTTCACAAAGATAATAATCTCAAAACAGCATTCTGTTACTAGATCAGGGAAACTGTCTCATAATTACCTGTTGTGGATTGAAGAGCTGAAAATCAACAGTACCTTAGAAGAGGAAGTAAATGAGGCATAAATGAAGAAAGTGCTTGGAGAAAATTTGAATGCCACTAAAAAACAAATGTCACAGCTTCCAATTTCCAACTATCCACTAGGGAACAAAGATCTTTTCCTGTCCCATTTATTTATTTTTATTTTTTAATATAAATTTATTTATTTTAATTGGAGGTTAGTTACTTTACAATATTGTATTGGTTTTGCCATACATCAACATGAATCTGCCACAGGTATACACGTGTTTCCCATCCTGAAGACCTCTCCCTCCTCCCCCCCTGCACCATCCCTAAATGGAACCACAAGGAAACGTTTCACAATTACTAGTTTCTTTCAGAATGCTTAATTTTTAACATTTTTTAAAATCCATCCAACCATTTTAAAAAAGAGCATGCTGATTAAACTTGTCAGTGTGCCTGGAAAACTACCTGAATGGGTTTGTGTATTTGCTAAGTTGCTTCAGTAGTGCCCAACTCTTTGCAACCTTATGGACTGTAACCCACCAGGCTCCTCTGTCCATGGAATTCTCCATGCAAAAATATTGGAGTGGGTTGCCATGCCCTCCTCCAGGGGATCTTCCCAACCCAGGGATTGAACTTGTGGCTCTTATGTCTCCTGCACTGGCAGGTGGTTTGTTGTTTGTTTGTTTGTTTTTACCACTAGTGCTACCTGGGTACTTTTTGCTAATTATTTTGCTCATTTGATATAAAATACTTTATTAGGTCAGATTCTTTAGACTTTAATTTGGTCTTTAACAGTATCTTTTCTGCTTCCCTCCAATATCAAAACAAGCTGCTATTTCTTAATTCTTTCAACTAATATAGTAATAACCACGCAAACACTGAGATTTAAGATGTGTTCAGATAATGCATTTGAGGGAAGAAGAATACAGAGAGGACATGGATAAAAGAATTCATAAAAAGCAATTCTCACTTTCAGGATCTTTTATCCCTGTTATCACCATAAAGTCAGCAGATAAAGCATTATGACCCCAGTTTGTAGTGAAGAAATTGAGATGCAGAAAAGTTCAGTGACTTGCTGAGCTTGCAGCACTAGTGGATGAGGTAGGATGTCAGCCTAGGTTCTGGTTTTATTATTTAAAGTTACTACGAATAATAACTAGCATTTGTTCAGCTTTTTGCCCTATGCAGAGCACTATTCAAAACACTTCCCATGTGTGATTACACACAGTTCTCAAAATAAGCCCATTATGTTCACCCCTGGTTTACAGAAAAGGAAACTGAAGCAGGGGACTTTAAAGTAACATGTTCAGTGGTGAACACTTCACGTGCTTTGGCCATTTGCTTATCGAAACACTTTCTACAGAAAACTGGTCCTGTTCCTTTCTTACCTGGTTTTCTTTTCTCCTCTAAATCTAGGCTATCATGGAGGTTATCAGCCATAGGCATTGATCTATCTTTCTGTTCTCTCAGTTGGGAAATAGGACTCCAAGCATTGGGAAGAAGGCTGGAATTCCACTCTAGCCTGTGGCAGCCAGCTATTACCTTGGATAGGTCATCCAAACTCCTCTAGACCTTGACCTTCTATAAAGTGAAGATCCAATTAGCTCTAAAGAGAAGCTTTAGATGATTCATAAAACCTCTTTCCATTCTTACATTCAAAGAGTAATGCTTTTGGAATCCACTCTTTCCATCTTTGAAATAAAAGTTGTTTTTGTTTTAATTGTGCTGAGTAGTGTTCAACTTTTAAAACTATATAATTACTGTACCAAGTAGGAATATGAAATAGATTCAACAAAATTTTGTCAATCACCTAACCAAAAATATTTTAGAACAGCAATTGTGTAAGATGATATACAGCAAGCCAATCATAAGTTATCCATTGCCAAAGTGGAAATAAGAACATCAATAAGATGCCATTAGATAAAAGTTTCAAAGTATAACTCCATTTTAATAAAGTCCAGAATTAGATCCATAACTATTGAAGTTAACTTTGATTATCTCAAGCACAAATGTATTTCTGATGTTCAATGTGTGGTTGAAAAGTGACAATATAGCCTATTATGGAAGATCAGAGACAAAGTCATATGTCTATAAAATAATTAAAACTTAGATCGATTTTGATTATTACATCTTTCAAAGGGATACAGTAGGAAAAAGAACAGGTTTAGAATCCATTTGTACTGATCAAACTTCCTATTACAGAAAATTTTACATGGGAGACACTACATATATTAGAAACAAGAAAGAACTTGGAAGTAAAAACATCCAATTTGAAATTCTGGTATTATTTCTGATAGTTTCTCTTTGGGCAAATTTCTTAATTTTTCTGAGTCTCAGTTTTCTTGTTTTTTACATGTGATACCTGTCTTTACCATGCAAGGCTCAATCCTGGACTCACTTTTGTTTTCATTAAATATTTGGCACCTGAGAGATCTTACTGAATTTCATACTTTTAAATACCATCTATCAGCAACTCAATGCACATGAATTTGAACAAACTCCAGAAGATAGTGGAGGACAGAGGAGCCTGGTGTGCTGTAGTCCATGGGGTCAGAGAGTGGCACACAGTTTAGCAACTGAACAACAATAAAAAATACACAAACAACTCAAAACTTCATTCTCCCATCTGGAGTTTTCCTCATCCTCCAAACACATACATCTGATTCTGAGTTTGATGTCTCAGTATTGATGTCTACTAGACATCTCAAATTTAAAAACCAAATTCCTGAATCAAGGCTCTCCCTATTACCTATTGGAGGAGGAAATGGCAGCCAACTTCCGTATTCTTGCCTGGAAAATTCCATGGACAGAGAAGCCTGGCGGGCTACAGTCCGTGGGGTTGCAGAGTCGGGCATGACCGGAAGCACACATACCACTACCTAGAATAGCTTTTATTTTAGTAAATAGTATTAATAACTCCAGTTGCTCAGACCAAAAACCTAGACTCATCCTTCACTCCTGTCTTCTCACATTTCACATTCTATCCACCAGAAAACCTGTTGGTTCTACCTTCAGAATATATACAGAATCCAGCCACTTCTTACCAACTCCGTTTCTAACAGATTGACCTGAGCCACCAACACCTCTCACGTGACCGTTGCATGAGTCTGCTGGAGGGTCTGTCCTCTTTTGCCCCTGCAGACCGTACCTGTTTCCTGTGGCTGCCAGCAAAGTGCCACCAGCTGAGTGGCTTGAAGAAATAGAAATGTATTGGCTCACAGTTTTGGAGGCTAGAAGTCCAAATTCAAGGTGTCAGCAGGGCCTTGCTCTCTCTGAGCCTCTGAATAAAATCCTTCTTTGCCTCTTCCTAGCTTCTAGTTGTTGTTGTTATCATTCATTTGCTAAGTTGTATCCAACTCTTTGTGACTCTGTGGACTGCAGCACACCAGGCTTCCCTGTCCTTTATTATCTCCCTGAGTTTGCTCAAACTCATGTCCATTGAGTCACTAATGCCATCCAGCCATCTCATCCTCTGTTGTCCCCTTCTCCTCCTGCCTTCAATCTTTCCCAGCATCAGAGTCTTCCAATGAACTGACTTTTCACTTCAAGTGGCCAAAGTATTGGAGCTTTAGTTTCACCATCAGTTCTTTCAATGAATATTCAGGGTTGATCTCCTTTAGGATTGATTGGCTTGATCTCCTTGCAGTCCAAGGGACTCTCAAGAGTCTTCTGCAACACAGTTTGAAAGCATCAGTTCTTCAGCACTCAATCTCCTTTATGGTCCAACTCTCACGTCCTTACATGACTACTGGAAAAACCATAGCTTTGACTATACGTCCTGCGGTCCTCGGCTTAGAGCAGCATTGCTCACTCCTGCCTGTCACTGTCCTCACTTGGCATTCTCCTTGTTTGTCTGAGACCATGTTTCTCTCTTCATATAGATCAGGCATATTGGATCTAATCCAAAAGGGCTAAATCTAATGACATTATCTTCCCTTGAATGTATCTTCAAAGACCCAATTTCCAAATGTCATAATTACAGATACTAGGGATTAGACCTTTAGTATATCTTTTGGGGGGAGACACAATTTACACCATAACACCAACCGTCAGAGTATCTTCAATGCATCCATCAAAGTGCACCCACATCACTTGTCTGTTTCACCTCCTTAGCTCATACCATCACAATGTATTCTCTATTTATGTCTGTTTCCCTCACTGACTGTAAGAACAGAGACACTGTTCTATCCACTCTAATTTTCTTAAGACTTAATGAGCACTCAATAAATAGCTATTGAGCAAATGAATGAATAAATCTGAAAGAGCATAAAGTGGCCTGCTTTTTAAAGTTTCCTAGCTTAGGGAAAGACTGATCTTCTTGTAGTCATGATAATAAATAACAATGAGACATTTTATTTATTTATTATTAAACCTGCTCAATGATAAGTACCACTTACTTACTAATTATCAACAGCCTGTTGCTTCTGAAAAAGTTTAGCCAGTCAGAAATGGACTCCTTCAATGACCACACCCCTGCATGCCTGCTGAGTCACTTCAGTTATGTCTGACTCTTTGTGATCCCACGGACTGTAGCCCACCAGGCTCCTCTGTCCACGGGCTTCTCCAGGCAAGAATATTGGAGTGGGTTGCCATGCCCTCCTCCAGAGACACACCCCTAAGTGAAGTGAAAGTCACTCATTTTTGTCTGACTCTTTGCCACCCCATGGACAATACAGTTCATGGAATTCTCCAGGCCAGAATACTGGAATGGGTAGCCCTTCCCTTCTCCAAGGGATCTTCCCAACCCAGGGATCAAACTCAGGTCTCTCACATTGCAGGCAGATTCTTTACCAGCTGAGCCACCAGGAAAGTCCAAGAATACTGGAGGAGGTAGCCTACCCCTTCTTCAGTGGATCTTCCTGACCCAGGAATCGAAGCGGGGTCTCCTGCATTACAGGCAGATTCTTTCCCAACTGAGCTGTCAGGGAAGCCTGTCCACACCTCTAAGTGCCCGAAAATCAATGGTGTCTTCTGTGCAATCACACTTCTGCTGGTGACATGAGCCCACTTACACCTCTGGAAGTCAGCAGTCTCTGAAGGAGGAACTGTCTCTGACCAGCTTAGCTCTCTTCCCATATTCAGCAATAAGTGACATGTCTTTTTAAAATTTCAAATATTAACCAGTGGCCTCATACATTGACAAATGTACATAGAAAAAATCTGAGAAGTCGTTGGGAAAATACTTGGTGCTTTATAAATATCATTTAACATTTAACATTATGTTACTATTGTGCCCCACTCCAGTACTCTTGCTTGGAGAATCCCATGGAGGGAGGAGCCTGGTAGGCTACAATCCATGGGGTCACAAAAAGTCGGACACGACTGAGCGACTTCACTTTCACTTTCACTTTCTACTATTGTGCCTTAAGAATGGTTAATTATTAGAAAAAATAGACATCTTGTTTGCATATTAAATTATTCAGAAAGCATATTTCCACCAAGGGATCTTATTTTATTATTCATTTATTACTTCTAACTTAATCAGGCTGGTTATTCATTCACTTAGTCCTTCATTTCTTCAACTTAAATATTCCAGAACTGTACTACATCAGCAAGTTTCATGGTGTGTATGTTTCATTTTTCACAAATGAGCATCACTGAGTTGCATGCACTTGAAAAGTATTTATTCCTGTTAACATTCTGATTATTGAGTGACTTCTATGTGCCAAGGGCTCTCCTGGATCCTGGCTGAATGCAGTTTCTACCTTAGGAAGCTCAGGGCTCGGGGGTGGGGCATAGAAATTAAGGCTGCTTACGTGATACACAAACCCATGCACTCTGGGTGCCACGTGCAGAGTGCCCTGAGAGGGGGTGCCAGGAGCCTGGGCTGAATGGAGAGCAGGCAAGTCTTCCTGAGGCTGAGACACTTCAGTGGAGAAGGAGGAGGAGAACAGTGTGGACCAGGAAGGGATTCCTTGTGGTTATCGAAGCATTTCCCTGTAGGCTGTCTATTTTGATACTTATAACATCCTGGGCATCAAGAACAAATCACCTCATTTTAAAGAAAGCTGACACTCAGGAAGGGTAGACAGGTGAAAGGGAGTACTGGTTAGTGAAAGAGCCTGAAGTAAATCCCAGGTTTTGATGGCACTGCGTTCTCCACGTGCCCATTCACTTCAGCTTGTTCCTCGCAGCTGATCCACCGTACATAACTCACTGCTGGGGACTGTGTCCAACTTTTATTTTATTTTAAAAAATTTATGGGAGTACAGTTACTTTACAATGTTGCATTGGTTTCTATTGTAGAGCAAAGTGTATTAGCTATACATATATCCCCTTTTCTGGATTTCCTTCCCATTTAGGTCACCACAGATCACTGAGCAGTGTTCCCTGTGCTATACAGTCGGTTCTCATTTGTTATTTATTTTATGCATGGTATCAATACTGTATATGCGTCAATCCTAATCTCCCAATCCCCAAGCCCCTTCTCCCCTTGATATCCATTCATTTGTTCCCTATATCTCTGTCTCTACTTCTGCTTTGCAAATAAGATCACCTATATCATTTTTCTAGATTCCACGTATAGGCACTAATTAACACACAATATTTGTTTTTCTCTTTCTGATTAACTTCACTCTGTATGACAGACTCTGTCGCTGACTTTTAATTGCACACCTTTGTCCTCTGAAAACAAAGATGTGGCTTACACTCCACGTGTATCATATATAAAAACATATGTGTATAGTAGCTGCTGCTGCTGCTACTGCTAAGTCACTTCAGTCGTGTCCAACTCTGTGCGATCCCATAGACAGCA
Source organism: Neotragus pygmaeus (assembly GCA_006410875.1). Lineage (NCBI taxonomy): Eukaryota > Metazoa > Chordata > Mammalia > Artiodactyla > Bovidae > Neotragus > Neotragus pygmaeus. Next base: position 145,598 of record SJYV01019528.1, read on the forward strand.
GCTCACCAGGCACCCCTGTCCCTGGGATTCTCCAGGCAAGAATACTGGAGTGGGTTGCCATTTCCTTCTCCAATGCAGGAAAGTGAAAAGTGAAAGTGAAGTCGCTCAGTCATGTCTGACTCAGCGACCCCATGGACTGCAGCCCACCAGGCTCCTTCCTCCATGGGATTTTCCAGGCAAGAGTACAGGAGTGGGGTGCCATTGCCTTCTCCTGTGTATGTAGCACCATTCCCAAAAACGTATTTGTTGTTGGTAAGTCACTAAGTCATGTGTGACTGTTATGATGCCATGGACTGTGGCCTGCAAGGCTCCGCTGTCCATGGGATTCTCCGGGCAAGAATCCTGGAGTGGGTTGCCATTTCCTTCTCCAGAGGATCTTCCTGATGAGGGACTTAACCCTCATGCCCTGCATTGGCAGCCAGATTCTTTACTGCTAAGCCACCTGGGAAGCTCCCCCCTCCACCCCCTGCCCAGCTGGGCCAAAAAAGATATATCCATGTCCTCATCCCTGGGACGTGTGAATGTTACTTTATTTAGGAAAACTGTCTTTGCAGACAAAATTAAGTTAATCATTTTGAGATGAGACCTTCTTGGACAATCAGATTGGCCCTAAATCAGAAGACGCGTATCTTCATAGGAGAAGACAGAGGAACAGACAGATGAAGAGGAAGGCTGTGGCCATGGAGGCAGAGGTTGGAAAGATGAAGCCACGAGCCAAGGAACACCTGAAGACATGAGAAGCTGAAAGAGACAAAACCAGGATCCACGCTAGAGCCTTGGGAAGGAGCATGGGCCTGCTCACACCTTGCCTTCTGACCGCTGGCCTCCGGAACTTCAGGATAAAGCTCTGTTGCTTTAAGGCACCCCTTTTGTTGTCCCTTGTTACAACCACCCTGGGAAATGAATATATAATTGTCTCTTACAGTAATCTCAACAAATTTAAGATTTTTTCAGTAGATCTATAACCCAGATGAATGTTAACTGCACTCACTTTCGCTTCTGTGTTTCTTTCCATAAAGTTAAAATTGTACTACCACTACTAATAATTATAATAATATAATAACATAAATAATGATAACTATTTTATTATAATGCATTTATTAAGTGGCAGTTTTTCTAAGTAGTCTACTTCTTTCACATCATTTCACCCTCACAATGAGCTTTCCTGGTGGCTCAGCAGTAGAGAATCTGCCTGCAATGTGGGAGACCCAGGTTTGATCCCTGGGTGGAGAAGATCCCCTGGAGGAGGAAGTGGCAACCCACTCCAGTATTCTTGCCTGGAGAATCCCATGGACAAAGAAGCCTGCCAAGCACAGTTCATGCGGTCACAAAGAGCCGGACACGACTGAGCAATTAATGCACAACCCTCACAACAATGTTATGAATTAAATGCTCTTATCAAGCCAGCTTTTCTTCACTTAACTAGCCCTTAAGCTCAGTTTAATGTCATGTCACAGCACAGTTAGTATGTGGTGGAAATGGCCTTGAATTCAGATTCTATTCCCAGCGTTTCCTACTATACCATAGTGCCTCTTTAGAAATGGATCAACTGTTTAATTCCTTTAGTTATTATTTTTGGTAATATTTACTAATACAAATATATATATATATATATATATATATATAGTACAGTAAATAGCATGTCTTTATTCTATTGATGGTACATTTGTTACAAACTTAATCCATTTTTGAAAAGTTTATTTTTAATTAACTTGAGCAGATTTACATTTTAAACAGACCAACTCAATTGTTAAAGTTACATGATAAAGAATAGATAATTTAAAAGACAAAAAATCTCATATTGTAAAATAATGCACTCTATGCTGCAATGAATCAGAGAGAGGAAAAAGTCAAACTCTTTCCAAAACTATATTCAAAGAATCAGAAAAAAACGTGTTTTTTTTTCTTTTCACAAAGTTATGTACAAGGCATAGGAACTATCAGATACTGAAGTATGAAAACTTTATAACCAAAGTTAAAACTGATTTTAGAGAATTGTGAGAAGGAAAAGAGAAAAATGTGCATCTAGCACTCTATAGAACTTCACAGCAAAGCTGGAATTTATAGACTATGTATATAATATAAATATGATATTTAGTAATATTACTTTAGTTAATACGTTTCATCAGAAATGAGGATGTGGCTTCTCTTGATGTCCAATCACTTTCTCTTTCTCTCTCTCCGTTTCTCACTCTCTCTCCTATCCCTCCCTCCCTCCCTCCATTCCTTCCTCCTTCTCCTTTTCTCTATCTCTCTTCCTTCCTCCCTCCTTTGAGTTCTTTCCAGCGAAAGGAACCCATGTCTCCTGACACCTTGTCCTGTTGAGCTATTTGGAGCTCCAGTCACAAGAAACTGGCAGGTTTGATACACTCCAAAACTGCTAAGTCTTCTAAGCATTTTAAGATTGGGGCTTGTGGAGGAGATTTCCTGGAAAAAATGTCACATCCGTTATTTTCAGTTTTAGCTTTGGAAAGGTTGCCTGGAGAATATCACTGAACACCAAATTTAACCTTTCAGTGATATTTGATATGAGAATAAATGAAACAGTCTATAAAGCTTGGACCTACATAAAATAAAGATGTTAAAGCAATCCAGCAAATGTGCTGGAACTGTTAGGGCGTTTTCATGACTAACTTAATGGGTTGGAAGCAACGTGTTCAACTCTTCCAACTACACAATTCACTGCTATAAAATAACTGTTGAATTTGTAGATGGAATAAATCTGGCCCAAAACTGGTTGGACTTTTTGGTGACTTAAAAGTGACCCTTCACCTTAAGGGAGCTGGCATAAGGTAGTCCGGGAAACACTTAGACTTCCTTGAAGAATCAGCTCGAATATAATACCTCCTCTAGAAAGATTTACAGACCTTTTCTCCCTCCCTCCAAAGAATAAATGGGCCTTTCCTTGGGGCTACCAGCCATGTCAGTTCATTACAATGAAATATGTCATTCTTTTTTAAAAGAGTTTTTGTTTTTGGGGTTTTTTTTTTTTTTGCTGATTTTTTTTTTTACTTTATTTTACTTTACAATACTCTATTGGCTTTAAAATCAATTTATTTCTGGCTGTACTATGTCTTCCTTGCTGTGTATGGGCTTTCCCTAGTTGCAGCAAGCAGGGGATACTCTCTAGTCGTGATGCACAAACTCCTTGTTGCAGAGGCTTCTCTTGCTGCAGACCTCAGGCTCTATGGCACAGGCTTCAGCAGCTGTGGTTCACAGGCTTAGCAGCTCCGTGGCATGTGGAATCTTCCCTGACCAGGGACTGAACCCGTGTTCCCTGCATTGGCAGGCAGCTTCTAAACCACTAGAGCACCATGGAAGCCCCTTGTGCTATACTTTGGTGTCTTCCCCAAAGGGCTGCATGCTTCTCAAGGCAGCTGATTCCCCGTCTTTGCATCTCCATTGCCTAATTTAGTGCCACCGTAAGTCTCATACACGTGTGTTCTTCATGCATCTCCTAAGCCTACAACATTTACAAGACCTGTCTTAGCAGTCAACAGGGTAGTATGTTCCTCGGAATAAATACAAATTCTGGTAGTGTTCACTGTGTACTTGTTATCCTTCTCCATTTGGAGAGGGGGAAAATAAGAGTGAACATGGAGATCAAAAAAGACAAATGAACACAAACCTAACAGTTTAATCCAATGAACACTTGCTTTTGAAACTTCCTGGACTTCCATTAGAGACTTCCTGGCTTCCCAGCTGGCTCATTGGTAAAGAATCTGCCTGCCAATGCAGGAGATACAGGAGACATTGAATCTGATCCTCGGGTCAGAAAGATCCCCTGGAGAAGGAAATGGCAACCCACTCCAGTATTCTTGCCTGGAAAATCCCATGGACAGAGAAGCCTCTCGGGCTATAGTCTATGGGGTCACAAAAAGTTGGACATGACTGAGCACAGAGTCACACATGCAGACTTCTATTTAATGCTAACTCCAACTGATGATTCCACTTTGGCTCAAAGATTTCACAGGCTCTTCTCCTCTCAAGACCAGAGTCTCCTGGAATAATCAACTGCTCCACCAACAAGAGAACTAAAGTAGTTGCTTTGAGCACAGACTAAAATCTAAGTTAAAGAGACTCCCAGCAAGTGAACTGACCTGAGAATATCTTTATGGGGAATCTGATTTTTCTGGAGAAAAAGTGCTAACATACCAAGAACCAGAGACTTTGGACATGAGAACTGAGTAGAAATTAGATCTCAGTGTATGGCCCAGACTCACTAGATCTCAAGACCTACCCTATTTCCAAAGCATTTCTTTCTGGAGTAGTTCTCTACTGGGCAACATTTTGGAAGTTACAGAGGAAGTTGTTGGATGTGACAGTCTCCAGGGAGAGAAGATACTACTGGCATTGAGTGGGTGTGTCTTCAGCTGCTTAGTCAGGTTCGACTCTTTGTAGCCCCATGGACTGTAGCCCACCAGGCTCCTCTGTGCTTGGAATTTTTCAGGCAAGAATACCGGAGTAGGATGCCATTTCCTACTCCAGGGGATCTTCCCAACCCAGGGATTGATCCCTCCTCTCTTGAATCTCCTGCATTGGCATGCAGATTTTTATCACTAGCACCACCTAGAAAGCCCATATTAAATGGATGGGACCAAGCAAAATTCCTCTTCAATGACATCTCCACTTTACTTATAAATTCAATTATCATAATTTGTGGTAGTTTTGTTTTATAAAGTCAGCATAGAGACTGAATTAGCAACTCCTAAGCCATAAGAATTGTACAAAGAAGACCCAAATGAACTGGATTACTATGATGATTTGGTCAGACACCCAGAGCCAGACATTCTGGAAAGCAAAATCAAGTGGGCTTTAGGAAGCACTGCTGTTAAAAAAGATAGTGGATGTGATGGAATTATTCAAAACCCAAAAGGATTCAAAACTCTAAACATCAAAGTGTTGCATTCAATATGTCAACAAATCTGGAAGACCCAGCAGTGGTCACAGAACTGGAAAAGATCAATCCTCATCCTAGTTCCCAAGAAAGTTAATACTAAAGAATGTGCATACCATCAAACAATTGCACTTGTCTCCCATGCTAGTAACGTCGTGCTTAAAACTTGCATGCTAGGTTTCAGCATTATGTAAACTGAGAACCTCCAGATGTCCAGGGTGGGTTTAGAAAAGAAAGAGGGACCAGAAATCAAATGCCAATATTCGCTGGATCATAGAGAAAGCTAGAGAATTCCAGAAAAATATCTACTTCTGTTTCATCGACTACACCAAAGCAATTGACTGTGTCGATCATAACAAACAGTGGAAAGCTCTTAAAGAGATGGGAATACCAGACCATCTTACCTGTATCCTGAGAAACCTGTACGTGGGTCAAGAAGCAATAGTTAGAACCCTGTATGGAACAACATATTGGTTCAAGATTGAGAAAGGAGTACAGCGAGGCTGTCTGCTGTCATCTTGTTTGTTTAATCTATACTCTGAGCACATCATGAGAAATGATGGGCTGTATGAGTTACAAGTTGAAATCAAGATAGGCAAGAGAAACATCAACAACCTCAGATATATGGATGATACCACTTAAACGGCAGAAAGTGAAGAGGAACTAAAGAACCTCTTGATGAGGGTGAAGGAGAAGAGTGAAAGAGCCTGCTTAAAACTAAATACTAAAAAAAAAAAAACACTAAGATCATGGCATCCAGCCCCATTGCCTCATGACAAATAGAGGAGGAAAAGTGGAAGTAGTGACAGATTTCCTCTTCTTGGGCTCTAAAATCAATGTAGATGGTGATGCAGATATGAAATCAGGAGATGTTTGTTTCTTGGCAGGAAAGCTATGACAACCTAGACTGTGTGTTGAAAAGCAGAGACATTACTCTGCCAACAAAGGTCCATGTAGTCAAGGCTATGATCTTCCCAGTGGTCATGTATGGTTATGAGAGCTAGACTGTAAAGAATGCGGAGTGCTGAAGAATTAATGCCTTTGAACTGTGGTGATGGAGAAGACTCTTGAGAGTCCATTGCACAGCAAAGAGATCAAACCTGTCAATGTTAAGGAGTATCAAAACTGAATACTCATTGGAAGGACTGATGCTAAAACTGAAACTCCAGTATTTTGGCCATCTGATGCGAATAGCTGACTAATTGGAAAAGTCCCTGATGCTGGGAAAGATTGGGGGAAGTAGGAGAAGAGAGCATCAGAGGGTGAGATGGCTGGATGGCATCACCGATGCAATGAACAAGAACTTGGGCAAACTCTGGGAGATGGTGAAGGACAGGGAGGCCTGGAGTGCAGCAGTCCATGGGGTTGTAAAGAGTTGGACACGACTAGATAACTGAAAAACAGCAACAAGTCATTGCTTCTACGGGAAATACAGAGTTAGGTTCCTACAGTCCTCTGACCACAATATTTTCATCAACCCACCAATATTAACCTTGCTTTATGTCTGTTTCTGTTTAAAGACATTTATTGTTGATTTGTTAACATCAACCTTACAGCCAACTGCACTGTAAGTCATGCCTGATCAAAGTTAAGCTAACTCACATATTTTCTCCACAAGTGTGCTTAAGAGCACTAGACAATACTTCAGCACTGTGCTTGAGTGCATTTTAAACAGCACAATCGCCAAAAAAAAGCACAAAAATGTGAAAAGCATGGCACCAAATAGACCACAAAATGGGCACACCTGATTTCAACATGAGAACTGAAGGAAAAAGTCAGAGTTGTGTTGTAACACCTCCTCTGGGGACACGCGCTTTAGTGACGGATTTTTCACTGCTCTGCGCACACCCAGAAGACTGCAAAAGCACTCGAGCGTCAATGTGAGGTTACAGATGAATTTTGGCAAGTAGCAAAATTAGCAAACATGGGATCTATGAATAATGAAGATTGACTGTATACATAACGTATTTTTGCAGTTTTAATTTGCACTGAATTTTTCAGAAACACGCAATGAAAACCAAGGGAAAGTTATTCTTTGGCTCGGGACTTTGCCAAAAGTTGGTCAATATTTGGAACTCAGGTTACTGAAGGCAACACTGCTCATGATACCTGAGTCACCAGAATGACACACAAATAACGTTCTGTACTAGTAGCAGTAGCACTCACGTAAGTTGGCATACAGGTGCAAGCATCTGTATATTTTTTTATTTAGCATGGCTCTAAATGAGCATAATATACTCATATGTAAGTAAGTATAACAAAATATATAAAATTTCAGTGTAAGTTTCCTTTCAAGTTAATTGGTATCTCTACTCCTCTCCAATGAAAATCAAGAAAATTAAACACAATTCACCCAGTTATTGCATGGCTGCCATCTTTTATTTTGTATAGAATTCTTTATTGTCTCTTTTTTAATACATAAAAATTAGTCGTGTTTGCAATCAAAATTTTATTGACCTAGAAACCTGAAGTTCAGGAGATTTTATTTTGCTTTGTCTCCTGCTCCTTTCTTCTGAGTTACTTGCCACCCTTACGGCAGAAAGTGAAGAAGAACTAAAGAGCTTCTTGATGAAAGTGAAAGAGGAGAGTGGAAAAGTTGGCTTAAAACTCAACATTCAGAAAAAGAAGATCATGGCATCTGGTCCCATCACTTCATGGCAAATAGATGGGGAAACAGTGTAAACAGTGAGAGACTTTATTTTGGGGGGCTCCAAAATCACTGCAGATGGTGACTGCAGCCATGAAATTAAAAGACGGTTGCTCCTTGAAGGAAATGCTATGACCAACCTAGAGAGCATATTAAAAAGCAGAAACATTACTTTCTCGACAAAGGTCTGTCTAGTCAAAGCTATGGTTTTTTTCAATAGTCATGTATGGATGTGAGTTGGACTATAAAGAAAACTCAGCACTGAAGAATTGATGCTTTTGAACTGTGGTTTTGGAGAAGACTCCTGAGAGTCCCTTGGACTGCAAGGAGATCATCCTTGTCCATCATCCAGTCCATCCTAAAGAAAATCAGCCTTGAATATTCATTGGAAGGGTTGATGCTGAGGCTGAAACTCCAATACTTTGGCCACCTGATGTGAAGAGATGACTCATTGGAAAAGACCCTAACTCTGGGAAAGATTGAAGGCAGAAGGAGAAGGGGATGACAAAGGATGAAATGGTTGGATAGCATCACCAACTCAATGAACATGAGTTTGAGCAAGCTCTGGGAGTTGGTGATAGACATGGAAGCCTGATATGCTACAGTCCATGGGGTCACAAATAGTTGGACACAACTGAACAACTGAACTGAACTGAATGCCTGAACAGAACAAAATTAGTTCTTTCAGTGGAGAACTATCACAGGCACACTTTACATGCTTGAGAATATCTTCATATATCTGTCTTGCATAAAGCATATCCTAATAAAATATAGTAGTCCAGGTCAAGATATATTTTCCTTCAACACTCAGGATATTATGCCATTGTTTTTACCATTTATTTTTCCTATGGGTAAAATTTCTGCCAGTCTAACTATTGCTCATTTGTAGATAATCCATACTTTGTCCAATAAATTTAAGATTTAAAGATTGTGTCTTTTCCTTTGGTTGCACTTAGTTTTTCTCAATGCTTACAGTATCATTTTGATGTGTCTAGTGTGAATTGATTTTTATTTATCCTGCTCAGCATTCAGTTTAAACTTTGAATCTAAAAGCTGTAGTGTTCTTTTTAATTTCTGAAGGTTTCTTTGATCTTTATATTTTCAAATAGTGACTCTTCAATCACTACAATAATGCTTTTATACAATAATATATAATACAGGTAATAGTATACCATAATATACCAACATTCAAAAAATTAAGTTCATGGCATCTGGTCCCATCACTTCATGGCAATTGGATGGGGAAACAATGGAAACAGTGACAGACTTTATTTCTTGGGGCTTCAAAATCACTGCATATGGTGACTGCAGCCATGAAATTAAAAGATGCTTACTTCTTGGAAGAAAAGCTCTGGTAAATCTAGACAATGTATTAAAAAGCAGAGACATTACTTTGCAGACAAAGGTCCATATAGTCAAAGCTACGTTTTTTCCAGTAGTCATGTATGGATGTGAGAGTTAGACCATAAGGAAGGCTGAGCACCAAAGAACTGATGCTTTTGAACTGCCATGTTGGGAGGACTCTTGAGGGTCCCTTGGACTGGAAGGATACCAAACCAATCAATCTTGAAGGAAATCAACCCTGAATATTCATTGGAAAGACTGATGTTGAAGCTGAAGCGCCAATCCTTTGGCCACCAGATTCGAAGAGCCAGCTCAATAGAAAAGACCCTGATGTGGAAAAGACTGAAGGCAGGAAGAGAAGGGGATGACAGAGAATAAGATTGGATGGTATCACTGACTTGATGGACATGAATTTGAGAAAACTCAGGGAGATGGTGAAGGATAGGGAATCCTGGCATACTGCTGCAGTCCATGGGATCACAGAGTTGGACACAACTGAGCAACTGAACAACAATACCATAATATATTTTTTATAATAAAATAAATTTATTTTAAGAAATTGACTCACAGAATTATGGGGGCTGGCAGACCTGAAACGTGGGCAGGTTAGTAGAGTGGCAGATGATGACTCAGGTGAGAGTTAATGTTGGAACCTTGAGTCAGAATTGCTTCTTCACTTTGAGTAAGAGATTGTTCCTTCTCTGGTTGTATTTATTTCTGGCTCTGAGCTCATCGTTTTCCATGGAGCAGTTTTGCCTCTATCCAGCTACTACAGGTTCTGTCCCAGGGTGATATTGAGGACATTGCTGTCATGGACCCTGAGCCAATAGCAATTTGGCCTCTGTTCTACTGATAAGATAGGATTTTCCTCTCTCTCCTTCCCTAAGATGTGGGCCACCACCAGAAACCAGTCACAGCTTTTTTGTAGACTTTTTTTTAAATTAGAGCATAACTGCCTTACAATATCGTGATGGGTTTTGCCATACGTCGACATGAATCGGCATAGGTATACATATGTCCCCTCCCACTTGAAACCTCCTCCTCCACCTCCTTTCCCATGCCACTCCTCTAGGTTGTCACAGAGCACTGGCATTGAGTGTCCTGCGTCACACATCAAACTCCCACTGGCTATCTATTTTACATATGGCAGTGTATATGTTTCAGTGCCATTCTCTCATATCACCCCACTCTCTCCTTCCCCCACTGTGTCCAAAATGTCACACAGAACACTTTTAATTTCCATTATCACACAGGAGCAGGACAACCAGGCACCCTTGCCATTTCCATGCCTGAAGTCTACAGCTACATCCCACTGTAGTCCTGTGAGTGCTGTAGGGTCACTTAACGTTCAACTCAGCTTCAGTTCTAGAGATGTGTAACTTGACTTTAGACTGTGGCTATGGCTTTGATATTTTTTCTTTTAAATGTGTAAATATACATTTTTAAAATATATACATTACTATATATAAAATAGATAACCAACAAGGACCTACTGTATAGCACAGTAAACTATACTCAATATTGTATAATAACCTATAATAGAAAGAATTTTTAAAAGAATATTATATATATGTTGTTGTTATTCAGTCACTAAGTTGTGTCTGACTCTGTGACTCCATGAGCTGCAGCATGCTAGGCTTCCCTGTCCTTCACTGTCTCCCAGAGTTGGCTCAAATTCATGTCCATTGAGTCAGTGATGCCATCTAACCATCTTATCCTCTGCAGTCCTCTTCTCCTTTTGCCTTCAATTTTTCCCAGCATCAGGGCCTTTTCCAATGAGTTAGCTTTTCACAGGTGGCCAAAGGATTGGAGCTTCAGCTTCAGCATCAGTCCTTCCAATGAATATTCAGGGTTGATTTCCCTGAGGACTGACTGATTTAAGAAATTGACTCACAAGATTATGGGGGCTGCAGTCCAAGAGACTCTTGAGAGTCCTCTCCAACACTACCAATCAAAGGCATAAGTTCCTGGGTGCTCAGTCTTCTTTATGGTCCAACTCTCACATTCATACATAACTACTGGAAAAACCATAGTTTTGACTATATGGATCTTTGTCTGCAAAGTAATGTCTGCTTTTTAATATGCTGTCTAGGTTTGTCATAGCTTTCCTTCTAAGGAGCTATATACATATATATATATACAGACATACACACACATATGTGTGTATGTATATTATGTGTGTGCATGCTCAGTCACTCAGTCATGTCTGACTCTTTGCAACCACATGGACTATAGCCCACCAGGCTTTTCTCTCCGTTGGATTTCCCAAGTAAGAATACCAGAGTGGACTGCCATTTCCTTCCATCAGTAGAAGGACTGATGCTAAAACTGATGCTCCAATTCTTTGGCCACCTGATGCAAAGAACCAACTCATTAGAAAAGACCCTCATGCTGCAAAAGATCGAAGGCAGGAGGAGAAAGGGACAACAGAGGATGAGAAGGTTGTATGGCATCACTGACTTGATGGACATGAGTTTGAGCAAGCTCTGGGAGATGGTGAAGGACAGGGAAGCCTTGCGTGCTGCAGTCCCTGAGGTAGCAAAGAGTTGGACACAACTGAGTGACTGAACAACTGGTTTCCATCAGAGCTGGTCTGATGAATAGCCTTCCATTATTAAGACACAGAAACATATTATCTTAGTGCAATGAGAGCTTATTGAAACGATACATAGGCAGTTTAAGATAAAGCAAGACTGCATCCCTACCATGCACTGTTACCCAGCAACTTTTCTCTTGGCTTCCCCTTCCTCTTTTCCTTGGGACCACTGTAATTTCCTCTCTCTACTTGCTGCTCTACCTCATGGTTTCTGCCAATTCAGTTTCTACTGCCTTCATCACTTTCTGCGTGTATCCTGCTCTTTCTGCATCTCTTGAATTCTGTTTTATTCTACTGCCCCTTTTGGTCTTTCTTATATTACTTTAAAATTTCTCAAAAGAGAAGATCTTATTGATTTGTGAAAGTTACCACCAAGAGAAGCAGAATGACCATTCTTACGAGGTATGACTCATGCAAAACTACATTTTAAGCCACTCACACTTCTCATGCCCAGACATCATCCCTGGTTCCATCAGTAGCAGCCAAATTTATGGGGTTTTTTAGTCTAAAGCATGAACAACCTACATTTTAAAAAATAGGTTATTATTAAAAAGGATGAAATAATGCCTTTTATAGCAATACAAATAGACCTATAGATTATCATACTGAGTGAAGTAAGTCAGACAGAGTAGGAGAAATGTCATATGACATTCCTTATATGTTGAANACCACTCATTATCAGAGAAATGCAAATCAAAACCACAATGACGTACTATCTCACACTAGGCAGAATGGCTCCTATCAAAATGTCTACAAACAATAAATGCTGGAGAGGGTTCAGAGAAAAGGGAACCCTCTTACACTGTTGGTGGGAATGCAAACTAGTACAGCCACTATGGAGAACGGTGTGGAGATTCCTTAAAAAAAAAACTGGAAATTGAACTGCCATACAACCCAGCAATCCTACTGCTGGGCATACACACTGAGAAAACCAGAATGGAAAGAGACACGTGTACCCCAATGTTCATTGCAACACTGTTTACAATAGCCAAGACATGGAAACAACCTAGATGTCCATCAGCAGGCGAATGGATAAGAAAGCCGTGGTACGTATACACAATGGAATGTTACTCAACTATTAAAAAGAATACATTTGAATCAGTTCTAATGAGGTGGATGAAACTAGAGCCTATTATACAGAGTGAAGTAAGTCAAAGAGAAAAACACCAATACAGTATATGAATGCATATATATGGAATTTAGAAAGATGGTAACAATGACCCTATATGAGAGACAGCAAAAGAGACACAGATGTAAAGAATAGTCTTTTGGACTCTGTGGGAGAAGGCAAGGGTGGGATGATTTGAAAGAATAGCATTGAAACATGTTTATTACCATATGTGAAATCGATTGCCAGTTCAGATTCGATGCATGAGACAGGGTGCTCAGGGCTGGTGCATGGGGATGACCCTGAGGGATGGGATGGGGAGGGAGATGGGAGCGGGGTTCAGGATGGGGGACACATGTACACCCATGGCTGATTCATGTCAATATACGGCAAAAACTGCTACAATGCTGTAAAGTAATTAGCCTCCAATTAAAATAAATTAATTGATTTTTAAAAAGAAATACAGAGTCCTTTTAATTGTATGATTCTACATACATTTTACTTCCCCCTCTTGCCTTAAGAATATAAAATCTAACCGTTTTTTAGTTTATCATGCTGAAGAATGTTTTATAAGACATTTTTCATTAAGCCATTGTATTAGTCAGCTACTGCTGTATAACAGCCATGAAGTCTCAGAGGTATACACTCATGACTCTGCAGATTCAGAGGGGTGTCTCTGCTACATGCATCTCATTTTAGCTACTGGAGAGGTGGCAACAAGAGCAACATCAGATGGCAGTTTCACCAAGGAAGCATTTTGTAAAACCCCTGTCCACATCACATCTATAACATGTCTCTGCCCAGGGGAGGTATGAGAATGCACCTCTCAGATATCCTGCTGCAGGGAAATGAACTGACTGAAGGAGTCCATTGTTGTTGTTGTGTGTCAACTTCCACATTCATGATGGGGACACATTTCCCTTTGGTTACTCCTGGCCAATGACTGAGATCAGGAATAAAGGTTGCAATGCATATCCATTCCTGCAAGATACAGGGCCCCTTAACTGGGCGACTTTGGTTCAAGGGCCTCTTTTGAATCTGGACAAAACTTTTCTTGGACTGCCCTGCAGTCTGTCTCTTCTCCAACCTTCTTTCTTCTCCTTCTCCTGTTCCTTCCAGGTCTGCACTTGGATCTGAAATTTTGCCACCTTCTTTGTTCCATATCCTTAATTGTTACAAGCAAGTCACCTGGTCAATGTCAAAACCAGGGGTGAATAATTATCCTCTCCCCACATTAAAGTCATGTCAGGTATGCAGATGTATAACGCTCTGACAGGGGAGTGAAAACATGGGAACCAACTGTTCAATTTACAACAGTAATGAAATGAAGGTGCCATGCTCTGTTAAGAATCTGCCTGCAATGTGGGAGATCTGACTTCAATACCTGAGTCAGGAAGATCCCCGGAGAACAGAATGGATACTCACTCCAATATTCTTGCCTGGAAAATTCCATGGACAGAGCAACCTGGCAGGGTACAAGGTTGCAAAGAGTTGGACATGACTGAAGGACTAACACTTTCACTACTACCTTAGAAAAAGAAAAACAATTATAAAAATGCTGTAGGCAGAATCCTAAAATAGCCTCAAGATTATCACCTGATACACTGAATCATCCACTCCCCTCAAGTATTGTCTAGACTTTTGAACGTGATGGGGTTTCGTTTCCATGACTAGGTTGATAATCAGTTGACTTTGAGTTAATCGAAGGGCAGATTATTCTAGATGGGCCTGCCCTAATCGAGTAAGTCCTAACAAGAGGAAGTCAGAGAGATTGTCCTGCTGGCTTTGAAGAAGTAAGTGGTTACATGGGAGGAACAGCCACATGGCAATGACTGGAAAGTAGTCCCCATCCAACAACCAGCTGAAAAATCACAAGTCAACCCTACAACAGCAGGAAACTGAATTCTTCAACAACTCATGAACCTAGAAGAACCCACACTTCACATGTTTGCAGCCCCAGACAGCACCTTGATGTCAGCCTGTTCAGACACTGAACAGAAGACCCAGTTAGCCTGCACCCAGCCTCCTGATGCATGGAAACTGTGACACCATAAACAGGTGTTTTTTTAAGCTGCTAAATTGGCAGTAATTCATTATGCAGCAATATAATGTTAATACAAAAAAATATTATGAACTCAGTGGGGAGGGCATGGCAATATTTATCAAAATTACAGAAACCCTTCAGCAATGAGTGATTTATACCTTCAAGCACTAGAGGAGGCAATAGTTGCTAAGTCATACCCCTGACCTCCTACCTCCAGTGGGCCCTCCTGTCAACTGTGACTCCCACTCCACTGGCAGCACCCCCTTCACATCCTCCCTAGGAGCGCCCTGACTCCCTCACGAACATGGTCTTGCCATGTTCCCTTCAGCTTCAGATGACATCACCATCTAATTCCAGCCACATGGAGCAATAAGTTCCCTTTGTGTTTATGCCACTTTGATTTAGGTTTTCTGTTTCTTGGAATTAAAGATTCCTACTGAACAAATTTCTTCCAGCCATTATCCTATCTCTCTCGATTTCCTTTCACAGCCAGTGACTTGAACACTTTGCTCCATTCTCCTACCCTTTCAGGCATTCTTAGCTCACTGCACCACTCCAAAGAAACTACAGTTGTCAAATTCCTTAAAGGCCTCTGTTCTTGGTGAAAAGTTCCCTCCTCAAAGCTCAGGTTGCTTGACAGTTGAGCAGCATTTGACCACTCTATCCCCTGGAACTACGCTCCCTAGGCTTTTAGTTTTCTTCTCTAACTGTATTTCAAGAAAGTTATAATTTCATAACTAATGCATTATATTTTATGCTCTACATACATTCTTAGAAGTTATCCACAGGCTCCTCCAAACAGCTAAGGGGGTTCCAGGGCATTAAAAAAAAAGAGTTAAATATCCTCACTTTATATACTAAAAACAGACAAAACACCTCTAACAGTTCTCTCAAAAAGCTCTTGAAAACAGGCTTTGCCTTTCTCTTTCTTAACTATTGTCTCTGAAATTGACATTAAGAGCCTACTTTGGAATGGTAAAACTCTTAACTCATTCTCTTTGCATTTTTACTATAATCATAACCCCTGTGCAGTGGAGGTCTCTGGCTGAACTGGGAGAGGACCAGGTGTTACAAAATATGGATAAGTGTATTGTTTAGCATCAGGGAATATTATTTGCCTAATAATATTTGCTCAGTAGTGAAGGATAGGAAGGTTCCTTGGCACCCGAAAGCACCAGAGATTGGTTCTTCCCGTGACCCCTGTCCCTCCTAGTCTAGTCTTGATTGAAAAGCTGCTGTGTCTGAGCAATGAGGTTGGGCAGGGACAGGAAAGAATCTATGGCTTCCACAGAATTACAGACATCAGGGACCTCCAGTGGATAACATAGGGACAGCCAGCCACCCTCCCAGCAGAATTCAGTCCACAAATGATCACACTTCTGTCATGGTACCCCCCCAACACAAGAGACTTGAATTCTGATTGGAGATGTCCCCTTCTTGCCCTCCCTATCCAGCCAGCCACTTTCCAAAACCTCAACTGTCTCATCAATGACCACAGTCATTAAGTGGGTGATACTACAGCATTAGATTCATTACACCACATGCTCTCCTCTGGCCTTGCTTGACTAATGAGAGAAAATCAGTAGTTAGTTCAGGTTTTTGCAGGAAACAACAAAGGAGCCAGGGTACAATACCCTTTGAATCCATTCCTCTTTCATTTTTCTCTCTTTGTGTTATTTCCCATTCAGACATCTGCAGTGGTCCCCAAAACTCATGAATTTATGATGCCATTGGTGTTTTGAAAAGCAAGTACATCTCTTCTCAGATGTCATTTTGTATAAAAGTTGTTCTTCTTCTGTACCAGTTCAAACAAACCAAGCCATGGGTCTAATTTGAATGAAGGCACAGACCTCACTCTATCATATGCCAGCTGTTGTGAATAAATATTATGGCAGCCTGGACACATGATGTGTCTTGAGGCTGGTAGGAACAAGGCAGGCTTCCACCCAAAAAGGCAGCCCAAACCATAATGTTGGCACACCGCCTTCCTCCTCCCTTAGATCTCTGTCAACCCATTTGGAGGGAACATTAATTTGCAATCTATCACAGAAACTTGGAATCAAAGGAAAGAGCCATGTAAATACCCATGATTATGCATAATCATTTAATTCAAAACCTTGAGATGTACAAAAGTCCCTACAGCACACTCTGGGGCTTATCATTTTACCTAAAATTCCCTAGTATGCTAGTCAGGTCTCTGAAATCATTGTTGTTATTGTTGTTCAGTCACTAAGTTGTGTCCAGCTCTTTGCCACAGCACACTAGTCTTCCCTGTCCTTCACTATCTTGAATTCATGTCCAGTCTTTTCCAGCACCACAGTCTTTTCCAAGAGTTGGCTCTTGGCATCAGGTGGCCAAAGTATTGGAGCCTCAGCTTCAGCATCAGTCCTTCCAATGAATATTCAGGGTTGATTTCCTTTAGGATTGACTGATGTGATATCCTTGCTGTCCAAAGGACTCTCACGAGTCTTCTCCAGCACCACAATTCAAAAGCATAAATTCTTTGGTGCTCAGACTTCTTTAGAATCCAACTCTCACATCTGTACATGACTACTGGAAAAACCATAGCTCTGACTATATGTAACTTTGTTGGCAAAGTAATATCTCCGCTTTTTACTACATAGTCTAGGTTTGTCATAGCTTTTCTGCCAAGGAGCAAGCATCTTTTAACTTCATGGCTGCAGTCACCATCAGCAATGATTTTGGAGCCCAGGAAAATAAAGTCTGTCACTGTTTCCATTGTTTCCCCATCTATTTGCCATGAAGTGATGGGACCAGATGCCACGATCTTAGTTTTTTGAATGTTGAGTTTTAAGCCAGTTTTTTCACTCTCCTCTTTCACCTTCATCAAGAGGCTCTTTAGTTCCTCTTCACTTTCTGCCATATGGGTGGTATCATCTGCGTATCTGAGGGTGTTAATACTTCTCCTGGCAATCTTGATTCCAGCTTGTATTTCATCCAGCCCAGATTTTCACATGATGTACTCTGCATATAAGTTAAATAAGCAGGATGACAATATACAGCCTTGATGTACTCCTTTTCCAATTTTGAACCAGTCCATTACTCCATCTCCAGTTCTAACTGTTGCTTCTGGACCTGCATACAGATTACTCAGGAGGCAGATAAGGTGGTCTGATATTCCCATCTCTTGAAGAATTTTCCACAGTTTGTTGTGATCCACATGGTCAAAGGCTTTAGTGTATTCAGTGAAGCAGAAGTAGATGTTTTTATGGAATTCCCTAGCTTTTTCTATGATCCAATGGATGTTGGCAATTTAATCTCTGGTTCCCCTGCCTTCTAAATCCAGCTTATACATCTGGGAGTTCTTGATTCACATACTGTTGAAGCCTGGCTTGAAGGATTTTGAGCCTAAACTTACTAGCATGTGAAATGTGTGTAATTGTAGGGTGGTTTGAATATTCTTTGTCATGCGCAGAGAGCACACCCTTAAATAGAACAGAACTAGCTCAGACTCAACCTCAAGACTTCTGCTTCAGCAGGTTGGGACCTGACCTTACTCCAAATGTGGTGATATTGGCCACTGAGCAGAGGAGAAGGCCCAGTTCAGCCTCTTCATCTCCATCCCCACCTCCTACCAAGGCAACAGCTGTCAGCATACCCTGGGAAATGTGTGACTCACACTCACACCAGATCCAGCTCTCCCACCAAAGCAGACTACGTAGCGATGCTCCTACACAGTGACACCCCTTCAAAACCGCATTAGGTAACTGGTTCCCTTAATTTCATTGAGACACAGAAAGTTAAGAGAAAAAAAAAGGGAAGAAGAATACATTTCTATTGAAAGAAAACTCCTGAAAAAATATTAATGAAATAGAAACAAATAATTTACAAATAAAGAGTTCCAAGCCTTAGTAACAAGAATGCTAATTGAATTAGGGAAAATAAATGGTAAACACAGTGAAAATCTTCACACAGAACTAAAAAATATAAAAAGAAGAATCAGAACTGAAGAATACAAAAACTTACATGAAAAACACACTAGAAAGAATTAACAGTAAACAAGATGATACAGAAAGGTACATAAGTAGCCTGAAATATAGAGAAATGGAAATCACTGAAACAGAACAGCAGAAAGAAAAGCACTTTTTTAAAATGAGAGCAGCTTAAGGGATCTCTGGAACAACATCAGTTGTATCAACATTCTTATTGTACGGTTCCCAGAAGGAGAAGACAGAAAGGTACTGAAAATGTATTTTATAAAATTATGGCTGAAAACTTTCTGAACCTAGTAAGGAAGCAGATATCCAGGTACAGGAATAACAGAGGTTCCCAGACAACATGAACAGGAACAGGTCCACACCAAGACATATCATAATTAAAAGGGTAAAGGTTAAAGATAAAAAGAGAATTCTAAAGGTGAGAAAAGCAAAGAGTCATGTACAAGGGAATTCCCATAAGGCTATCAGTTGATTTTTCTGTAGAAATTTTCAGGCCAGAAGGGAGTGGCATAATGTATCTAAAGTACTGAAAGGGAAACAAAACCTGCAACCTAGAATATTCTGTGGACTGTAAGTATATAAAATAGTGTCAGAGCCACTGGGGCTTTGCACCATTATCCTAACTCTTGTCTTCCAGGCACATGCACAATTGTACTAATTACTTGAAGTACAGCCTTGTGATTTGATCTGAGCAGAAGAATTGGCTTGTGCAAGTCCAGACTGGCTCACAGGGCAAAGTCAGTGTCAGGGTGGGGGCGGGACCCCCAGACATCCTTCAATGGGGCAGGAAATAAACTTTTGTTATTTTAAGTCACTGAGATTTAGGGGTTGCTTTTTATCTCATTCACATGGTTATAGATAGAGAAACATTTTGTGTGAAAATATTTCCTGTCTCTGTCCAGACCCCTCACATAAATCTTCTCTTTTCTGAAGTGTTTGAAGCCATAAGAACTTAATAAAGGAGATTTTAAAGAAGTGATTTCACTTAGTCCACTTTCTGTGTATTCAAAAAATACCCAGAAATCCTCTTGGAAAAGAACATATCTCATCTTACAGTTTAATTTCCAATGAGAGAGAACATGTGTATCAGAACAATACCTCATTTAGGTGGGATAACCTAAAACTTTCTAACCTTTGTGTCATCAAGCTGAGCACTTTGTGGCTCTTTACACTGAAGAAGAAAGATTGGACCATTTTGGTTCATTTGGAAAGAGTAAGTGTTCCTGGGCCTTGTCCACTGACCAGCTGGGAGTCACCAGACAAAGCTCTTCTTCATTTGTATGGTATCTTATCAGATTATATATGTATCACGTCATATCACATTCAAAGATTTTTAAAATGCATTCTTTAAGTTATTCCATACCAAACCAAGTATCAACTTGCAAACAAAGCTTACCAAGCCAAAACAATTGCAAAGCACCACCACATTAAAAGTTTCATTTAAATAAATGATCTCATCTTAAACTAGAAAATATAATTAGCATTTCCCCTTTCCTAGCGATGAAGAAACCACCTGCCAGATTCCAAAAAACCTAAAACCTCCCAAAGTTACACAGATAGATAGAGAGATGCTGGCTGTTGGTGCTAAGACAATTATTTTCATCAATTCAAAGGTACCAAGAATGGCTAAAAATGCATCAAGTGCTCAAATCACTTTTCAAAATTTGTCTCAATATTTTGTACATATAATACTGAGAAATGCTGTCATATGTTGAGAAATCTCTCATATAGACACATAATCAAAGACTGGTTGTGCCTGCACTCCAGGAAAACAAAGGACTTTTTATATGCCCCTTCTTCAAAGGAGAAAAGAATAGATATCACAATGTCACAGCAACTCACAAAACTGTCTGAACTAGTGATACCTATCACCTACATTAAATTACTTACCAGGGGTCATAGTTTTATTGTGCTTGGAGCATCCAAGGCTAAGCTGTTTCATCTAGGAGATAAAAAATAGTGAGTGGTGTATGTTGATATCTTTATAGAAAGGAAGTACATTATCTTGATTACATAATGTGCCATATGTTCTGGCCTTTACAGAGGCTGCACAACTTCCATGGGAACATTTTAAGCTGCATACACACATAATTTGTAATTACAAGGAGCTTCCTCGGAGTTGGAAAACCTGGTTGAATCTAAGGATATAGAAAAGTATCTCCAGTGCCTTTCTGAAGGTCTTGGTTTCCAGAAAACCCCAAGTGCAATTGGCCAACCACTTTCACTCTTTACTTTCAAGCTTATGTGTATTTTAAAGGGAAATTCAATCCGTATGTTTCTGAATCATAGACGCTGAACCCATTAAGATTTTTGTTTGGTAAGGGCTTTCTAAATCCCAAGATGACTTATGAGGCTTTTTATAGCCTGTTTACTTTGAAGCAAAGGAGTCACGTTCTGCTGAAAGTAAACAGGATTTAGAAGTAAGAAACTTTGAGGTTTAGATAAAACAAGAGTTCAAGAAAGTTTATGTACATCCAACCTGTGCAAAACTCATTAGTCGATTCTTCTCATATACTCTACCCGAAGCAGAATTAATGGCATCTTGGGCCAATAAATAGCTATTTTTATAAACATAGTCCACAGCATTTGAGAACAGCATAGCTCTTTTACTTGAGGCAATAGTTAATCATTCGATAGAATTGCATATTTATTCCTTTTTTTTAGTGGAAACATTTTCAAAAGTGAGTGTCACTTATTTTGAGTTATGATGCATGGCTTGATTTCAGTTTGTGTGTGTGTTAACTCTGAAGGGCTGTTGGCAAAATCTTCATTAATTCACATGCTGTTAATTCAAAATTATTGATTTGGAGTAAAGTTTACTCATAGCTCAACTGTAGAAAAGAATTTGGAAACAAATTTACACATAAATAAGAGTTGGTCCAGTCTTATTTCACCCATGATAACAAGCTTCTTTAAAGTNATTCAAAATTATTGATTTGGAGTAAAGTTTACTCATAGCTCAACTGTAGAAAAGAATTTGGAAACAAATTTACACATAAATAAGAGTTGGTCCAGTCTTATTTCACCCATGATAACAAGCTTCTTTAAAGTAATGAGAAATCCTTTTCACACAACAATATATACTGATTATAAATAAATATTGAAGAAAGTCATAAAAAATTTTATATGTCAAATTCAGTTTACCTAAATCTAACAAAAATAAAATGGACTAAAGACCGAAGTGTAAGACTGGACACTGTAAAACTCCTAGAGGAAAACAGACAAAACACTCTTTGACGTATTAATAAATTATAACTATATTTTTTGTCTCTTAAAACAAAGGAAGTAAATGAAAAAATATGCAAATGAGGCATAATTAAAGTTAGCTTTGCACAACAAAGGAAAACAAACAGAAAAACCAACCTATTGAATGAGAGACTATATCTGCAAATGATATGTCTGATAAGGAGTTAATATCCAACATATATAAACAACTCATACAACTAAACACCAAAAAACGCAAACAACCCAATTGAAAAATGAGCAGGACAGAATAGACGTTTTTTTCAAAGAGAAAATCCAGGTGGCCAACAGGCACAAGAAAAGATGCTCAACACTGCTAATCATCAAGAAATGCAAATCAAAGCCACAAAGAAATACACCTCACACCGGTCAGAATGGCTATCATCAAAATGAACAGAAATAACAAGTGTTGGCAAGGATGTGGATGGAGAAAAGGGAATCCTCATACACTGTTGGAGGGATTGTAAATTGGTTCAACCTCTGTGGAAAACATTATGAAGGTGTCTCAGAAAATTAAAAGTAGAATTACCATGAAGTCGTTCAATCGTGTTCGACCCTTTGCGACTCCATGGACTGTAGCCTACGGGGCTCCTCCATCCATTGGATTTTCCAGGCAGGAATACTGAAGTGGGCTGCCATTTCCTCTCCAGGAGAACTTCCCAACCCACGGATCGAACCTGGGCCTCCCAAATTGTAGGCAGACACTTTACCATCTGAGCCACAAGGACCGAGCAATTCTACTCCTCTCAGTTCAGTTGCTCAGTCGTGTCCGACCCTTTGCGACCCCATGAATCGCAGCAAGCCAGGCCTCCCTGTCCATCACCAACTCCAAAGAGATCTACTCCTGAGATACACTAAAAATGTATGTGAAAGTGAAAGCCACACAGTCATGTCTGACTCTTTGTGACCCCATAGTCTATGCAGTCTGTGGAATTCTCCAGGTCTGAATACTGGAGTGGGTAGCCTTTCTCTTCTCCAGGGGGTCTTTCCAACCCAGGGATTGAACCCAGGTCTCTCACATAGCAGGTGGAGTCTTCACCAGCTGAGCCACAAGGGAAGCCCAAGAATACTGGAGTGAGTAGCCTATCCCTTCTCCAGCAGATCTTCCTGACCCAGGAATTGAACTGGGGTCTCCTGTATTGCAGACAGATTCTTTACCAACTGAGCTATCAAGGAAACTTAATTAATTCCAAAAGATACATGCACCCCAATGTTCTTAGCAGCATTATTTATAATAATCAAGATATGGAAGCAATCTATGTGTCCATCAACTGAAGATTGGATAAAGAAGATGTGATACATATATGAAACTGAAAGTGAAGTTGCTCAGTCGTGTCCGACTCTTTGCGACCCCATGGATTGTAGCCCAACAGGCTCCTCCATCCATGGGATTTTCTAGGCAAGAATACTGGAGTGGGTTGCCATTTCCTTCTCAAGGGGATCTTCCTGACCCAGGGATCGAACCCAGGTCTTCCGCATTGCAGGCAGGAGCTTTATCGCCTGAGCCACCAAAGAATATATACATATATATCACACACTATGGAATATCAAATACTCCCCAAAAATTAAAAGAAGAAGAATTGATGCCATTTTCAATAACATGGGTGGACTTAGAGGGTATTATGCAAAGTAAAATAAGACAGAGGAAGACAAATATTCAATGTTATCACTTAGATCTGGAATCTAAAAGAAAAATGATAACAAAACAGAAACAGACTCATAGAAATGGAGAACAAACTAGTGTTTACCAGTGGGAAGAAGAAAGAAGGGAGGGGAAGCTAGGAGTATGGGATTTAGAGGGAAAACTACTATGTATAAGATAAATATGCTGAATACGGATATACTGTACAGCACAAGGAATATAGCCAATATTTTGTAAAAACTATAACTGGAGCATAATATTTTAAAAATTATGACTCTTGTACACCTGTAATTTACATATTGTACATCAGTTATACTTCAATAAAAAAATAAGAGAAAAAATTTAGTATACCTAAATCTAGCAATTGTGTGAAATTGAATAAACAAAATACAACTTATTTAATTAACCTGTCATTATAGTTGGTCATTTTTCTCTTATTTACCTGAATAAGCAGTGTGGGTTTTCTGGTGTCAGAAATTTTTCAATTCAAACAGATTAGCAGAGTCAAAGCTGTTCCACTTTGTGACTCAGCCACATTAATTACAACATATTCTGATTCCAAATAAATAAATAAATTACTTTGTCAACTTTAAATACATGGCAGAAACAAACTTATGAATAATTTCAGAATTTAGCTCCTCTATGGATTTACAGAAAGCACATACTTTTCATTAACATTTCAGATGAAAACCTAGCTAAAATACACAGAGAGGGTGTTCAGCTCAGTTCAGTTGTTCAGTCGTGTCCGACTCTTTGCAACCCCATGCACTGCAGCATGCCAGGCTTCCCTGTCCATCACCAACTCCCTGAGCTTTCTCAAATTCATATCCATCGAGTCAGTGATGCCATCCAACCATCTCATCCTCTGTTGTCCCCTTCTCCTCCTGCCTTCAATCTTTCCCAGAATCAGGGTCTTTTCCAATAAGTCAAATCTTGGCATCAGATCGCCAAAGTATTGGAGTTTCAGCTTCAACATCAGTTCTTCCAATGAATATTCAGGACTAATTTCCTTTAGGATGGACTGGTTGGATTTTCTTGCTGTCCAAGGAACTCTCTAGAGTCTTCTCCAACACCACAGTTCAAAAGCATCAATTCTTTGGCGCTCAGCTTTCTTTATAGTCCAACTCTCACATGCATACATGACTACTGAAAAAACCATAGCCTTGACTAGATGGACCTTTGCTGGCAAAGTAATGTCTCTGCTTTTTAATATGCTGTCTAGGTTGGTCATAAGTTTCCTTTCAAGGAGCAAGTGTCTTTTAATTTCATGACTGCAGTCACCATCCACAGTGATTTTGGAGTGCAAAAAAATAGTCTTTCACTGTTTGCACTGTTTCCCCATCTACTTGCCATGAAGTAATAGGACCGAATGCCATGATCTTAGTTTTCTGAATGTTAAGTTTTAAGCCAACTTTTTCACTCCCCTCTTTCACTTTCATCAAGAGGCTCTTTAGTTTTTTGCTTTCTNGTTTCCTTTCAAGGAGCAAGTGTCTTTTAATTTCATGACTGCAGTCACCATCCACAGTGATTTTGGAGTGCAAAAAAATAGTCTTTCACTGTTTGCACTGTTTCCCCATCTACTTGCCATGAAGTAATAGGACCGAATGCCATGATCTTAGTTTTCTGAATGTTAAGTTTTAAGCCAACTTTTTCACTCCCCTCTTTCACTTTCATCAAGAGGCTCTTTAGTTTTTTGCTTTCTGCCATAAGGGTGGTGTCATCTGCATATCTGAGGTTACTGATAATTCTTCCAGCAATCTTGATTCCAGTTTGTGTTTCATTCAGCCTGGCATTTCACATGATGTACTCTGTTGCTGCTGCTGCTAAGTCACTTCAGTCGTGTCCGACTCTGTGTGACCCCATAGACGGCAGCCCACCAGGCTCCCCCATCCCTGGGATTCGCATATATGTTAAATAAACAGAGTGACAGTATACAGCTTTGACGTACTCCTTTCCCAATTTGGAACCGGTCTGTTGTTCCATGTCCAGTTCTAACTGTTGCTTCTTGACCTGCCTACAGATTTCTCAGGAGGCAGGTAAGATGGTCTGGTATTCCCATCTCTTAAAGAATTCTCCACCATTGGTTGTAATCACTGACTCAATGAACATGTGATAGAGAGTGTGAACTCTAACAAATGATACAGTCCTGTTTTCATCTATTAAAACAAATAAAAAGCCTCCGTTAGTGCTGCCTAACTCACTAACCCCAACAAAAGATGAGATCTTGCAGGTAACTTTCAACAATTCACACAAGAAGCCGACATTTGGTATTTCCATTATTTGTTCACTTTAGCTATCCTGATAGTTGTGCTGGGGCATCTCATTTTATTTTAACTCATGTGACTAATGAGGCTGAGCAGTTTCATATGCTCATTGGCCATTCAGATACCATTCGTGATGTCTCTAACCCACTTTCCCACTGGTTGCCCCTAGTTTTCTTTGTTCTTTCTGAATGTACACATTCTGAATATGTGTACTGCAAATTTTTTTCCCACTCATGGGTTAAATATTTCACCTTTCAATGATTGCTTTCATAAACAGAAGTGTTTGATTTTAATATGTGGTCTAATGTATCAGTTTTTACTTGATGGTGAATACTTTTTTCAAAGAAATGTTTGCTAATGTCAAGCTCAGGAAAATGTAACTTATTTGTTTTGCCTTTAAAAGCTTTATTGATTTGCCTTTCATGCTCAGGTCTACCAAACACCTGGAATTTACTTATTGTATGCTGTGAGATGGGGGTAATGTACATTTCTTTTCCATGTCACTATCCAATTGACCATTCTTTTTGGCTGCACTGCAGTGTTGAATTTGTCACAAATTAGATAAAAGTGTACACCATGGCCCATTTGTGTGCTCACTTCTCTTCTGTTGGTCTGTTGGTCTTTTCTTGCATTCAATACTACAGCTATTACTCTTCCTCAAGATTGCCTTGTGTGTTCTTGGCATTTTGCATTTCCAAATAAACTTTGTAACCAGCTGGTCCAGTTGTGTACACACACAAAAATTTTTACTTGCACTTGGAATGGTGTTCCATTACTTTAAGAATAAATTTGGGATAATTGGTGTCTTAATAATATTGACTTTTCTAGTCCACGCCTTTACATTTATAAAGTCTTCTTTAATTTGCTCATTTGTTGTTGATGTATAGAAATGTAATTGATCACAACACTATATTGTATTCCTGAAACTAATATAATGTTGTATGGCAATTATACCCCAAAAATATATATATTGTTTTAAAAGAAATATTAATTTAGAAGGCTTGCTAAGTTCATGTGAATTCTAACAGTTTGTACATTCTTTAGGATTTTCTACACACACAGTTATGTCACTTGGGGATAATGCCACACTATTGCTCATAATGCTTTTTTCTTACCTATTCTGGGGTTAAAGTATATAAGGAACAAAAGTAATGGGAAAAAACTATGAAAAGATAACAGGAAATCTCAAACATATTGAAGAGGAACC
Organism: Neotragus pygmaeus; assembly: GCA_006410875.1. Lineage (NCBI taxonomy): Eukaryota > Metazoa > Chordata > Mammalia > Artiodactyla > Bovidae > Neotragus > Neotragus pygmaeus. Next base: position 172,549 of record SJYV01019528.1, read on the forward strand.
TGTTTTATGCTTATTTTAATGTTAGTATCTTAGAGTAACAAGCACTATATTGCTTCCTGAAAGCAAAGTACTTTTCTTTTTATTTAATTTATGTATTTATTTATTTTTGATGTGCTAAGCTCTTCTCCAGTTGGGGCGAGCAGGGGCTGCTCTCCAGTTGCATGCATGGGCCTCTCATTATGGTGGCACCTCTTGCTGCAGAGCATGGACTCTATCTAGAGCACAAGGGATACATGGCACGTAGAAGCCTCCCATGTACCCTGCACCGGCAGGCTGATTCTCAACCACAGGGAAATCCCAAAGTACTTTTTTTGGCTAGTCAAACATCACCTGTGTTTACTCCAGGAGTCCCCCTCTCCCCTACCTTCCCCCTCATCATCCTGCATGGTTACAGGAATGCTGCCATAAACTTTGGCTTAAGAATTCTCACTCTCAGTAAATCTGCTGTGAATTAATACAAACGCCCAGCAGACCACGAAGTAAGACAGAGCAAGATCCCTTGCACAATGAGATTGGAGGGGCACCAGGAGGGATGCGGGGAGGGAACATCAAATGTGTTCAAAGCTCAAGACATCTGCACCTGCGCCTTTGCCTTCCCTACAGCAAACATCAGGCAAGCAGAGAGCCGAGGAATGGACAAACAAGGTAATATGTCCTTCACAATTAGACTGTTTTATTTGTTGTTTGGGGTTTTTTCTGTTTTTTTTTTTTTTTCATTTTATTTCATGCTTTTAACTTTATATTTTATATTGGAATATAGCCCATTAACAATGTTGTGATAGTTTAAGGTGGATAGTGAAGGGACTCAGCCATACATATACATGTATCCACGCTCCTGTCCCATCCAGGCTGCCACATGATATTGAGCAGAGCTCCCTGTGCTATACAGTAGGACCTTGTTGCTTATTCATTTTAAATGTAGCAGTGTGTACCTGTCGATCCCAGACTAACTATCCCTTTTCTCTTTCCTTGCCCCCAGCAACCATAAGCAGACTGGTTTAGTCTTTTGAAAAATCTCTCTCTTTGAATATGAAATAGCCATTTCTATTTCATCTTTTCTTTTTTATTTCCCTATTAGAGATGAATCTAACCTATGGCAAAAGCCCCAGAGCACACATAGGTGACTTGATTTCTAGAGTGATAAAAGTCTGGAGGAGTAGAGAACAGTGTTTCTTCTGTATTTCCTCTGTGGTACATGGCAGAGTCTCAGAAGGAGGCCCTTGAGAATGTAAGCAAATACCTGAAGCTTGCTTCCACTCATCACAGCCCTGTATTTACACCTGTGTTATGCATGGGAAAGCCCCACACCCACACCCTGACACAGGCAGACCCACTGGGCTGCAGGAACACAGAGGCAGAAGCATATGAAGAAATTCAGGGACATGAGCAGAGAGACAGAGTGGGCTTGGAGAGGTAGAGTTCAAATGCTTTTTAGGTTGGGGTCGCCTCAGAACAATCCCTGAGAAAAGAAACTCTAAGCCAAAAATCCCTGGGGAAAATGGGAAGGCTGCTCTAGAGAAATTTTAAAAATAAGACATATATAGAAAGATATATATTATATTAGGATTAGCTCAAACGATCATGGAGGCTGAAAAATCTGATGGTCTGCCACGTGTAAGCTGTATGCCCGGGAAAGCAGGTGGTGTAGTTTCAATCTAAACCAGAACTAGAGGGGCCAACGGTATAAACCCCAGGTCGAGTCTAAAGTGCCAAGAATGCAGCACAGAGCTTAGGGCAGAAGAAGCTAGATGCCCTGTGCATGTCAGTCACTCGGTCGTCTCCGACTCTTTGTGACCCCATACACTGTAACCCGCCAGGCTCCTCTGTCCATGGAATTCTTCAGGCAAGAGTACAGGAATGGGTTGCCATTTCCTTCTCCAGGGGATCTTCCAGACCCAGGGATCAAACCCAAGTCTCCTGGATTGCAGGCAGACGCTTTACTGTCTGAGCTACTAGGGAAACCCTAGCAGCAGGCAAACTCACCCTTCCTCCACCACTTGGTTCTAATCAGGCCTCAACAAATCCGATGATGCCCACTTGCACAGCTGTAAGTGATCTTCACTACTTAGTCTATGGATTCAAATGCTCATCTCTTCGTGGTGCCAGTGGGAAAAAACCTCCCTGCCAACACAGGAGACATAAGAGACATGGGTTCAATCCCTGAGTCAGGAAGATCTCCTGGAGGAGGGCATGGCAACTCATTCCAGTATTCTTACCTGGAAAATCCCATAGACAGAGGAGCCTGGTGAGCTATGTTCATAGGGTTGCAAAGAGTCAGACAGGACTGAAGAGACAGCATGCATGTACACATGCATTCTTCCAGAAACACCCCAGGAATAATGTTTTACCAGCAAGTAAATAATGTTTTACTTGCTTTGGGCATCCTTTAGCCCGAGCAAGCTGACACATGAAACCGACCACCACAGGAGGTAATTCCAGGGATGAATGAGGACATGAGGCAAGAAAGGAAGATATATTGATGAGTGGGTGACCACAGTGGGCAACTGATTCTCATTCTTCCCTGGCACTATCCAGGTGGCATAGTGTGTTCACTATGCAACATAGTAGCCACGAGTCATTTTGGCTATTTGAATTTGAATTTGTTGGCTAACATTTTAAATTCAGTTCCTTATTCTCACTGGCCACACTCCAAGTGCTCAGTGGCCACATTTTGCTCAGTCACTAAATCATGTCTGATTCTTTGTGATCCCGTGGACTGCAGTGTGNAACAAATCCGATGATGCCCACTTGCACAGCTGTAAGTGATCTTCACTACTTAGTCTATGGATTCAAATGCTCATCTCTTCGTGGTGCCAGTGGGAAAAAACCTCCCTGCCAACACAGGAGACATAAGAGACATGGGTTCAATCCCTGAGTCAGGAAGATCTCCTGGAGGAGGGCATGGCAACTCATTCCAGTATTCTTACCTGGAAAATCCCATAGACAGAGGAGCCTGGTGAGCTATGTTCATAGGGTTGCAAAGAGTCAGACAGGACTGAAGAGACAGCATGCATGTACACATGCATTCTTCCAGAAACACCCCAGGAATAATGTTTTACCAGCAAGTAAATAATGTTTTACTTGCTTTGGGCATCCTTTAGCCCGAGCAAGCTGACACATGAAACCGACCACCACAGGAGGTAATTCCAGGGATGAATGAGGACATGAGGCAAGAAAGGAAGATATATTGATGAGTGGGTGACCACAGTGGGCAACTGATTCTCATTCTTCCCTGGCACTATCCAGGTGGCATAGTGTGTTCACTATGCAACATAGTAGCCACGAGTCATTTTGGCTATTTGAATTTGAATTTGTTGGCTAACATTTTAAATTCAGTTCCTTATTCTCACTGGCCACACTCCAAGTGCTCAGTGGCCACATTTTGCTCAGTCACTAAATCATGTCTGATTCTTTGTGATCCCGTGGACTGCAGTGTGCCAGGCTTCCCTGTCCTTCACTATCTCCCAGAGTTTGCTCAAACTCATGTCCATTGAGTCAATGATGCCATCCAACCATCTCATTCTCTGTTGTCCCCTTCTCCTCCTCCCTTTGATCGTTTCCAGCGTCAGGATCTTTTCCAATGAGTCAGCACTTCACATCAGGTGGCTAAAATATCGGAACTTCAGCATCAGTCCTTCCAATGAGTACTCAGGGAATTTCCTTTAAGATTGACTGGTTTGATCTCCTCTCTGTCTAAAACTCTCAAGGGTCTTCTCCAGCACCACCACAGTTCAAAAGCACCAATTCTTCTGCGCTCAGCTTTCTTTATGGTCCAACTCTCATATCTGTACATGACTACTGGAAAAACCACAGCTTTGATTACACGACCTTTGTCAGCAAAGTGATGTTTCTGCTTTTAAATATTCTGTCTAGGCTTGTCATAGCTTTTCTTCTAAGGAGCAGGTGTCTTTTAATTTCACCATCCGCAGTGATTTTGGAGCCCAAGAAAATAAAATCTGTAACTGTTTCCCCTTGTATTTGTCATGAAATGATGGGACTGGATGCCATTATCTTAGTTTTTTTAATATTAAACTTTAAGCCAGCTTTTTCACTTTCCTCTTCACCTTCACCAAGAGGCTGTTTAGTTCCTCTTCACCTTCTGCCATTCAGGTACCCTATTAAGGCAAATGATAGAATGTTTCCACTATCACAGAAAGTTCTATTGGGAAGTGCTGGTGTAGGCCCTTCCTTGCAATGGACAAGGAAGCTGGGGTAATTACCTGCCAACTCTCATTCCTTACTGGATAAGGGTCATTTGTGGAGCCTTTACCACCTTACCTTCTGGTGTGCTCCCTCTACCAGAGACCACTTCCAGGCTGAGAGACAGCCACAGCCACCCAAGTGTACAGATGTTGCTGACAGGTAACCCCTGGAATGGCTTCAGGGATAAATGGGAAGCGCCAGGTGTCTGCTATAGTTGCATCCAAACCAGATGGGAGGCAGGAATCATGAAAGACACCGAGAAAACTGGAAATGAAATCCTGCTAAACAAGAAAGAAGGAGAGAAGTGGGAAGAAGAAAAGCAGAAGGAAGAAAAAAGAAAGAGGGAATGAGAGAAAGAAAGAGATGAAGCAAGGAAAGAGCAACTATCTCAGAAAACAGCCATATGCAAAGTAAGGTCTGTATTACCAGTTGTCCTGTCAAGAATCCCAACCCTGCACCAACACACCCCAGCCTGCTCCTCTCTCAAAGGGGAACTCGACCTCACTGAGACCCAGCCCCAGGCCATGGTTTCCTTTTTTCAAAAAGAGTATTACAAATGGGCAGGACTTACTGCTTAGTAAGGAAGACAGAAGATTAACTAGGACAGTGTCAAGGGTTCTGGAAAGAGAACATAATCCTCCCAGCTCTCCTCCTCCTCCTCTGGGCCTGCATGATGGCTTAGGAAAATACTAACCCCTTGCCAGGCAGCCTATCAGCCTTCTTGATGGCCAAATAATTTTACTGAGAGACAGAAAGTTTCTCTCTCATGATTCCATCATTAGAGATAAAGCTGGGGATATGAGCATCCTTGGAGAGGAAACGATATTTAAATACTTTGTTGGTTGCATATAATCCTCTTACATATTATTCTGAGAGGACTATATTAAGTTGAGAAAGAGAATCCACCCTGAGTAGGAAGAAGGAGGTGATGATATGGACAGTGAGCTATAAGAGACAAAGATTAAAAACGAGGCTGCCTGGGAGACAGGACCTGAGACAATCAGTCAATGTTTTCACCAACCATAAGTGAAGCCAGTGAAAAGGACACTTCACCTTATAGTATTCTCAAAAATGCATAATCCCTGTCCAACCATGAGAAACACATCAGGCAACCCAAGTAAAAGGATATTCTACAAAATCTGTGGATTAACAGGTCATGAAAAACAAGGGAAGACTAAGAAACTGCCACAGATGAAAGAGGAATGACAACTGATACCATAAGATGTTCTGAATGGGATCCTGAGAGGGAAAAAAGACTAGTGAAGTCCAAGTATGGAGTTCAGTTAATAGTTACATTGTAGCTGTTGTTCAGTCACTAAGTCACATCTGACTCTTTGTCACCGCATAGACTGCAGCACTCCAGACATCCCTGTCCTTCACCATCTCCTGGAGCTTGCTCAAGCTCATGTCCATTGAGTCGGTGATGCCATCCAATCATTTTGTCTTCTGTTATCCCCTTCTCTCCCTTCATTCAATCTCTCCCAGCATCAGAGTCTTTTCTGATGAATCAGCTCTCCGCATCAGGTGGCCAAAGTATTAGAGCATCAGCATCAGTCCTTCCAAAGAATATTCAAGGCTGATTTCCTTGAGGGTTGACTGGTTTGGTCTCCTTGCTGATCAAGGGAGTCTCAAGAGTCTTCTCCAGCACCACATAGTTATACACCAGTGTCAATTTCCTAGTTGGGATAAGTGTACCACAGTTACCTCACATGTTAACAATAGCAGAGACAGGGGGAAGTATGTATGGGAACTGTCTGCCACTTTCCCATAAACCTAAAATTGTTTTGAAATAAAAGCCTTGGGTTTTGAAAAGGCTGTATTACCGAAGACCAATTGCATAGTTCTGCTTCAGGCTGACCCTGGGATGAGAACAGATAGAGAGAAAGTGAAAATTACAAAAATTGTGATACTTCAGGGTTAGAGACCTCGGAGGGGTGGGCAAGTGGGTGTATAACAGGAAAACAGAAAGTAGGGTGGACAAAGTCCTCTTTTGCTTACCTTTCTCAGCTATTAAAAATTCCAGACAAGGGTAAAGGTTTTATTTGCCAAAAGAAGAGGAAGCCAGCATGGGGGGAAGAAGGGAAAAAGAAGGCGGAGGGGAGGAGGAGGGGACGGAGGAGAGGAGGAGACTGGAGGGAGAAATATCAAAAAAAGTTTATCTTGACAAAATGCAATACAAATAGCTGCATTCAGATGAGTGAAAGGGAAATGAACTGTACTCTGTGTGCCTGAGCCAAACACAATGGTCTAAGATCCAGTGGTAACAGATGGTGTACAGAAATTAAGTCCAGTGCAAAGCTTTTCAGATAAGTCAGTTAAAATTAAAAGAAACAAAACGTTGAACTGTGTATGCTTTTAATGTGTACACAGTACACACTGGCCTAGAGACAAAACAACAAATTGCAGTTTTATTTAGCTTCGGCAACAAAAGTTCTAATTCAGGGAATTTCTTTGCAATTATTTTAACTGACTCTCACTACACACACACACACTGTATTTTTATGACACATAACCAAATAGTTAACAATTCCAAGACTCAACAACTTCAACTAGGGTTCTATAAATGGAAGAAATCCTCCAAACCCACTAACAATATAACTGGAAATATGGAAAAGTTTACCAAGTTTACAAAAAGAAAGCCCTGAATCATATGAACTAAACAAATAAAGAGCCCAAACTGCTGACTTAGCATCAGGGGTTGAAGAGGGTGAAGATTAAGACATGGTAGGAAAAAGCAATTAAAGAAAGATGCGGAAAGTACAGCATGCAACTGAGACATAAGTAAAACTTCTGGACGTGCCAATGTGATGGCATCAGATACAACCCTCACTCAACACCAAAGTACAGTTCATGTGACCTAACTAGTGTTTAAAAACGTGCCACCTCATCTTTTCTTTTAACTCAATTTTTGTCCATTTCCTCTCTCAGTATTTCATTCTTCAGAATCTTACAGCGCATGTGTATGTCCCAGATGCTAAATGTTGATTTTTTTTTCTGGTTTCAGCAGCAGCTTCCAAGCATTTTAGAAGCACTAACCATTCTAAGTTCTTCATTGTTACCTCTCCAATATTCACAAATGTAAAAATCACCTGGGAATCTTGTGGCAATGCAGGTTCTGTCGGGTGGGACTGCAGTTCAATGTTTGCCTGTTTACTAAGCTCCCAGGTGAAGGCAATGCCAGTGGTCCAAGGACTATACTCTGAAAAACAGAATCTAGAGCATCCCAGAAAGATAGGCCGAGAAATCAAACAGTTTTGCAGGTGTTTCCCTCCAGGCTGCACAACAGAAAACAGCTTTCTCCTGATTTTCGATGAATCCCCTCAGGAGGACCTCCTTTGCAGAGAGTGCTTTACTACTCTCCTCCCCCCATAAGCCAACTGAGAAAGGTTTGAAGAGAACTTCTTAAAGATAGACTAACTGTATCCTCTAACGTTTGGGAGACAAGGAGATGGCTACCTGATTCTCACCAGTCTACCGATGAGAAGGGAAGTAATGATCTGAACTTTCAGAGTTTGCAGGGAAAAGATGCATGCAGCGAAGAAAATAGCATTTGGATGCTACCACACTGGAGGGAACTGACATCAGATTACTTCTGCCAGAAACAGAAAACCTTCATTCCCCTTTCTTCTAATCCCTCTTCCTCTACCCTTCAAAGAGCCGCTAGTGAGGAAGGGGGTGGAGAAAGGGATGAGGAAGTGGGTGGAGACTGTAGAGAAAACCAGCCAATGACAGTGTCAGTTTTTCCCTCCACCACGCCCACTAAGTCTTCCCAGGTGGCGCTAGTGGTAAAGAGTCTGGCTGCCAATGCAGGAGACACAGGAAACGTGGGTTCGATCCCTGGATGGGGAAGAAAGTCTGGAGAAGGATAAGGGAAACCAACTCCAGTATTCTTGCCTGGAAAATTCCATGGCCAGAGGAGCCTGGCCCGATGGGGTCCCAAAGAGTCAGACAGGACTGAGCACAAGCATCTCACGCCCACTAGGCATCTGAGTCAGAGGCTGGCCTGGGACAGTAAAGAGGAGAAGCTCTAAAGTGGAATTGAAAGAGGGCAACACGTGATTTTTCAACTGGAATGAACTTTTAATCATGTACGAAAAGCAGAATCTATTGAGATGCCCAAGACTTTATCCAAAGGTGAAATTCCGTGTAAGGTCATGAGAAACCATAACGTTGCTTTGCCTTTGCACCTGAGATGCCCAGTTGGTTCCCTATTTGAGATTCTCAGTTATGCTTGTAATCAGAAAGAATCTTGCATCTCATTGTGTGCATGTTGTGATAAACAAGGATGAAGATTCAGAAAGTGTAGAGTAAGTATCTATGTGAATTAAAAAGAGTAATCCTTCAGCAAACATCAGACTGCTGATCTGCTAAGACTTAGACTCTGAGAGCTGAAAGCAAACATAAGACTCAGCCTGTCAAATCTTCACATTTCACTGAAGTTTTGCTGGGAGGAGAAACTGAGATCTTTCTCAAGTGAATTGACTAAAGACGCACTCTCTCTTACTGGTAGCATGCTCAGGTCTGAAAACTCCACCCCAACTCTTAATGCAGCATTCTTTCCAATAAGCTGTAAGGACAAGCACATAATTTCAAAGAAATAATGTACCTAAAATAGCCAACAGATTCATAATAATTTATTTGTGGAAAAGCCATTTCAGTGGGGAAATTGGTTCTGGTAAGTAAGGCATAAAAACCACTATGATATAAATCTAGCATAAACTTTATTTTAAAGTAATGTTAAGCCAAAACTTGGGGAAGAAGAACAAAGTTAAAGAACTCACAGTTCTTGATTTCAAAACTTAAAGCAAGCTAATCAAACCCGAGTGATGCTGGCATAAAGACAGATATTTCGGACCGTGGAATAGAATAAAGAACCAGGAAATGAACCTTTGCATATGCGGTAAATTTATTTTTGACAAGGATGCCTGTACAACTCAATGGGGAAAATCAGTCTTCAACAAATGGTGTTGCAAAAACTGGATACCCACATGCAGAAGAATGAAGCTACACCTTTCCTTTACACTGTATATTAACTCAAAGTGGGTCAAAGACAAGAACATAAAAGCTGACACTATAAAACTCTTTTTTTAATTTAAATTTATTTATTTTAGCTGAAGGCTAATTACTTTACAATATTGTATTGGCTTTGCCATAAAGAACATATAGGAGAAATTTTTCTTCATGACCACAGATTTGGCCATAGTTTCTGGATATGACACCAAAAACAGAAGTGGCAAAAGCAAAATTAGACAAATGGACCACACTGAACTTTAAAACTTTTACTCATCAAAGGAAACAATTAATCACGTAAAGAAACAACCCACCAAAGAGGAGAAAATCCATGCAAATCATATATTAAATAAGAGGTTAAAATTCAGAATATGTAGAGAACTCCTACAATTCAACAACAACAAAAATTGAAAGATGGCAAAGAACTCGAATAGACATTTCTTCAAAGAAGACATAAATGGCCAATAATCACATGAAGATATGCTCAAAAATCTCTGTTCATTAGGGACATTGAAATCAATACCACAAAGAGATGATCAACTCACACCCATTAGGATGGCTGCTATCAAAAACCAAACCAAGGCAAACAAAAGATGTAAAATAACAGGCACTGGTGAGGATGCGGAGAAACTGGCATCCTAGTACACTGTTGGCGGGAATGCGAAAGAGTACAGCCACTGAAGAAAACAGTAGAGTGGCTCTTCAAAAAACTAAAGATAAAATTACCATATTATCTAGCAATTTCACTTCTGGACATATACCCCAAAGAACTGAAATTAGAGTCTCTAGAAGATAGTTGTATATTCATTTTCATACAGTATCACTTACAATAGCCAAAGTATCTCTTGGTGGATGAATGGGTAAACAAAATTTTAAAATAGCATTGAAAGTGACTTTTAAAACTTCAGTGAGGGTTTCTTCAACCACATCTTTTTTCCAAAGCCAGTCTCCCCATGGTTTGAGGGAAGAATGGCAGAGACCAGTTCATGCGCTGGCTCTGATGTCTGTTGTTAACTTCATCTCGTTCATCTCTTTAATATTTAGCAGGTTGCAAGAAGCAGCTCCAATTTACATAATCAAAAATATAAAAACATATAATTTCTTTAAGCAATATAGAAGGGCAGACAGTATCCTTTTCAGTTCAAATAGTTACATCCAAAGAGAGGTAGTCATAGCAATAACTCCAACTCTTGTTCAGTCCAATTCAACCTACTCAACAATGAGTACTAAACTATGTTCAGGAAGCTACACAGAAGAATAAGGCATTGTTGCTATCCCTGCCAAAAATAAATCCCTGTTAGTTACAGTCTAGCACATCAGTGACACATTTTGAAGACATCTTAAAAGTTTTACCATACTCCCCCAACCATCAAAATCTGAAAGCAAACAGATATCAAATCAGCAATTTGATTAAGTCAGGGGAAACTGCCTAGTTACAGTTTTGTGGGTCAAGGTTAAGGAATGGAGATGGGAGTTTTAATAAAAATTCGGCACCATAAGTTCCCTGACTAAGAATTATCCAGTGGGACTTCCCTGGTGGTCCAAAGGTTAAGAATCTGCCTTGTGGTGCAAGAGGTGAGGGTTCAGTCCCTGGTGAGGGAAGGAAGATCCCACATGCCCTAGGGCAACTAAGCCTACGAGCCACAACAGAGTCCACGTACTGCAAGGAAAGATCCTCATAATGCATCCAAGACCCCGCATGCTGCAACTAAGGCCTGACGCAGTCAAATAAATGAATGACTAAAAAAAAGAATTGCGGCATATAAACAAACACTAGGGCGAGGAGACAGATAGCAAACTGTCAGATTTAATACTGATTGAAATGAAACAAAAAGCAGCTTGAGCACACCCAGTGACCACTGGGAGTGTTCAAATTCATGACGCACCTGTATAGTGAAGGCCAAAAGATCTGGCTGGGTCTTCCCTTGTAGCTCAGTTGGCAAAGAATCCGCCTGCAGAGCAGGATCAAAACCCGGGATTTGATCCCTGCGTTGGGAAGATGCCCTGAAGAAGGAAATGGCTACCCACTCAATACACTTGCCTGAGAAATCCCATGGACAGAGGAGGCTGGTGGGCTACAGTCCATGAGATTGCAAAAGACTGGGACAGTTGGACTGAGCATGCGCACACACACATACACAGGCCAGCAAGATTGCTCCAATGGAAGTTTCTTCACAGGGAAACAAAATCAAGGAAAAAGGAGTTTCCACCTTCCCACACACAGGTGAGTACCATTCTGAGCAGAATTTTCAGTTCTAAAATTGCCATCCATAATCAAGGGAGCAGAAATTATTACAGGGAAAGAACTAGTCTTGAAGTCAGGAGTTTTTTCCCAAACTGCTTCATCCATTTAGAAGTTCTGTCTGCAACTACTAAGTGGATGAAAGTCTAGCCTCCTGACCTACAGGAAACTTGTTGGCACATTTCCATAAAGAAAAGGTCATCCCCACACTACTGGTCTCACAGAGCTAGCTGCTTGGAGGGTACAAGAAATGCTGTGCATCCAAGTGCTTGACAGACCGCAGTAGCGCTGGGCTCATTGCATTTTTCCAGTTTTCAAACATATGAACTGCCAAGCTTTCCCCAATCTGCTAAGCACATCATGTGAAAGAATATCATGACATTTTAGTTTCCTCATTCAGACCAAATAAGCCCCTAATTTGCTCTTAAATCTCTGTGCTTGAAATCGCTTATGTTAGAGAGTCTGTCTTTACAAGAACATTTCCTTCTGGAATGGCAGCCAGGAAACTTCCAACCAAATGGGATGGTCCCCATCCAGGTGACCTGGAAGCAGGACACAAGGAAACGTGGGCAAGTCTGAGTCACAGTCCGCAGGCTGCCTGTGTCTTATGGAGAGTGCTACTGTAACTTAAGTGATACACCATCAACTTGAGAAATATAAACACCGGTTACACAAACAAATTCCATTTCAGAGGCCCTTAATGAACCTTTAACAAGTTACATGTGCCCCAAAGATGCCCTACAGGCTGTTCTGTGTGTTAGCTTTTGAAAACAATAAAAATAAAAATGCATCAGCTTCCATGTCTGATGACTCATCTCTTTAGCAAAATGCAGCTGAAACCACTGACTTTTTTTAATTAAAATGCTATTTACTGAAAGAAGTGGGGAAATGCATCTGCCATTGATAAAAAAAAAAAATGATCAAACTGAGAAAATGTAATTCCCTGGATTAGGAGAGAAAGGAACCAAAGAATGATGGTGGTTTTTCTGATGAGTGAGGATTTATGAAAAATCCAGAAGTTTTCATTTGCTGTACATGATGACCTAATCAAAGTGACCCTTTTTCCTTTTCTCACACTTGGAACTCAAAATTGTAGGATTGTCCTCTTCAAACTGTGTCTTTATTGGCTGAGACTTAAACATACACTCTCATATACACAAAGCACTTTACAGCGGAGGCAAAAAGATAAGGGTTCAGGTCCGTATAATGAACGACTAGATTGCAGAAGGCAGTGACAGCTATAATTTTTTTTACGTGATGACCCAAATCTACCCATAGTGTTTCCATTTACTGATAATGAGAAGCACAGAGTCCAAATAGATAAGATGTGGGAGCCGTAAGGAATGAGCTTTATTAAAGAGACAGTGCCTATTGCTACCACGCCAAGGTGTTTTACAAAGGAAGTACGTGACACCGGACTTCATTTATTCTGTGAATGTCCTTATGCAAGATTCTTTGGCTCTTCACACAGTGAGGATTCACACCTTAAAGAGTTTTAGCTAAAGGCCAGATCCAACTGGACAGGGCCAACAGCTAGGAAGCAACCTACCACCAGGTCAAGATGAAACGGGCTGTCAGGATGGCAGGGGGCCAACAGATGTGAGTTAGCCTGCGGGACCCACTCCCTCCGTGCCAGAGCAGCCCACTCACTGCTAAGGGTTCTTCCGTCATTTGGTGACCTGACTTCAATTTATGGAAAGTCTTAAATACTTGTATAAAGGGAGGTCTAGAAGCTGCTTAGAACAACGTCTTCCGGACACAGTAGGTCAAGCCCCTCTCTGTGACTTTGGGACCTTGAGTGAAACCTGCCAGCCACCCAACCTGGTGCCTCATGTTTCTACACCCTGGTTTGAATCTCTCCTGTGAAATATCTTCCACTATGTTAAGATAAAAGCAAAAATAACCCTGGTGTGTGGTTGTTTAGTGGCTGTTGTGTCTGACTCTTTGCGATCCCACGGACTGTCACTCACCAGACTCCTCTGTCCATGGGGTTCTCCAGGAAGGAGACTGGAGTGAGTTGCCATTCTCTTTTCCAGAGGCTCTTCCCAACCCAGGGACTAAACCCAGGTCTCCTGCATTGTGGGCAGTTTCTTTATCATCTGAGCCATCAGAGAAGCCACAACATATTGCATGTGTCTCCTTTAATGGGAGAGGGAAAGAAACAGCCTTGTTGATTGACTACCATGTGCCAGGGAGTTCTTCTTATCTACATCTTAGAGGTGACAGAGTCAGTAACTTACCCACAGTCACAGCTGGTACACAGCCCAGTCAGACATGAAGCTAAGTATATATCAACTTAATGTTCTTTTCACTAGGTTCCTCCATGTACTTATTATATACATGTGAAGAGTTGCTTTTCTGTACCACAGAAGCCTATGCAGACCAATACTTTTCTGGAAAAAAAATGTCTAATATACAAAAGAACTTTTTGGAAGGAGAAAATATGTCTCTGCATCTAAGGAAGAGAGTTCCGATCAGCCACTTGCTGGCATTTATGCCTGAGCAGGGGTTTCCTTTGGCTGTTTTCAATATGCTTGCACAATATTCTTAAAGGCAAAGCACCTAAGTTGCCATGGCTGGTCACAGTTCCAGAAACTTGGCATCTGAACACAAGCCAACTCCTAACATTTATATTAACCACAGACCTGCCACAGACGTTTGATTTCAGTCCCCCAGGAATCTGAGAAAACCACTGGGGAAAGTTTCCAATTAGAATTGGAACATTTTACCATATTTTTCAGATTCAACATAAATGTTTCATAGGTGTCTGAATAGCTGATGTGGACCTCTGGTTTGATTTTTGTCTTTATTTTTTGCATCACCTAAACTAGAGCTATAGGTTGAAGTTTTAAACCATGGAAACATGCAACCTCATTTCCAGTCAACTTGATCTTTCTCATTGGAGAACCAGCGTCCCTTTGACCACTAGATCTTGGGTGGAAGTGAAATCATCATAGCTGCCTGGATTATCACGAATAAAAACTTCATTAGCTGTTTTCTGCCCTCACACACCTTTGGGGCACAAGGTTCAGAAATGGTTGCAGCTGTAAAAAAGAAGTCCGGGGGTCTGAAATGAAAGTAGGGAGAGTGGTTTCATTTCTCTATTCATTTCTCATTGACAAGATGAAGGGATTTCCTGTTCACTCCCAAAAGATGAGGTTTTTTGGTTTTGGTTTTGGTTTTTTGTTTTTTGTCTCTCCAGGCAGTAGGAACCAAGAAATGGCATTTTTCTAGAAATTTTTCATTCTCCCTCCCCTTAGAGCCATCCCATCTTGTCCCCACCAAACAGAGGTCACACAAATTTTTAGGAGAAAGAACTGGAAAAGGCACCTGGTCAACCGGTGAAGCTGTTGCTCAGTCACTAAGTCATGTCTGACTCTCTGTGATTGCATGGACTGCAGCACACCAGGCCTCCCTGTCCTTCACTGTCTCCTGGAGCTTGCTCAAACTCATGTCCATCAAGTCGGTGATACCATTCAACCATCTCATCCTCTGCCATCCCCTTCTCCTCCTGCCTTCTATCGTTCCCAGTATCAGGGTCTTTTCCAATGAGTCAGTTCTTCCCATCAGGTGGCCAAAGTATTGGAGCTTCAGCCTCAGCATCAGTCCTTCCAATGAATATTCAGGGTTGATTTCATTTAGGATTGACCGTCTCCCCATAACATACCTGACAATTTTACCAAATTCGAAAGACTTTTGTAAAAATAGAAACGTGCAACCTGTCTCAGAGATTCTGATCTCATGGGTCTAAGGAAATTCCTGGCATTAGTGTTGTTAAGGCTCTCCAGTATGTTCCAGTGAAGAGCTGGCCAGGAGTCCTGCTTGATCAGAAGGTCTCTGTTTCTTGGGGGGTGGGGGCGAATGCTTTGGTCCATCTCTCCTTTTCATTTGGAAGTTTCCTCCTGCTGCTGCTTCTCAAGAGTCACCCACAGCTTTGCTTCTCCGCAGAGACACTTTAAGCAAGAGGCCGTCGAGACTAGGCATTTATTTCTCAACACTGACTGCCTACAGCTGTTTGCCAGTATTATCCTCCAACAGGGGGATAAAGAGGCAAATGGGCCTCATGCCTCAAGATGCCCATAGAGATAAAGGGTCTCCAGAGTAGAGTCTTTGCCCTTCCAAAACCAACTGGATTCACGCAGTCAGCAAAATACCCTGGCAGACTTGAAAGAAGACTTACATCTGACAGCTTTAAATATGAATGCTTTTAATAAAGTATACCACCTAGGGTGTACCATGAATTCATAATTTATAAATCATAAAATTAGTTTTAAGGACTTCCCTGGTGGAACGGTGGATAGAAATCTGCCTGCCAATGCATGAGACATGGGTTCAATCTCTGCTCCTGGAAGATCCCACATACCCTGGAGCAACTAAGCCTGTCACAACTCCTGAGCCCCTGCTCTAGAGCTCGGGAGCCGCAATTCAGCCCTCACCCCTTACTGTCAGAGAATCCATAACAGAGCCAGGACTCTAGTGTGGTAAGACACACTCGGGCCAGTATTTAAGATGGTAATCTCTCCCAGGTACCAACACAGCACTTGTACAACCCTGAGAGTGACGACCTCTTGAAATACTGAACTGTGTGTACTCAGGTCATGCATGCTTAAGTGCACGCACACACACGCACCTTGGTCCAGCCATCCCAAAGCCAATATGATGACAAATTTATGAGGTAAGGCATCCCGTCAAACTGCCTCTTACTCAAAAGTATGCTTTGCCTTGGGCTTCCCTTGTAGTTCAGTCAGTAAAGAATTTGCCTGCAGTGCAGGAGACACAGGTTCAACCCCTGGGTTGGAAAGATCCCCTAGAGAAGGAAATGGCAACCTGCTCCAGTATCCTTACCTGGAAAATCCCAGGGACAGAGGAGCCTGGTGGGCTGCAGTCCATGGGGTCACAAAGAGTTGGGCATGACTGAGCAACTAACACTTACTTACTTATGCTTTGCCTTTAAGAGACACATTCCATCTATGGATTTTCTATCATAACAATGGAAAACATTTTTTAACCTTGCTACTGGACATTAGTAATCACAGAGAGGAGGAAACAGAAAATGCATCTGTGGGCTTGTTGGTATGCAGGGTGCGTCTGCTTACGTAAGTAAGCAGGAGAGAGCTACAGGGACTCTTGGCAACAGAGCTACTGAGATTGTTAAATATTCCTTTTGTTTTCAGTGAGGGGAGTTTTCACAAAACATAAAATATATGGTGTTCTCTGAAATGGTGGAGACTATGAGGAAAAGACCAAATCTAATCCAGCCAAACTGAAAAGTATGTTTGTGAAGACCTCAGTGATATGCCTGTGATTAATCCTAAGGCCTTTTTTCAGTGAAAAATAAGAACTCCAGAAGAGTATCATTTGGTTCTTCCTTAAAAAAAATTTTTTGTTTTAAAAACTTTTGAAACGTTAAAAAAGGTTAATATCATTTATATCAATTTATTATTTCTATTCATCTCAAGTTCAATATTGAAAAGACTCCTACATCACTGTATGTAGACATAGAAAAACACCGCTTGATCAAAAACACCACTTATTCATTGCTGCAGCTCTCTAAAGAAACGCTATTTCTGTTGCAGAGAAAAAGACGCTATTCTTTAAGAGGACATCTGAGGAAGAATAGCTTCTCTACTGAATCCAATACACACATCTCTTCTAGGAGGACTGTTCTTCACCCACCAGTCTTGATTCTGTCTCATCATTAAATGAGCCTTGTCCAATGAATAGCTTAAGGAGTAATTCAGTGCAGAGGAACAAGTCAGAGCAGACCCGTGTCCTATGAGCTGGTCAGTGTCATCTCCAACCCTACAACTAGTAGATGTGATTGAAATTACTTTAAAAATAAATGACGTTCTGAGACTTCCCTGGTGGTCCAGTGGCTAAGACTCCACACTCCGAGTGCAGGGGGCCCAGGTTTGATTCCCGGCCAGAGAACTAGATCCCACATGCTGCAGCTAAGAGTTCAAATGCCGAAGCTAAAGCCCCTACATGCTGCAATGAAGATCAAAGATATCCACTGCCGCAACTAAGACCTGACATAGCCAAATAAATAAATATTTTTAAAAATAAATGAATGAATGTTGCTCTGGAGTTTAGCCCTCTACCGTTGCATGAAGAAGAACTCCGCCTCCTCCCCACCCACAAAAGTCAGACTCTTATTTATTTCACAATTGTCAAAGTGAGGGAAAAAGTCCATAGGGGAAATTTTGCTTATCCAATAGAATTTTTACTTTCTAATTCTTTAATGAACAACCGGTGAGATCGTGACTATGAGGTAGTGTAGCTTAATGGCTCAGAATGTCTACCACCAATAATGTCAGGTTCTCTGAGTTCAGATGTGCTCAGGTAAGTTACTTAGCCTCTCTCTTACTAAGTTCTTCATCTGTAAAATGCAGACAATAAAAACTCCTTCCTGCAGTACTGTGATAACCACTAATCCACCTTCAATGTGTTCAGTTCAGTTCAGTTCAGTCACTCAGTCGTGTCCAACTCTTTGAGACTCCATGAAACACAGCACACCAGGCCTCCCTGTCCATCACCATCTCCCGGAGTTCACTCAGACTCACGTCCATTGAGTCAGTGATGCCTTCCAGCCATCTCATCCTCTGTCGTTCCCTTTTCCTCCTGCCCCCAATCCCTCCCAGCATCAGAGTCTTTTCCAATGAGTCAACTCTTCGCATGAGGTGGCCAAAGTACTGAAGTTTCAGCTTTAGCATCATTCCCTCCAAAGAACACCCAGGACTGATCTCCTTTAGAATGGACTGATTGGATCTCCTTGCAGTTCAAGGGACTCTCAAGAGTCTTCTCCAACACCCCAGTTCAAAAGCATCAATTCTTTGGTGCTCAGCTTTCTTCACAGTCCAACTCTCACATCCATACATGACTATGGAAAAACCATAGCCTTGACTAGATGGACCTTTGTTGGCAAAGTAATGTCTCTGTTTTTCAATATGATATCTAGATTGGTCATAACTTTTTTCCAAGGAGTAAGCATCTTTTAATTTCATGGCTNTACTCTTGCCTGGAAAATCCCATGGACAGAGGAGCCTGGTAGGCTGCAGTCCATGGGGTCACTAAAAGTTGGACACGACTGAGCGATTTCACTTTCACTTTTCCCTTTCATGCATTAGAGAGGGAAATGGTAACCCCCTCCAGTGTTCTTGCCTGGAGAATCCCAGGGATGGCGGAGCCTGGTGGGCTGCTCTCTATGGGGTCCCACAGGGTTGGACACGTCTAAAGTGACTTAGCAGCAGCAGCAGCATATATATTGAGCCCATACTCTATGCTAAATATTCTGTCAGGTTATAACCATTAAAATATCTAAGAAACGTCTCTACCTCCTGCTGCTAAGGAGCTCTCAAGCCATTGCAAAATTAACATGCAAATTCCCAATTGCAGACAAAACATGAGGTTATTTGGATGCTAGGTTTTCGTAATCTGAAGACTCTGTCGTTCAAACTCCAATTCTTGTGCAAATTAGTATTCAATCTATATTTTGTTATTTATTTATTTACTTACTTTGCATACTGTATTGGTTTTGCCATACATTGACGTGAATTCAACACAAGTGTACATGAGCTCCCAATCCTGAACCCCCCTCCTACTTCCCTCCCCATATCATCTCTCTGGGTCATCCCAGTGCACCAGCCCCAAGCATCCTGTATCCTATATCGAACCTAGACTAGAGATTCGTTTCTTACATGATAATATATATGTTTCAATGCCATTCTCCCAAATCATTCCACCCTCTTCCTCTCCCACAGAGTCCAAAAGTCNGTGATCCACACAGTCAAAGGCTTTGGCATAGTCAATAAAGCAGAAGTAGATGTTTTTCTGGAACTCTCTTGCTTTTTCCATGATCCAGCAGATGTTGGCAATTTGATCTCTGGTTCCTCTGCTTTTTCCTAAAACCAGCTTGAACATCAGGGAGTTCACGGTTCACGTATTGCTGAAGCCTGGCTTGGAGAATTTTGAGTATTACTTTACTAGCATGTGAGATGAGTGCAACTGTGTGGTAGTTTGAGCATTCTTTGCCATTGCCCTTCTTTGGGATTGGAATGAAAACTGACCTTTTCCAGTCCTGTGGCCACTGCTGAGTTTTCCAAACTTGCTGGCACATTGAATGCAGCACTTTCGCAGTGTGTTATTGCTTGCCAAATGCTTAGCACAGTGCCTACCTTATAGACAGGGCTCAAAATTTACCTATAACTCTTGATGTAATTAAGAATCCTTAAATAATTTGTCAAATTCATGAGTTTGAGCAAACTCTGGGGGATGGTGAAGGACAGGGAAGCCTGGTGTGCTTCAGTCCATGGACTGAAGTCAGATAGGACTTAGCGACTGAAATGAAGTGACAATCACTCAGTCATGTCCGATTCTTTGCCACCCGATGGACTATACATTCCATGGAATTGTCCAGGCCAGAATACTGGAGTGGGTAGCCTTTCCCTTCTCCAGGGGATCTTTCCAACTCAGGGATCAAACCCAGGTCTCCTACATTTCAGGCTGCTTCTTTACCAACTGAGCCACAAGGGGAGCCCATGGCTTCAGACTGAGAAACTGAACAACAATTTGTCAAGATGCGAGATTCTTTAAAGAGATCTTTTAAAAAATCTTTTATAATTTGTCAGAACACAAGAAGTCTTTTTTTAAAGTTATCTTTATACAAATTGTTTTCAAAACCACCAGCCTGTGCTAGAAGACTAACAATGGCCCTTTGGGAAGAAGCCAAAAAGTCCAATTCATTAATACAGAATTTATCAGCAAGCATTACTGTTCATGCATATCGCAGGTTCCAATTACACTAAAAGCTTGTCTACTTTAACTCAGAGCCTTCTGTTGACGTTAGCTGAGACATTACATGTTTCCCTAGCAACTGACCTGGGTTGTTAAAAGCAGAGCCGTATGACCCCATCCTTCTGGACTTGGAGATGAAAGTCACTATTTTCAAATGGAGGGTAGCCCTCAAAAAGAGAAAGAAAAACAAACTCTCCAGAAACAAAGATGTTTTCGTGTAAATATCCTTAAGGAGAGAAAGAAAAAGAGCGGTCATCAAAGCTAAAGGGAGACGACATGGAACAGATTTGTTCTGCCTAATTAGTGGGTTTTGTAAGCACAGCCTGGAAGGTGGAAGTTGCTGGATATCACCGTTCTTTTCCTGGCAGAATATTAGCTCTGTGTGATGCACTTGGACAAGCAACTTCTATCTCTCTTTCTCAGTAAAGCCACAAACACGATCAATATCATCTCAACAATAAAACCACAAACATCAATATCAATTTAAACTGCATCCTATCCTTGGAGTAATCCTATCCTTGGGTAAGCAGAACAGAAGGCACCGTGAAGGTAAACAAACCAAGACACGTTGGAAATTGCTTGCCTTTTGCTTATAGGCGTTTTTCTTCTCTCTGGCCAACCTCTCCCTCTCTAGAGAAAAGCAAATGCATTTTTTTTTGACTGGCCAGATGAGAAAGCACTGCCGTGGAGTGCGGATAGCACTCAAAGTGGGATGGCATGGTGGTTCATATACCAGCGTATTACATGATAATCATGAACCAATACATTAGCCATTCTAGATAATCGGCAACTAGGCAAGAATCTGAAATCTTGACTCCCTGTCCTGTCTTTATTTATGTATTTATTTGGCTGTGTTAGTTCTTTGTGGGCTCGGGCACTTTCTTCTAATTCTGGTGAGCAGGGGCTACTCTCCAGCTGCAGTGCACAGCCTTCTCATCGCGGCGGCTTCTCCTGTTGTAGACCACAGGCTCTAGAGCATTCGGGCTTCAGTAATTATGATGCATGGGCCCAGTTGTCCCAAGGCATACGGGATCTTCCCAGACCAGGAATCGAACCTGTGTCTCTTGAAGATGGATTCTTTACCCCTGAGCTACCAAAGAAGCCCTGTGGTTCCCATTTTGAATTTTTCTGTCCCTATACAGTTATTTTTATATTATCAACCCAATAAAAGTATTGAATATGTGGCCATCACATTTATGTAACTCATGGGTTATATGAAACTGCCTTTGAGCTATTGGATAGGAACTTACATGGAAGTCTAAGGAATCACCATTGTTAACACTGTTTACAATTCCAATTGGTCTGAATTATTACCTATCTTGAGATTCCACCAGCACCATATCAGGATTAAGGGAGAAATCAAGCCCAGATATTCCTATAACTTTGTTATGAAACAAAAATTATGGGTTTTTTTAATTACTTATGTCTTATAATTTATGTTTATCATTATATTTTTACATAATCCTAAGGAGAGAAAGAAAATGGGCATCATAGCTAAGGGAGAGATTCACAGAAGAAACTGGATCACTGCTGAGTTTGCTTCTGTATCTCTGATGAGGAATGATGTTAAAATGATAGATAGACTCTCTTCCACAGCTAACGACCCTGTTGACCTTTTAAGGATGACTTCTACCTTCAGTCATTTGAGACAGAACTCTTGGTTACAGAGTCCAGCACTCCTGGATCATAAGCTTCACTCCATCACGTTACCACCTGTGTAGGATGATGGAAAATCATATTTTCTGAGACAAAAAGTACCCAGATTATGATTAAGCCTAATGCCATTCACGTAGGCACAACTATCAATAGACACTCAATAAATGTAACTTTCCATCCTGCTAGAGTCAGCCCCCTGCAGTCATCCAGTATCATATAGCCATAAACCCCAGATCTATGATTTCTTCTCAATTTTCCAGGACCAAGTGCCTGTTCTCTTTTGCCTTTTCATACTGTTCATGGGACTCTCAAGGCAAGAATACCAAGGTGGTTTGCCATTCCCTTCTCCAGTGGACCACATTTTGTCAGAACTCTCTACCAAGACCTGTCCATCTGGGGTGGCCCTACATGGCATGGCTCATTAGTTTCATTGAGTTAGACAATACTGTGGTCCATGTGACCAGTTTGGTTAGTTTTCTGTGATTGTGGTTTTCATTCTGTTTGCCCTCTGGTGAATAAGGATAAGAGAATTATGGAAGCTTCCTGATGGGAGAGACTGACTGTGGGGGAAGGCACCGTGCTCCTCTGAGCTTGTAAATAGAGTCTTTTTCCAGCTCATTGTGAAATATCTACACTAATATCATGGCGTTCTCTACTTTTTTACATGGCTGGCTCCAGAAATGTATGGAAATTATTAATGTCAAGTTTACTTACATTATTGGATTTCCTGTCTTCCCCTGGGTGATTCCCAATCAGCTAGTAGATAGAAAATTTCTTAAACCCAAGATATGCCATCATCAATACTGCTGCAATGATATTAATTCATTGTAAAAGGTAAAATAAATAAATAAAGACCACAGTAACATCAGCATTTTTAACAAGAACCTCTGCTACAAAAATTCCTAGCTTGAGAGTGGCCTTTTCCAGCCAAAGTTTCTCATGAAAGAAGGAAATCAACGGGGTCACTCTGAGTTATAAATAAACCTCATATGGCAAATCAATGGCCCAAGGTTGAGAGTAGAGAGTTCCAAAACTGAATGAGATGGCACTTTCATTCTATTCTTGTCTTCAGATATTTTCTAAAAATGCATAAGTTCTGAGATATTTATAAGGTCTTTTCTTTGGGTTACCAAAAAAGACAAGTGCATCTCTGTAGACACATCACAGTTATCACGGGAAACAGACTTGGAAATTTTACCAAATAACATGATGCAGCTTCCAGAAAAGTGAAACAGAAACATCAACTGTTTAGAATGAAGTAAGTGGAAAGCTTCTTCGATTCTGCCCAGGTGAGACCTTACCTTGAGCATGGCAATAGGTAAGCACCAGGTGAGTCAGGGGGTAGGGATCAAGAGAAGAGTGGGGGGATTTGAAACCATGACATGTGAACTGAGGACTTTTACTTTCTACCAAAGGCAAGGTTGCTGTTTCCGCTGCAAGGTCGTGCCCACTTGTCCTGTTTTGTCATCTCTACTCTGCCCTTAGCACCCCGCCACCGGTGCTGACTTGACCCTTCTCGTTTCTTGCTCCTCTTGCAGCACCCTCTCCTTCCCTCCGCCCTCTCTCCAGGTCCATCCTGCCCGTAAACAACACAATGGTCTGGAGCCCAGGTTCAGGAGCAAGGCTACTTGGGTACAGTCTGGTTCTGCCACTTCTAGCCATGTGGCCTTGAGCAAATGGATCAAATTCCCTGTGCTTCATCCAAGTGGGGATAACTAAATTTATTCCTCAGGATTATTGAGAAAATGCAATGCATTTGTCTATGAGAAACCCGGGAACAGTGCTTATGCACAAGTGCCTTATCACTGACTATCCAAGTAGGTTTCATGTCACTCCCTTTTTCAAATACCACCAGAGGCTCATGTTGCCTAAAAGACTGGAAGGCAAGCCCCTCAGCACAACATTCTGGGTCTTCTTTGCTCTAGACCTAACCTAACTTTTCAGGTTTCCCCTGTAATCTATGCTTCAGACACAGGCACACTTTAATCCAGGTGTGTCTGGCTGCCTGGCTTCATCAAACCTGCCAAACCTTCTTCTCTCCTGTTCTTATTGCCACCAGTGACCAAAGGCCTCCTTTCCCCAGAGGACTTTTAAAATATTGCATACCCATGAAGGCCTGGATCAAGGGGTCTGTCATCCAGAAATAGAGTCTTAGTAAACCGGTTCGGAAAAGTGATCCCATCCTTTATGTTTTTCTGACCCTCTGTCACTCTATTACAGACAACATCACACGCACTTGTATTCTCAGAATTGGGGGGATGGAGAGAGAGAGCTTAGGAACATAAGGGTGAGTCACCAAAAAATTATCCCAGATCCCACTCTGTGATGTTTCTGCTCTTAAAGGGGGAGCCTGTCAAGTAAAAAGAAAGAAACAGTTAAAGAAAGGGGAAATGACCCATGGAGCTGTTCTGTGTGCTCAGATCTGAAACAGTTACCGTCCTAAGGAAGAAGAGATAGTAATGCATCTGACAACAGTGGAGACCCGTGCCTTGAAAGAAGCAGTGATCGAGTCGAAATCATTCAAAGCTCGAGCAACAAACCAACCTCTGTTGAGGGATTTTGTGTTGAATTTCCACGCAAATGAAGGTAACTCTGAGCTATTTAAACCATCTTATATTTTACGTTCTTCAAACCATAAAAGAGGGCGTCTTCTCACTTAAACTGTGGTCTTAAAAATCTTTCTTTCTGAAAGTATAGCTAATAACCAGCTATTATTAAATGTTGGAATCCTCAAATCTTGCAGGATTACTGGAGCCACTTTAAAAACAAAATGGGATACCCTGAACAGTTCCTGCCCTGACAATCTAGCATGGTGCAATCTGCTAACATAGTGAATGGAACAGATGTTAGAAGCTGTGATAACTTCATGTGACCTGTTGAGAAAGCCTTAAAACATTTCTAAAGTACTCCAGCCCTTCCCTAAAGTTTTACAAGTAACTGGAAGAGATGGGATCTGTGATGAAAACTTGAGTTCTGGTCGTTGTTTTAGAGGTGGTAACGTGAGTTCCAGTTGAGGGGAAAAACTAATCTACAATCAATGCAGATCTTCAGAATCAAGTCTTGATAACAACAGCATGTCTTGATGTCGGACTTTGAGTGTTTATAAGTAAAATAATAGACTCCACAATAATTTATACACATTCCACAATTAAACCCCTGGAGCTTTTAGAAAACCAAAAGTAAAAGTAATCCATAATTTTGAAAGAGTAAAATATATTCTACCCACTAGGCAGAAACTAGGATTTTACCTGGGTTCAGAGATACCAGCCCAGAAGTGGGCTTTGCCAGGCACATCACTGTATACTCACACAGCAAGAAAACAGTTTGTGAGTTGATCTGATTAATGGGCTGGGGCTTAATTCAGTTTGTGGGTCCACTAAGTGAAAGACAAACATTTGCACTTGATTCAGCCTTGGATAGTCCTAAGGTTATACGTCTCTAACAAGATAATCCATTAAGCACAGTTGCTCAAGTGTCTGTCCATTTGGGAGAAGAATTTATCAGGAGGCTGTCAGAGGAAAAGAACCCTAATGATGTTACTTCAGACGTTGAGCTCACTCTGCAGATTTGAGAAGGTCCCATGCCAAAGAACCTACACAGGAGGCAAGCCCACACCGGAATTGAAGCTACAGGCAGATTTATGGAGCAGAGAGACCACACTCGCTGAGAGAGCCCCATGGACACCTCCTTACCTCTTCACAAGCCTTGAGTTTGGCTTCACCAACCCTGAGCTCTCCTAGACACTTACAAGTGATCTATAGTCTGAATTTGAAGCTCATCCAAAGATAACTGCAGAGCCATCAAGTTTTATTTCTATGAGGCTTCTCTGGAATTTACTGAGTCTGCATTGGACTTTGGACAAAAATGACCTTAATTTTCTTTGTCACAGTAATCATACATTTCAATCATTAGCTCCAGACTATGATATGATAGCCCAGTACTGAAGGTTGAACCTATTAAAGATTATAGCCTGTATAACGGTTCGAAGTGAGAAAACTTTTCTTCTTTGGTTTTGAGTTTAGTGGAAGTTTAATGAAAATATTCACCCATCCATAGTTCTATGGATACACTAGGAGGGAAGAACAGTTTAACTGTGTTTAGAATTCATGTCACAAAAAGAATTGAATGTAGTCTACATTTCTTAAGTAGTAAATTTAATGGATCACGGACTGACAGAGAGAAATGTTAGGTGATATCTTCGCTATAGTACATTGCCACATAAATAGCTAGAGGAGAATGGCAAACTTAGCATCGATATAGACAAGAAAATACTTCCTGGAGTTTCATGGGATGATTGTTGTATAAAGTGAGTGAGCTCAGGTAAAGGATATAACAAGAACGCGTAATATTGTCTTTTCCCCAATACACCATCCAGCTTTTTGTTTCAAACCATTTAGATGCTGAACACAGCATCAGACCTGCCAACCTTCTGCCATGGATGCCCCTTTCAGATCTTCAGCCAGGCTCTCAGGTCTTCCTTCCAAGTAGAACAATGTTCTGAAACACTGCCATCTAGTGGCCAGTCCCAGAGACAGCATGAGCGCTGGGCACCCGGAATACCCGTCACCCAAGAGAGGAAACTCAGGAGACTGGGTTTTCACAAACGGGCATTTGGGGGGATGGAGAAGCTGACACCCAAGCCCAAGGCAATTTTCTGTACAATTGTACAAGTGACAGTTATTTAAAATAGTATTCACTTTAAAATTATTAAAGTTATTTCCAGAGTGCTGTGTATTCAGCCAAGGTACCATTTGGGGGGGAAAAAAA